>VXAK01022901.1:0-13641 GCA_013399435.1 Arenaria interpres
CTGGTGTCCATCATAACCTCCAGATGTTTCTCAGAAGGGCTCTTAGCAGCCAGACTTTACTTTTTCTTTACTTCTCTTGACTATTTCTTTGTTTATAGAATTTTAAGTTATTAACATGACTTCTATGAATTGCAAATATTTATTTTGAGATGCTGCTTCTTCTAGTCACACATTCCAGCACAGAAATATTTAAAATAGAAATTTTAAACAACTAAGTAGCAGAAAGCAAATGCATAAATAGACAAATATCCTGTGCCATTCTTTGTTAGCAAAACTCCATTGACTACAGGCTATTAAGGGAGGTGGTGGCTGTATATTGCACAGCAAAATGCATTTTATGGAATGCTTCATTCCTCAATGTGTCATTCAATAGGCAAGATGGGAAGTGGAGCAGGGAAGGGAAATGAAAGACTGCAGAGAGCTTCTCGAAAGCCTAGGATGTAGGTAGGGATTGTTTTCTAGTGATGCAGGGTCTCCATACTTGAACCATAGTTTAAAATCATACACTGCATTTTTGAGTCATTGTGGTAGATTTCCATTGCTAGTTTGGAACCACCCTAATCCAAAAGCCAACATGTGATGATTTCTAGAAAAAGTAGGGTAGTTAAAAAGTCCCACCTCTGCCTTTTACATGACCGAAGAAGCCTGTAAGCCCAAGTGAATTGTAATATGAAGACCAGAGGCAGGATACAATGACTGTTTCTGCTGGCATATGTCCTTAGGGGGTGATCTAATCTCCTAGGCATGTGAGATAAGTAAGCCAGTAGAGGTCTCTAATATGAAAAATGTAGCTTTTACACACTGCAGCAGTAGAACTCCTTGGAAGCCTTTGCTGTCTATTATGTCTTGCCAAAGACCCTCAAGGTATGTGGTATGAGTCTTGGGATTATTGACTATATGAGGATTTTGATATGCAGTATACAAGGTCAAAAAGTTTTTCTTCCCTGATACACTCTGGTGCATATCACTTGTGTTTTTTTCAGAGAGAAAACCATGAGAACAGACATTTACAGGCAAGAGGATTTTGTCATGTGGAGCATGCCCCCATCTTATAGAGGAGTTTTGAGAAAACTGTAGAGTTTTTCTTAGTGTTTCAAGGTCAGTATATTTTGTAAAGAATGCTTTTCTTTTGTTTTTAATTTCTCAGTCTCTTTGATGCCAATTATGCACGCTTCCATTTCTTTGCATTAAAGATGGTGTCTGTCTGTTTTCTTCTGCATTTCAAGGTTTTCTATTTTGAAGCACTACTTCTTTTTATGTTACTGCAGTTTACTTCAACACAGTATTTAACAGATCGTGCCCTTCAAGTGACTATCCATGTTTCAGATTATGCCTCCTTGAATTGTTAAACCAAATTTTTGCAAGATAAGTTTAATATTAGAACCTGTAATAATTCTTAACATCAACTTCATTATTTCTCTGTATTTGCTGATTCTCTATAAGTTACAGCATGTTATTAAATTAGAATCAGGAGACATCCCATAATCCACCATCGAAATAGCCTCACTTGAGATCAAATAAATCATAATTTATTATTATTCAGCTATCCCACACTCTCTCATGTAGTATTACTTGGAACATTCATTCCAGAATTCTTTGTAGCCTATGGATTATGAAATGAGTAAAAAACTCGCAAACATCCAGAGCCAAAAAACAGTGACGTAGTTTGATGGTTACCACAGGGTTTGATTCTGCAGCATTCCCCCGCTTTTATGTTGGTGTCACTTCATTTGAATCAGTGGTGTGATATCCTGGAGAATCAGGATGCAAAGGGTTAGTGCAGAATCCAGCTTTATTTAATCTTCATTAGTGATCTGGAGGTGGAAGCAAACAGCTCATTAACGGAATTTGCAGATGCTAATAAATTGAGANACTAATAAATTGAGAGAAGTGATGAACCCGAGGGAAGACTGCAAAATAATAAAAGGGTATCCAACAGGGGTTTAAAATGTGGACAGAAAATAACAATTTAGCTCAGGAGAGCTTGTATTAATACAACTCAGAAAATAATTAAAAACACAAATAAGAATGCAAATTAATTCCGTACCTTAAAGTAGAGAATAAGACATTGCATCAGCAGAAGAATATCTTTTCTCTCAGGTATTTGGGAAAGAAACCAGGAAATTTTGCTTAGAAATAGAGCCTGTCACCAATGATAGGCAAAATAGGTGGGCAAAATAGGAAGATAGGAGTGTGATGCAAGATGCTTCTGCTTTAGGTGTTTCAGTGAGGTGATGATATCTCTAACTCACTATAAATGTTCAGTGAATTCCAGCAGTGGATTTTCCACAACTTTAGTTGTCTAAATATTCTCATTCTTTGATCAGTCTGGCAGGAGGGTGACTGGATTTAACCTTGATGAAAATGTATATGATAATATGCAGTTTGGAATTTGCAAATGTGCAGATTGTGTATGCCTTTTGACCTTTATAATTTTTTATGATTAAGAGTTCTATTAAAATGAGGAAATACAGAAATTGGTGTTAATAAATAAAGAGTAAGTATTACTTCCCTTTGGCCTACCAGAGAATCCTCACAAATCTATTTCAGTCTTTTAGTAAATTTATTTACAGAAATAAATAAGGATGTTGTTATGTTTTAAACTAGAGATGATTGGATAAAATAATTCATTTTCATTTCTCTCCCTGGACCTCAGTACCTGAAGCCATTTACATGTCAAAAAAAACCAGTAAAAACAATGATTATAAGAAAATGATGCTTGTTTATACATCATTTTTATTCCTACATTAGGTTTTGTGTTTCCTCACTGTAGGGAATAATATCTCAGACACATAGAGAAATAAAAATTGTACTGCTTGCTTTGGCTAGCTGTAAAGACACAGTCATGAGATCATCAGGACATAATGCCATTCAGATGTGAGCCTGAGGTTTGCTAAACATTGACAATGATTTTGAAAGCTAATCCTGATTTCTTTTATATATAGAAAATTAAAAGTATAATTAAGAACTTCAGTTTGTTTAGCTCATTGTCCAAACATAATACAGGTCACTATATACCTAATATGTTTCACAGCAGCATCTTCCCTCCAACCATTTCCTACCCAGGGCAGTTTTCTCCTTGTAATCTTTTCTCCTTGTTTATTTGTTCAATGTTCATATCAAACCAGAAAATGTTCCCTTTCTATTCCCAATACAACCATTCTTCTTTCTCTTCTGCCTGCCTTTTATTAGAATGATGTTTACGGCAGTAGCCCTTTCCCTGCTTTACCCATCTTTCTCTAATTGTATTGAGGACTATTTGGAATGATTCCCTCTGTCTCTAAAGACTCTTTAAGATCAGATTAGTTGATTGTTTCATCATTGTTGCAGTCCCTTAGTTGGAGGTGGCCTAGAGCTTCTCATTTTGAGCTTGACTTAATATGATGTTCTCCTGTCATTGCCACTCAAGCATATGTATCCCAGCTGTGAAGCTGCAGAACATGCAGGTTTTGGCAGTTATCAAGCTTGCTTTGCATTCGAGGATGATGAGATAAAAAAGAGCTGTAACATCCTGAGACACGAATGATCACATATGGGGGAGAAGGAAAGAAAATAAAGATTGTGCAGGCTTTGACCTCAAGTGCACATTTTTGTGTGTCTGGTTGCCTAACAATACACATCTGTGAAATCAGCTTTGTATGCCCTCTAAAAAAGGGCAGTTCAATTTGTTGATGCTGTTGTGGAATGACAGAGCATGATTTGATCAGCATTTGTAAAGTACAATCGAACTTGAGAAAAATGAGGAATACTGAAAATATGTAGGCTTTGCAGACAGGCAGAGGAGGATGAGCAATGGAATGGAATTTCAGCTAATGTGTGTGGTATGTCCGGAATCTTTATCTGAGATATAGTATTAAAATTGAATTTCTCAGAAGAAATATAGGACTGTCAGAGAAACACCACTGGCAGCATGAGAAAAAATAGTCATTGCTTTCATTCTGTTATTTATCTGCTTTACAAGGATAAATCAGTCATTATGTTTTAACACAAAATAGTTAATATGTCACTTTCCCCTATGCAATTCCACAGGTATCCAGTGAAACAATCTTCTTGGCTGTCAAATACCCGTACCTTGGAATTGTACACCCAGAGCAGGTTTGCTGTCTTTCACCAACTGGAGTCCTCTCATTCATCACACTAGGTCGGGTCACCAAAGTAGTACTGGTGGGCTTGCTTGGCCAGCTTCCCTGCATGGCAGCTGCAGAGTGCTGACCGTGATTAATCATGTTGCGTTTATAGTATTTTATTAATTGCTTTGCTTCACAGACAAAAAAAAAAAAAAACAACTTTCAAAACTATTAGGTCTCTAACAAGACACAAGTTGCCGATTTAGTTTCTTTGTATCAGGAATCAAAATGTGTCAAGCAATAACACTGCATAGCTCACAGCTGATGTGATACTCGAAATTGCTCAAAAATTCATACTTGTTTGTAGTTTAATCTGGTTTGTTACAACAGTGTTATAACACTGAGAAATGATATGACTCTTATTGTCTCCTTGATTATGACTCAGGATACTGACGATCATGAAGTATCTTCCAGCCAAATAAGATAACAGTGTTCTGAAAATTCTAAAATAAATGAATTACTAGGAAATATTGAGTTTTACATTTAATTTAAGGCTTCATGTTTTCTCTAAAAATATTTTTATCCTTTAAGCTCTCATGCTGAAGAGCTTCTGCAGTTTGTACAAAACCTGAAAGCTAAAGTCAAATTGGCCAAATGCCTCATTTTTTCCTCTCTTCTGACTGTAATTGAAAAAAAAAAAATCATATTTTTTACATTTTTAAATAAAAATGTAGTCTGGGATTTTAAAAGGACCCTACAGGGTTTATATCCTTTCCTTCTCAAATGCTGAGTCCAATGTGGTGGTACTTAAAGCTAAAGTCAGGGTGGTGTCTTTGGCTGGTTTATGGCCGCAGTGCTTAGTACCATTCTGTTCCACCAAGTCCTACCTTGCTCATACTTTTCAAAATCCATACTAAAGCTTTAGTCTGTGATTTCACATCAGAGCTTAGCAAGCCTAATAGCTGTTCACTACCAAAAAATACAACGCTGTTTCTTTTTCCCATCCTCAGCTGAAAGGTCCTCCCATCTTCCTCACTGCCCTTCATCTGATACATGGTAGGTGGGTGATCAGAATTTATTCACTTGGGGGGGATGGATAGAGCGAATAGTGTTTCTTTACTGATAGCTTAATTAGTTCACTGTGGGGAAAGAGAAGTGCCCTCACTGACAGAAGGCAAATAGGCACGAATGGTGGGAAGGAGTTGCAGAGGGGAGGACAGAAATCTGTTCTGACAGCAGAAAGCAAGAAACTCACCTTTAGCGTCTGGTCTGCAGCTTGCTGGGTTAAATACAAATGTTCCCATGGGGTGGGAATCCCAGTGAATTCTGAACCACATTCTTGTTGATTTTTATGGTGCCCTCATAGATACTACTCATAAAACTCATAGCTGAATGCCCCACATATGTGTGAAAATCCATTAATACACAATATTATACTGCTTATTCTGCTTTTAGTTCAGCATGGTCCAGGCGAATTATGACTGAACCTGGTTCTTCTGCCTGTAAAATCATAAAAATCTCTGCTGAAGACAACCAAATTATGGTGCTACAGAAGTAGGTTGAGGAAAATATCAGAGTAGTGGTTCTTGGCTGGATCATACCACCTTGGATATAGATGAGTATGGGGTGACACAGTAATGAAGAGCTACTCAGCTCCTTTTTCCTTTCTGTTTGGAAGCTTCTAGACCAAACGAGTTGCTTGTAGTCCAGAAAAGCTATTCTCTGCTCAAAGTCTCCATTCAAAACAAGAAAAAAAAAACCAACTCTAAAAAAAACTCAGTGCTTATGTTTGCCTTCATATCTTCTGTGAACTGTTTTCTGTTCCTCAGAATCAAACTGCACCTGATCAAAGAAGTTAAAGGCTCCACTAGATTTAGTTGCATTGGTTTACGATATCAGTACCTTTGGTTTTGCGCCTTGCCTCTCTGCTCATGCTGAATATGCTGGAACAGATCCTGTTTTCTTCTACCTCTCCTGCTATGGGCCAGTAAATTCTGGTAGAACAGATAAGTGAATATCATGTTTTATCCCATTACATTCATTGGCAAACGCCTGTCAGAGCACTAAGAAAAAGAACAAGAAAGCATATACTCAGCATAGTTTGGAGGAAAGAGGGAATTCTGAGGCCAAATCTTAGCCTTAGAACACAGAAAAATGAATCTATTTCAGATATTTCTGTCATCTCATTTCTCCAAAGTTCATCAAAACTATTTTTTTACATACAAAAGCACAATGTATTTGAAGAAAACAGTCCATTATCCATTTATCTATGTAAGGCTGTGAACTTTAGCTTTTAGGTCAAAGAAAGATACCAAAGATTTGTTTCCATAAAAGGCAGCATGAGACTGACAGGCACACTGACATAGGATTTATTTTTGATTCAATCCTATCTAATTGTATGTGATTATATCTATTTCAATACATCACATAAAAACAAGCAGAAGTAAAGTTTTATAGTATGGCAATCATTATCTAATGCAGTATCTTTTGTCACGCACAATTCACATTCTTTGTACAGTATGACTAATACATGTGAAGAGTTGGGATCTTTCAATACGTTCCTTTAGAAACTGGGTTAAAAATAAAAGCTATGCAGTCAGATAAAAGTGAGAAATAGAACACACCAAATTTTCCAATACATTGGCTTTGCTCTGAGCTATCAGTGCCATGTGGTTTGAAGGCCAAATAATTCAAGAGAGGAAGAAGTATCTAAGAGTGATCTAAGATGAAGAGTGATCTCCTCATGGAATAGAAGTTCTTAATATATTTGGTGTCTCTACTGCTGACAGGGGAAATAGAGTGAAGATGAAAAACAGGGTGTATGGCTGAAACAGAAGCACTTTGATCTCAGGCTGTGCTTTTAAACAGCTCTGCATCCTTCAGAGCCTGGCATACGTTAAATCAGCTCTTATGTTTCTCCATCTGAGTCTAGGGAGAATTGCTGCTACAGAGGAGAAGAGGGTTAAAAAGGCTCAATGGTGAGTTTCAAAACTTACCTACAGAGCACCCTTCAATCCAATTATGGTCATATCTAAATATCTGTCCCCGAACATCTTTATTATTCTTAATAAGCAATAGTTTCAATGATTACAGAAGTGCAAGTGCACACTAAAGCCTCCCCAGCCCACAGATATATATTTATCTCAAAGATCAATCAGAGAATTATACTAAAAGTTTCTGGTGACTAAATTAATCTATTTTAATTTTTATGGATAATAGTTTGTCGGGTTTATAAAACAACTATGGATTATTATTTTTTCAAACAAGTAACTTATGGCAGTTATATACAACAGACACTGGGACACTGGAATGGGGTTCCTCCCGCCTGAAAATTAGAAACTTTGTTAAAACTTTTGTCATTCTGTCTTCATAGCATCTTGCAGTGGCAGCATAACCCAATGGTGGAAAGATGTAAGAAAGAGGTAACAATCAATAACAAAGACACTGTAGGACAAATTTCTGTACTTTTTTTTTTTTTTTTCCTAGTGCTTGAAGGCATTACAGACTGTTACAAGGTTTTCTCCTGAGATCCTCACCAGCTAAAAAATGTTAGAGCTGCCTTGATCCTTCAGTTTAATTTTCTAAATCCTTGAGTGAAAGTGCCAGCTACTCTGCTCTACCTAGATCATGTGGGGTATGTGGGCAACTGAAACAGGTTTGTAATTCTGTAGCCAAGTTTATTGCAACTTAGAAAAGCCAAACTACATTCTTCAGCTGAACTCACTCCTGAACTCTTGTACTGCAGCTATGTTTTAGCATGGGCAAGCACATTTTCCTTCTGCTTTTCCATATTTGACTATGCTCAAAGTGTCGCACGAGGAGGGCACAGAAGCAGTTACTCCATCTCTCTGCCTGCTGGCAGATCCATCCCTGTGTAGCTCCCAGGCTGACCCACATTCCTCCCTGCCTCCTGTGCTCTGGAGTAAGGCAGAAAGCCTGTCCCTGTAAACAATTGGTACAGAACTGGCACAGATTTTCCTCTTTGGAGTATTTTGCATACTTTTCTATGTACTTCCATTCTTACTTCTTTTCTTGTCGAAGAGATTGCCTGCATAAACTGTGAAGCGATAGTACTTCCTGTTAGGAAGGGCTGGAGTTCAATCCAAATGTCTGTTCTGGTTTTGTTTTCTGTGTCTATTTTTGGAGAGCTAAGTTGCAGTCATGAAAGCTACCTGTCTTTCCGATTCACATTCAATTTTTTAATTTCACCAATAGCCCAATGCCTAATTGCTCTCAATACTACTGAAAAACCCCAGTAATACAAATTCAGGCATTCCATATACTGATGTTTTTTTACATTTTCTTAGCTAAGAAGATTGGTTTCAAAGTAAGACAGTATTTAACATATTGTACCTTCTCCCTGTTTGCTTACATATTAGTCGGGTCAGCAGTTTTGAAATAACTGCAGCCTTGTTCATTAATGTGTTTGTTGTCATTTTGGCTACACTAAACTTGGCATCAAATTACTCATCAGCATACTGAAAAGCTTGCTCTGGTGGTAGGAGGATAATCGAATTGTCAGCAAAGATCAGTAAATTAATGTTAACGTTTCCTGTTTGAATTCTCTAGTTCTTCAAATCCTGTTCATAAAACAAGGAGAAAGACTTAATGGAAAATGCGCTAGAAGCCTGATTGGAATTTAAATACATGAAGAGTGCTCTTCATTGTAGCAGACTTAGAAAAGTGGTTACAAAAATGAATCCATAAATGTTTTTAAATATTCCTGTTCCTAGTAACATGTTACCAGAGACTCATTCATTCTCCAGAAAAAATCTTCTGTCTCATGTTTTTATCTGCCTTTTCCTGCCTTTGTTTTCCTTTCCTTGTTTTCTGTTTTATTTTAATCTTTTTTATATACTTAGAGGCATTAGTAAAATAACTTTCAGTGCTTGTGCTTTGGCATGATATCCCCAGATGAGATTTTCTTTTGCCATTGTTATATACATTTTCAGGGGTAGGAAAAGTAGAGGCAGTCACAATTTTTGTGAAAATATTGAGTTCAGGGAATGTATCAGAAAAGCCTCAAACCACTGATATTTCTTATGTGCCAAAATTTTTCTTGTCTGGAAATTTTGCTTCCCTTAATATGCCCACCTACCCCACAATCTTTAAGTATATTTGTGCAGCATGCACTGGTTTTAAAACAATATGCCTAAGACAAGATCAATGAGTAGCTCTGCAGCCAAATCAAAGATACAGCTGCAATACAAGGTAACTGGGTCTTCACAAGACAAATGTCTCAGACATGAATACTGAAAATATTAGCGTCCATCTATCTTTTCCCTGTCTTCCTTTGACCTCTATTGAAAAATGGACTCCATTCAAAGGAGTACGCATTCTCTTAGCATGAAGCTGCACCTGGAACTGAACATGGACTGGAGGGACAGTAAGTAGGAACAAGACAGTTATTCATGACCCTCCTGAAAATAAGAGTTTCTTACAAGTTACATAGATGTCGTTACACAGATGCCTATCTGCCCTTCAGTTAGATGGGTGCTGGTGGCATAAAAGTCTAAAACAAAAGTCTAAAAAATTGGTACCTCTGAAAAGAAACTACAAGATTTCATTAAAAGAAATAAATAATTTTCATTGTGGAGGTGTTTTTCATGACCATGGTTAATTATTTTCCTTGCTGATTCTTCTTTTAAAGAGGAACATTCATTTTTCTACAGTGTACTGCTTTTTTTTTTTTTTTTGGAGGGGGGTGGGTGTGTCATGGGGTGGTTGTTGTTGTTAACTACTTACAGCAGAGGTAAAACCGCTACTGGTACTTCACTTCCTGCGTACACAAGAACAGTCTGGAGGCTGCTGTAGGATCCCTGCAGGATCTCAAACTCAGTTTGAGAACTGTTGCCTGTGAAGTGGAGTTTGGCTGGCTCTTGTCACTGAAGAGGAAGAAAGGAGTGGAGAGGGAACATAAGTATTTGCAACTAATCCTAATATGATAAACTCATAACACTGTATGCTCAAGGTCTCTGTAGATATCTTCCTAGCATATCACACACTTGACACATTTGCCTTTTCTGGATGAGTGCTGTGATATGGAGGATGGAGTGGATGGGCAGACTGGCAAGGGGTCTTCCGACCAAGTATTTTTCTACCTGTTGAGGATATGTTTGTATGTATGGTTTACAATAGTCTTTACGTAAAAAGAAATTCTGTCAGCTGGATTTGGACTTTCAAGCTCTTATGTCTGTTTTTTCTACTCTATGGATGTTTTTTCCTAAATGCAACCACAATGGTATAGAGCTGTAGAGATTTCTGTGTACCAAGAAAGAGTGTGCCTTGGGTTTATTGGTGCTGAATAAGAACAACTAAGTCCTGTGGCTGTAACTGTTGTGTTTTCTGCTTCTTTCATTCAGGAAGAAGTCTGAAGATGCTGTGAAAAATAATATTGCAGAGTTGAGGGTGATTATGCAAGGAAGGAAGAAAGGAATGAGGGGCATTTGGAGGCAATATGGAAGTCAACGTCTTGTTAGAGCTCTGCCTCAAGCAACATCGTCTACAGAAAAACTGATGTTCAGCAGAATCTCAACAGCTAATGCTAAAGAGCATCATTCCTTAGAGCATCTGGAAGAATATAATAAATGTGCCATTTAGAAAGCAGGGAGATATACTGTAAATCTTGCCCAGGGATCTCTGTCAAATAATGCTGTTTAGACTGAACTGCTGTGACCTTGAATTCGCATTCACACATTGGCTGCATAATGCCTTTTTCAGTTAGCAAGATGGCTAATGCCAAACTTGATCAATAATATGATCAATTCTACTTCAGGTAGATATTTGTTTTGTCAAACAGTATTCAGTGTGTAACATTTGTTACTAAAATGGGGGGAAGAAGGTACTTGGTGGTCATAAAATTTGCTACATACCAATGGCTCAGGAAAAACTGAATTACATAAAAGTGGAGCATTAAATGCGGTATACCCCACATAGACCAAATAATATTGTTATTATCTTTTAAAAGCATCAATGATCTACATGAAACAAACAGCAGCCTAAATTAAAAGAAAAAAATACAGGAGTAGCTGATTTTCCACAGGATTATTCCAGTTTTAAATCAACATAATTCACACCAAAACCTGATATAACATTACAGGGAATTTGACTATTAAAAGCACAAGAAAGGAAAGATGGGAAAGTAGTCTTTGGAAAGTCTCTAGAATTTGCTATGTTTAGTTCATTCAGATATGTGCTGACAAAAGTCAATATTTTTACCAAATATTAGTTGAAAAATGCCTGATGTTTCCAGTAAGCAAACTATTATTTTGTCTATTTGAAGTGAGTAGAATTTGTGCTCACATTTCAATCTGAAAAGGATGTGATCAATATTGAAAAGAGTACTTGTTTTTTCATTTTTATTTTCCAGTGTTCACAAGGAATACACCATCTCACACCCATGTGAAACATGTGATTTATAGCTCCACAGATCATTGTGGGATGCTTTCTTGAAGATTCAGGTTAATGGCTTTTTTGGTTGACAAGGTAACTGTTTTCTGTATGATGAGAGATGTCTGCATAAAGCAAGCACAAGAAGGTAAGTAGGTTGTTTGCTTACATTCTGATTTGAGAATGCTTGCTAATTTTTAGGTTTGCAGAAATTAGACAGACAATGTATAACAATGAAACCAGTCCTGGTTTCTCATTTGAGTAACTTAAAGAATAAATGTGAAATATTTTTTGTTCTTACCATACACACCTTTGAGTCATCAGTTGAGCTATTTTATACATAATTAAATACATTTAATTAAAGTAAGTCTGAATCTTCAGCTGAAAATAATTTGAATTCCAACACGTGAAGGGAAGGAGGTGCTGAGATTTTACAAAGAGGTTGAGACAGTTCACTCTGACTAACCACAAATCTCAAGCACTTCCTAATCTGCTCCTATTGTCAAATGCAGGGAAAAAATGGGGGGTTTTTTCAAACAACAATTATTTCAATAGATTTAAATGAATGAACATGATGAATGTTACACCATGTTTAAATCTATAAATACACACTTTACATTGCATACAGATGCCTGCAATTTTCCCTTACTGCAAAAAATGAATAGTTTTTAACCTATAAAGAAAGTCATAATGAGTAATGTGGTTTATGGCAATACATCAGCTTAAAAACAAGTTTTAAAATATATCATTTTGTTTTACTTACTGTCAAAAGAAACACAGTAATGTTACGAAGTTCAAGTGTTGTCTCGTAAGATGCCTGGGGTGAAATCTTGAACCCACTGAGATCAACAGGAATTTTGTCATTAACTTCAGTGGCTTAAATGTATATGTGTTTATGTGTCAGAACAGTGATCGGAAGCATAAAATCTCAGTCCCACTTGGCAGTCATTTCTGATAGTATAAACCTAAGAAATGACTCAACTAAATACAGAAAAAAAAAACCAACTTTACCACAAGACATGTAAACTGCAAACCCCAGCAATCTAAACACTAATGATTTTGCTTAGATTTTTGCAGTCCCTATGAAATGTTCACGTAGCAGAAATACAATTAATTTAATACTAAATAGATCCAGAGAGAAAAATAGCCTCATATGGCTACAATTCCAGTAGATGTTGATTGTCTGCACTGGTACTGTGTTGAAATTTTCTTTCCAGCATTCAAAATGTACTATATTAATGTGAACCAAAGTCTCAACTTTTCACAACAATCTTTATAAAAAACAACAAGCAGGTCCCTGAAGGCATAGCTTTAATTTACTTATGGATTGGAGGTTATGACTGGTACTTACATTATCTGAACACTTCCAGTAGTACTGCCTCCTGAACTCTATGCAAATACCTATTTAGTTAAGACTCTATAGATTTAAAAATTGTAAACCTGGGTTATATTTTTCTGCCTTTAAAGATTAGTTCTCATGTTCTGTGAATGGAAAATAGCATTGAAAAGCTGGAAAAAAAAAAATCAGCTCCATGTGAAACACATTTTTCTGCAGCAATAGACATACCATAAGTAATGGATTTATGTCCGATGCCTTGCACTATGAAGCAATTCTTGACAGAGATAAATCAGCCTGAGAAAACTGAAAAAAGCATGAATCAAAAGAAAGGGGCAAAAGGAAAAGGTATTAAGACCAGATAAGTACAAAAATAACTAAGTTAACTGAATAAACATTATGAAAACAAAATATAGCCAAGGGAATAGTAAGGAAGTAGCATAAATACTTCAAAGCAAGTTTTATTTTCATGAAAAACAATACTATGATTAGTCTCAGTTTTCTAGCCTAAAGGTATTTTTCTAAAATTCTTTTGTACATTATTCATATTCTTAGTATAAAGAGCTGTGTTGGCTCTGTTACGATTGGTAGTAGGGTAGCAACAGAAAGAGCTGTTTTGCTTTCTGCTTTGCATTCTTTCATTAAAGTGGGCTCGAATGGTAAAGTGGCAATGGAATTTGGCACTCAAGTGTCTACCTTCGGTTTCACAGCTAGAATTTGATTCCCAGCATTCACACTATCTTTTGAAAATGATGAGTCAGACAGATGCTGGCAGACTTCCAGATCTTGGTTACATGTGTGAAAGGACACTGTTTTTCTTTTAAAGAAGGGAAAGAAAGAAAGAAAAAA
>VXAK01022902.1:9081-20223 GCA_013399435.1 Arenaria interpres
TCTTAAAGGTCCCTTCCAACCCAGACAATTCTATGATTCTATTTTAATGCATTCTGGAAAACACAGGTTCCTGGTGTGATTGACTATCTGTCTTCTTAAAGCCCACCCTAACCCCCAGCTGATCAGCTGATGGGATGACAATAGCAGGTGTTCCCATGCACCTTTATTCTTCTGTACCCCTAACCCTCAGCCTGAAATGTCAGTCTAATGACCAAGAGATAGCACTAGTTACCTACTAACACAACTGTAGAATCAATTTCCCCGTTTCTTGGTTCCTATTTAGACCTACTTATCCATATTCTTTGGGAACTGACAAATTGTGACACAGATTTTTTGCTTGAATCCCTGTAAGAGGAATATCTTGGATTAATGGATGGATTCAAGAAAATTGTGTAAGGATATGATTTTTTTCCTTCTGTTCCTTTTTCTACTTTTTTTCCCTGAATCTGGGACACCTGGTGGAGATAACATACTTCAAGTGATCTAATGCTTTGGTGAGGGGAAATTAGAAGCTCTTTCATTACT
Organism: Arenaria interpres; assembly: GCA_013399435.1. Taxonomy (NCBI): domain Eukaryota; kingdom Metazoa; phylum Chordata; class Aves; order Charadriiformes; family Scolopacidae; genus Arenaria; species Arenaria interpres. The sequence continues at coordinate 9,607 of VXAK01022902.1, forward strand.
CCATCTTCATAAAGCTGGAATTGTAGAACAGACCTCTATAGAGAGGGTGTCTTGAAGTAGCCAAGAAAAGAAAATGCTGTTGCAGAAGGGGACCAAGATGGTGCAAATGCAAAGCTAATGAGAAAGGGATTGCAGAGCTTTTCCATGTGAGTGTGTTCACCTTGAGACAATGTAAAGAGGGGATTCTTGCAAAGTTTGCTCACTTTTTAAAGAAAACTAGTAATTTCAAATATATTCAGGCAAGCCCACTGAATTGCTGGTTGCCTGTAGAAATCCTTACACTTCTGAAGTTCTTAGATTTAAGGGTTTACTTCTGGTGTGTTTATGCTCTGTGACACAAATGTAAGTATAGAGGAAATTGGGGTAGGTACCTAATTTCTACTGCCTTAGTGGAGAGCATGTTGTTAATGGTGATGCTCCCAGATGCACTGTTCTGCCGTACGCTTTCATCTGACCTGCGCTCCTGAAATACTCTAATGGATTTTAAAGCATAACTAGCTATTTGTGGGATATACTGTTCCTGTCCCACCAGACATCAGATTTTGCAAATAGCTGGCAGTTGTCTATCGGGTCATGCCTTTAAGTATATCCCAGGGTCAGAGAAGGTACGTATTATGCTGCACCTGGGATTTACTGTGACCTGGAGTTACGTGAGCTCTGCTTTCTACTGCGTGTGTGCAGCTGAGTAGAATTTGTTTGAAAGCTCATCCTTGCACAACTTGAGGCAACTTAAAATGTGCTTACATCTGAGTATGGCCAAAACGTGCATTTGCTGTGTTGGGTTCTTGGACTGGTTTTGACCAAGATCTTAGCTTCCGTCATTGGTTCTCCATCTCACTCGTATGCAGAGTTTGAAAGGATGATACCTTTCAGTGCTAATAGACCATCCTCATTTTTCACCGGAGTTTCCAAACTCTTTTGGCATTCCAGAACTCATCCAATCTCTCTCTTTCTTGTGGTATTTTTTCCCCTTACGCTACAACTATGAAATGTCGGCTTGGGACAATTCATGTGTGTGCTGTTCACAGGGCATGGGTCTGCTCAGGAGGGAGAGAGAGTAGATGCAGGGCAGCTTCAAAGCTGTTGTTTTGCTCAGGTTGAGCGTCAGCGACAGCCATTCAGTATTTCACAACAAACTCATTTAAAGCAGTAAGACACCAGAGGAAATTCTGCAGTGCAGGCAGCAGCATGCATCACTGCTGAGTCAGAAGGCTCAATGACAGTAACGTCCAGGAGGTGTTTCACAGTGTACTTTTATCTTTTGACAGATTGCTTCTTGACCCTGCATAAGGTTGCTACAAGAGTATGCTGGCTTCCCAGGCAGTGAAAAGGGCCACTCGAACACTCTCTCATGCAGCCTGAGCCGTGGCAGTTTCTGCTCTGTAGCTATGACTTTCAAAGTCTTTTCCCCAGACTATGAACACTGCATTCCTTTCTAAATAACCTTTCCTTGCTGAGGTAAATTGATTGGTTCTTGAGTGAGTCAGTAATAACAAGGATTGCTTAAAAAATGATGTTCTTGCTCGGCAAAGGGTTGCTCTAACTTTGGAGAATAACATCTCGTTATAACACATCTTCTATTTCCTCAGCTATCCTACTGTCGCTGACCTTGTATGATAGCCATCTCTCAAGGACAACTCTTTTTTACAAAGAGAGCAATGGCTAGACTGGTTCAATTTGTGTTTTCTAGAATGGCTCAAGTGCAAGAATTGCGTGTATATGTACGTAGGAAATGGCAGTGGCATCCTCTAGCTCGCTGCCCCCTGGCAGTGGGCAGTCTGCCGTTGGTTTGGGGGTGTTGGTCAACTGTTGGCTGAACATGAGCCAGCAGTGTGCCCAGGTGGCCAACAGCCCCCTGCCCTTGTATCAGGAACAGCGTGNTCCAACTCCCTGAAAGGAGGGAGTAGCCGGGGGGGTCGGTCTCTTCTCCCAAGGAACAGGCGATGGGACAAGAGGAAATGGCCTCAAGTTGCACCAGGGGAGGTTCAGGTTGGAGATGAGGAACAATGTTTCCACGGAAAGGGTTCTTAAGCCTTGGAATGGGCTGCCCAGGGCAGGGGTTGAGGCCCCATCCCTGGAGGGATTGAAAAGCCGGGTTGACCTAGTGCTTAGAGACATGGTTTAGTGATGGGTTTTATCAGAGGGAGGTTGATGGTTGGACTGGATGATCTGAAAGGTCCCTTCCAACCTAGACAATTCTATGATTCTACTATGATCTGGAATTTGTTAGTAAATGAAATGTCAAGACAGTCAGAGACTTCAAGCGTATTGAAAACAGACTGAAATTTGAGCTTGAGCCATGATGTGAGATAATCAAGGAAAAATATAAAGAAAAGAGGATCAACGATGGGGAAAAGATACATAATCAATAAAATGTGAATGTTTTATGTTTAACAGCATAGCTTTAGACGTAGACTTCTGGCCTGGCTATTTGGTTTAATTTTTATTTTAAGAAAGCTTTTAAGTGTAGGCATTGAACAACAAGCTTATCCCAAACATAGATATCTTCTTTAGGACTGAAAAAACTTCTCGAATTCTTTAAATACAAAGAAATACTTGTGACTTCCTTACTTTATTAGCATATCTTTTCTTAATGGATTGAGGTGTGAAACAAGTGTTGAAGTAAATGGATGGCTTAATCTAAAGTGTACGCCGTAACCCAAAATAAGACTACGCTCAAGCCGTGAAGAAGTTAGCCTTGTGAAACCTGCTCTTGAATGTGAACTTTGTTTGCTTCTGTGTCTTTATTTTGTGATACGCATTTTAAAAGCATTTTGAGAAAAGATTAGGAAAAAAAAATGTACTTCAGAGAAAGCACTTCCAAATATCTCCTGTGGATTAATCATAAAATAGGACACTTCCTGATTAGGAAAGTATTATGAGACACAGCAGATTGGGCCGTAATGACAACAATGGATTACACAGAATGACTGTTCAGGAAGAACATGTGCATAAACTAATTCCTCTACAGTAAACAGCACTTCAAGAATTTTAGGTATCTGTATATGCATTCTGTAATATCCCCAGCTAAGAAAAGATTTTAATCTATATACACAAAGTGAAAAGCCAGTCGCTCCATGGATAAGATAGGTTTCTATTCCGAATGGGGTGCATTAAGTTGCGCAGGATTGTACTGACAGGGTTTTCTTCCTCTCTCACCCCTTGTTGCCTCCTAGAAATAGCTCAGCTGCTGTGCCCTGTTCTGCTAATGTTTTGGGATGTTTCCTGGATATCCCCTAAATCCACATGATTCCTGGCAGTTTGGGTCTGTTAAATCCTTGCTGTGAAGCCTCCCCTGGTAGAAATTCTATAGGATCCTGTCTTGGAGATCGGAATTCGGTGGTGGAAAGCAAGGCAAGAATTTGATGTGTTTTTAAGCTATTCTCTTTAGAAACACTTTCTTCTGTACTCTTTTAGAGAAGCATCAGGAAAGCATCCATGGGTGGGCCCTTGGTTCTCTCTTGTATGTTCTTGATGAAACACTGGGAGAATGTCTAAAGGAAAAAGGGAATTATGGCAACACCTATGCCCGTGCAGGACCGATGCGCATACTTGCAGAGATTGGATTGAAGGGGAATAAGCAAATCTATGTCCGCACCTCAGTGTTTTTATACAAATATAAATGATCTATGAAACTGCATCACTGGTCATGAAATATAAATGATCTATGAAATTGCATCACTGGGTCATGATCTGCACCGTGTGTGGTGTTTCCCCTCTTTGCTCTGTTCTTTTTGCCTATCTGCTCCTGACAGTAGTCAGAAGGGAAAGCCTGGGTAGCTGGCTTTTGGTTCTGATCCCCTCTGGGTGTGTTTTCCATATAGACCATAATCATAAATCACCACCGAGCAGAAGTATCAACATCAGAAGTAACAAAAAACAACCCCAAACCCCGAAAGAGCAAAGGGAATAAATGCTCTGCCGCTGCCTTGTTGCTTTATTACCAGCAGTTGGGCTTCTGAAGGATTCCTGTCTGGTCGTACGGTAATAACACAGCTGGCAGAAGAAAATAAAATTGCCCTGTTAATTGCTTAGCTTAGTGAGGTTGCACCAGTTGTCCGCTCCGTCCAGTATAAAACCACTCTGGAAACTCTCAGAATTGAGATCTGTGCATCACTGACTCTCCTGCTTGTATCCAGGTTTGAGGTTTTTTGACACTTTTAGACTTTTATCAATTGAAAGAGCTCAAATACTACAATAAAAAAACCCGAGCGATTGGGTAGCTCAGTTTCTCTCCTTCACTTCTCCCTGTTCTCGTTCTCTAATACAGCTGGGCATGTCTAGGATAACTCCAATAAATCAAGAGGGCTTAAGCTGGTGAAATCAGAATTACCCACTTACCTGACAAGGGGTCTGCCGCTGGAGAAGTGAGAAATTCAGTCATGCTTATTTTCCAATTACAATTCTGCACCTTGTGCCTGTCGTTTGTTTTCTTCTTAATATACTTGGAAATATTACGAGAAGTCAGGAAGCAATCTTTCCTGTGGTATTTCATGAATTTTTGCCTTAAGAACAGTGGAAACTAAAAATCTTCAGTATATAATAATCTGTTTCTGTATATGTCGACGCTGATCTAATCAAGAAGAATTAGACCTAAAGTTTGGCTTGATGTCTGCAATAATTTGTTCTTTTCCGGACCTTGAAAAGCAAGGTCTGCCCCAAAGAACTAATTACCATCTTTACCTTATTAATACGCTTGAAAAAAATGTTAATTTCCTGAACTGTTGTGCACTTCAGCCTGTGTCCTGTCCTGTCTGTCCAAACACTTCCATGATCCTCAATGTTCATAACATGCATCTGACCTGACGTTCCCACAATCCTTTCTGTTCTATTGTTTAGTGACATTTCCCTGGGTAAAGCCATGTTTTCAGTTTTACACGTAAGGAACAGACACAGCAGGTAGATTGAAGCATTTACCCAAGGCTATATGGGAAGCCTTGACTGAATCAGGGCCTGACTCCTAGTATCTGGATTTGCAGCACGGTCACCAGACATCTCTCATCATAGAATCACAGAATGGTTGGAGTTGGAAGGAACCTTAAAGATCATCAAGTTCCACCCCCTGCCCTGGGCAGGGACACCTCCCACCAGACCAGGTTGCTCCAAGCCCCATCCAGCCTGGCCTTGAACCCCTCCAGGGATGGGGCAGCCACAGCTTCTCTGGGCAACCTGTTCCAGTGTCTCACCACCCTCACAGCAAAGAATTTCTTTCTGATTTCTAATCTAAATCTCTCCTATTTCCATTTAAAACCCTTATTCCTCATCCTATCACTCCCCTCCCTGATCAAGAATCCCTCCCCATCTCTCCTGTCGCCCCTTCAGGTACTGGAAGGTTGTTATAAGATCTCCCCAGAGCCTTCTCTTCTCCAGGCTGAACAACCCCAACTCCCTCAGCCTGTCTTCATAGGAGACGTGCTCCATCCCTCTGATCATCTTTGTGGCCCTCTGCTGGACCTGTTCCAGCAGGTCCATGTCCTTCCTGTGTTGAGGACTCCAGAGCTGGACACGGAACTCCAGGTGGGGTCTCAGGAGAGCAGAGTAGAGGGGCAGAATCACCTCCCGTGACCTGCTGGCCACACTTCTTTTGATGCAGCCCAGGATGGGGTTGGCTTTCTGGGCTGCTAGCACTCACTGCTGGCTCATGTTGAGCCTCTCATCTACGAGCACTCCCAAGTCCTTCTCCTCAGGGCTGCTCTCCAGCCATTCTCTGCCCAACCTGTATTTGTGCCTGGGATTGCCATGTCCCAGGTGCAGGACCCTGCACTTGGCTTGGTTGAACTTCACGAGGCTTGCGTGTGCCCACATCTCAAGCCTGTCCAGATGGCATCCCTTCCCTCCAGCGTGTCATCCACGCCACACAGCTTGGTGTTGTCAGCAGGCTTGCTGAAGGTGTACTCTATAATCTTCTCTATCATCATCTTGCGGTATCTTCTCATGTATTCAAACAATGGGTGAAATGATCGCTTTTCTTACGGGACAAAAGTATAGCGTTGTAAAAAGAAGAAAAATTCTATTACTGATGCTGGGTGCTGGCCAAAATCAGTATGAGATTCTCTTGCAAGAATCCTTTTTTCCCTTTTATATATTCCTGATTGTATTTAGTTTGCTTGCTTGACCTATATTAGGTGTCATAAGTCATTATTTTGGGTAAAAGCTGAAAATTATCAGAAACGCTTTGATCAAATGAGAAATTTGAGAAGAATAATTGGATGCACAGAACGTTTTGTGTAAAGTATCAGATTTATGCAAATACTGAGTGTGAAGCTTAACTCGATTTTCCTTCCACAGCATGAAACCTGGTTCTGCAGAGGCTATTTTAAAAGAATACAATTTTAAACAGTATAAGAGTACAGTAAAACTAAAAATATCACCCCACTATTTAAAGCAGCTATATGAAAAAATAACTCGTCCTAAGGCACTGTTACCCAGAAGTACCTGAACATCAGGCAGGGTGTTTCAGCGAGCTTTAGGAGTAAAAAGAATGTTGCATTACGAACTTTACTTTTGGCAGGGGTTTATTTTCGATAGGAGTCATTTTCCAAGAGAAATGTTGGAGCTTTCCGAAGGTCACTCAGGCTTAGGATTTGATCAGCTTGGCAAAAAACAAAAAAAAAACCCTGTCAGTGGGATACTATTTCCCAGGAAAAGTTGGGTTCCTCTTAGCTGCCCCGGGATTCTCGGCAGCGGCAGCTTGTGCTGGCAGCAAGGAATGTGAGAGTCTGTAAACTGAGGAAAATTCGGGTGGAATAGTAGTGCTCTAGGCCAAGGGATTGCAGCTGAAAAATCGTTGTAGGATAAATTCTTGCCATAATAAACCACAGCTGAGCCACCCTACACCCTGGGGAGTTTTGGTGTTGGCCAAAGGTGAGCGAGTCCTCTGTCCACAAGGAACCGTGGTCTACGTAGAGTCTACCCAGACAGCTCTGGCGAACTGTGGCGGAAACTATACTTACTCTCTCATCTTTAAATACTTTGATTATATGCGCAACATTAATCCATGTATGGCCAGATGTGTACAAGCTCTATTGAAAATAATTGGATTATAGCGAAGCCAGACATCCTCCTTTCAGCTATTTCCTTAGCCCTGCTCTGAAGTATGAAGCCTGGGAGATATTAATCACAAGGAAATTAATTTTTTCAGATTTTTTTAAAAAGCGTTGAAAAGCATTTCTTAAATGTTACAGTTACGCTATCGAATATCTCAAATATTAGAACTGAAACCAGCAATAGTTTACTACTTGGCTGGGAAGTGCAAGAAAACTAGAATGGGTGCTTACGCAGGAATTAAGAGCCTTTTCCCCCTGTGTGTGTCTCAAACAAGGTAATGCTGAACTGTGATACTGATACTTTTTCATAATTGGGGACAGATTCTGGTTTCAGTAATGAATTATTCTGAATGTAAAGCAGTGTGATATATCTGAATTTAGCGCTCCAGGGCTAGTGCATATTTCATCTGCATGTTAAAATGCTTTAAAGTCTGGAAGATATCAAAGGCAGGAGAACAATTCCATGAATGCGTTCAAGCTCTGGGTGTCCAATGCCTCTTACAATACTCTTCCTGCTCATGTGTCAATTGTCATCTAATATCACTTCTGGACCAAGTCTCCTTTTCCCACCAGATGCCACTTTTATCTTGGATTCAGATCCCTCTCCTGGCACTTACTCTTGTCCCTTCCGTAAAAACCCTTATCTTGGCAGGAAAATGCAAGAACTCTTTATCATTAATCTTAAAGAAAGAATCACTGCAGTGCAATTTCCTTCTCACTTGAACTGTGGTGGGGGGGAGGGGACTGCATTATAGACCGTTGCATCCCTTTATGCAACAAAAGGAAGAGAAAATCGAGGGACAGGAGAACATGGGAATGGACCCTTTACAACTGCACAGCACGAAAAGGCAACTACTCTATAATGTGACTCTTCACAAGTGTCTTGGTAGTCTGTGGAGACACTGGTTCATCACTGGTACTGACTTACAGGGCTCAGAAATAAATCCTAGATGCTTGCCCTCTACACATGGCTCACGGGGCACTTCACAGAATCACAGGATGATCTGGGGTTGGAAGGGACCTCTGGAGATCATCTAGTCCAACCCCCTGCCAAAGCAGGTCCACCCAGAGCAGGTTGCACAGGAACGTGTCCAGGTGGGTTTGAATGTCTCCAGGATGGAGACTCTACCACCTCCCTGGGCAGCCTCTTCCAGGGCTCTGCCACCCTCACAGGAAAGAAGTTCCTCCTCATGTTGAGATGGAACTCCTTATGTTCAAGTTTGTGGCTGTTCCCTCTTGTCCTGCCACTGGGCACCACTGAAAACAGACTGGCCCCATCCTCTTGACACCCACCCTTTAAGTATTTATACGTGTTTATCAGGTCCCTCCTCAGCCTTCTCTTCTCCAGAGTAAAAAGGCCCAAGTCCCTCAGCCCTTCAAAGACTTCAGCTTCTGCTGTGTATGATGTGTCCATAATTCTGTCCCTGCTGCTTCTCTTTCAGACAGTGTGTGGTTGAGCTCTAGGATGTAACACATGCAACTCCTACTTACTCAACAGAACAGTGTGTAGTCAGTCACATCTGCTAACAGTGTCAAAACAGTTTTTATTGCTTTTTACTCCTGTTAGCTTCGCAGAGACAATACAGCTGAATTGCAAGGCTGGTGCATTATTAACAGCTCATTTGCTGAGTCCCCCACAGAGAATAGTCTCTGCTAGTACTGTGCCAGCCAGACGTGCACCCTTGCTGACTCCCTGATGCTGGGCTGGATGTGGAGCTTCTGGGGAAGGAGCGGCTTCTCTTAGACTTCACCTTAGATGTGAACTGGGGTCACGAACGGGGACTTTCTCAGTGCGGTGCTTCGGGGAGCAGATAGGATTAAAGGTGCCCACCATAAACACGGCACAAAATCCCAGGTGTAGCTCAAGTTGCACAGAACTAGCCCTAAATTCTCCTGCTACTTCACGTGTATTTAGGAGAAGACAGGATTTGCACTGCATTTCTGCACGTGTAGCAGACCTGATGTTTCTCTCATATCAGTGTATTTTTCAGTGGTATATTACATACACATTTATTTTATGTAGGGCTATAACTTTGCTATGTTTCCTTGTCATTAGCTTTTTCTAAGACAGCCGAAGTTTAATGGTAATGTCTTTTAAGACAAACTGCTGAAAGTAAAGGAGCATGAAAATATTGCTTACGATTTTTTTTTTTCCGGATGACCTTTAAGTTTAAAACTGCTGGAATGTTTGCTGGAATGTTTGCTGGGGCTAATGAACGTCCCTGGTGTAATTCATGCGATTTACAAGAAAAGGGAGCTATGCTTGAAAACTTCAGGGGCTTCTCCGCAGGAAGGATTCCTTGTATAAGTGTTGGTTGTAACTAGAGATCAGAAGTTATGTGAGCATTTAAAGGTAGGAAAAGGTGCTCTGTAAAGCTTGTAGATGCTGAAGTAGCCCTGCAAGCTGGTGTATTTAACTTCTGTAAACCTGGCCCTCAGTCTCCCTAGCTGAGAGATATCATAGTCATGTCACTTGTAGTTCAAAGGCAGAGGCAGGCAAATTACGTGTATGGAGTAGTAGTTTCTCAGCGTCCGACAAGTACAGTGACGTTGGGGCATCGTTTATAGCTTGGCTGCTTGATTTCACGTGTCAGTCTGGGGGCTGAGGGCTAAAAGGAATTGCTATCTGCAGAGACCTCGGTAGGAGAAAGAGCTGAAATGCTGATAGAAAAGAGCAGCAGCTACAAGCAAAGCTTTCATCATTAGCTCGAAGAGCTAGTAGAGTGAGAGCAAGGTGTGCAAGAGCGGAGCTGGAGGAGCAGGTGGGGCTCAACCAGGAGAGCAGGTAGCCCTTGTGGCCAGGAGGAGTGGCTAATGCTGTAGGGCCAGCAACAGCTTAGATAAAGCCTGGTTATCCCGCTTCTCAGGTGACAAAGCCTGGGACCTGCTGGCTGCAAACTGAAAAGGGAGTGATAAATGCCGAAGATGGGGAAACAACCAGATGGCTCCACCAGGGTGCTAGGGAGGAAGGCTGTAAACAACTATAATGCATCTTTGAGAGAGGTATTGTATCTTACTGCTTTTGTCGTCGTCTTGTCCTTGTCTCCCCTTCAATGAAGTACCAATTTATTAAGAAAACTGATACGTTTTTAGGTGTGGAAAAATTAGGCCTTTGAACACCAGATGGTTTGCTTTAATTTTGCCAGCTTTAGGGTTGGGGATTCAAGCTGGCGTTTTGTTATTGGCCACTGAAGTTTAAACCTGGCATGGTTGATATCAATCAAAGGCTGTCAGAAATGTTCCAGAGGGCAGTGTACAAACTCGGGACATCTGTCCTGAGGGATTAAGATATTTCATAATAGGTTCTTTTGGCTGCAATTGGAAGGGATATGCTATTTAAGTGCATATCCACTTCTTTTTCCTTTTATTAGTAGGATAGATTGACAGATGAGGGAAGACAGTGGCAGCTGAACCCATGCCAGACTTATCTCCACGGCGTTTGTTTGCATGGGGAGGTGGATGTGACACCGCAGAGCTACCGAGGGCGGCTGTGGATCTGTGCTTCCTATAGCTTTATTCATATTACTGTGATTATACGTATTTGTAAAAATAGCGAAGGTATTCACCCCAC
>VXAK01022902.1:29315-54780 GCA_013399435.1 Arenaria interpres
TTTTTTTTAAATGCTGCACTCAGCAGAAGCGCGTAGTGAGACTGTACAACAGTCGGTCGGGCTGTGCTCCCTGTCCGCACGTTTACCAGCGCTACAGTCTCATTCTGGGGGGGGAGAGGGGGCACCCAGCCCCTGCGTCTGAAGATAGCAGCAATTAGGGGCAGGGTGCCGCCGTGCCCAGCGGTGCCACGTAGCAGGTGGTCAGCTGCGCCTTCCTGATTAGTGCTCATACGAGGATTGCAGTTATTACAGTAATTCATTTCAGCTCGGGGATTCATTTTGAAAATTTGGATTTTCCACTAAGAAGGGATTATCGTTTCTCTGCGTGGTACGTGTGTTTTATGAAGAAGTGGGAGTATGGTATGTATCCTGGCTGCTCTCTCTACTTCTGGCTCTCTCTGAAACGCACGCCCCTTTGGACAACACAGGTGCAATGTTGATTTTCATGCTGGAACCAGAAAGTCGATGTAAAAAGCAGCGTGCGCTTAGTCAACACACAACACTCATCCTGTCGATGCAGTCACAGCCGAGTACGGGGGTGGGAAGGAGTATGTGTCCTTACGGAGGAAATGCTGGCTCTATTTACGTGTTTGTTTCAGGAGGGTTGCGGGGAGTTAGCTCGGAACAAAGAGCGCTTGGTCCGATGGGCAGCGCGTGTGAGGAGCGAGCGGCGTGTGAGTCGGTGGGGGACGGCGTGTCGTGTTGTGTCGCTCGTGTGATACGTACGCTAACGTGTGGCTGGCTTAACCTGACCTGAGCTTTGGACTCCTAACCTTGTTAGTATCAATCAGCTCTTTCTCATCAGCTTACCCCTTTGAAACCAGAGCAGGCCAGAGCGTGAACCGACACGATCAGGGACTTTACCAGGAACTATCAATACGTGAATGTGGCGGTGATTTATTTGAAAGCAAACTGCGTGCACGCGCTCAGAACATCCCAAAGAACGGATTCAAAATCCATATGTTCGGTATTTTAAAGGCACTCTAATAAATAACGCGGTATTTATTGTATTCCAATAAATGACCGGCGAAGATTTGTTACTGAAGCGCATCTTTCTGTGGCTTTGTGTTTCACGGACGGGGCAGGTGATTTAGCATTCTTTGCGATCGCGAGGTAATCCCTGTGAAGCTTCGGGGAGTTTCGCACGTGCTCCGTCTGATGCTAAGTAGCGTTCCTTCGAGGTAGTGCTCCATCCTCCTCCTTGCCTCCTTTTGAACGGTCGTCTTACAAACAACGCGATTACGGTTGCGTGAGCGGAGTTTAGCTTATTAGCTGCTTTTTGAAATACCGCAAAAGATGCGGTTGTGGCACGGTGGGGGGGATTCAAGCTGCGAGAGTGATGGTCTTGAGTAGTCGGTGTGGGGCTAGGAGCTGTTCTAACGAGGAGATGGGGTTAACTATTTTTTAAAGTTGCTGGAAATCCGTCTTGTGGATACAGGGATTGAGGTTGCCCCCGTGGTTTCAACTCTGAAAGCTGCTTTTTTAAAAAAAAAGAAAAAAAGCCCACAAGACAAACCTGCCCATGTCCCCCACCGGTTAAGTATGTTGCCGAGTTCAAACAGAAGGGCTTTTAGTAATTAAAAAAAGCAATTACTGCTGAGCGTCTTAGTTTGTGATGATGGACTTTGCCAGAGACTGTCAGTTGTCTTCACAACGACTTTCCTTTGGTTCTTTCTAAGCGTCTCTCTGGTCCTAAGCCTTCCCTACTTGGGTTTCTCCAAACTCAGGGGTATTCACAGAGTCTGGCTTCAGTGTGCAAACGTTACAGTCTTTGTGGGCCCCTATAGACAAGGAGGAGGGGTCGAGCTTTACGAGAGTGCTCCACCTTGCTCTCCCTCCTCTTCCGTAGGGGAGATCCTGGCAAGCCTACACCACAGCCCTCCCTTATGGATACCACCCAAAGTGGTTTCCTTGGGGATCCAGATATGCCTGTGCCTTCCACGAGTGGGTCGCGCCTGCGGCTGTCGCATCTTTCCAGCGTATCTAACTAGGAACCCTCAGTGGACTGGGTGTCACCAGCACCTCAGGCGTCCCCCCTGGCTTCCAGTGGCACCTGCGCTGCCGGGAATGCCGCCGTGGCATGGGATTTTCCCTCGGATGGGCTTGCGGGAGTAACTGGAGGATGGTCCTGCTCACAGCAGTTTGTGTCTCTGCCTGTTAGCATGGAAAGGAATTGCGACGCCCCCTTTCCTTCAGGATGTCTGTTGTTTGTTTACGCTCAGCGGCTTTCTCGGTTTTGGCAATAAGGAGATGAGTCAGTTTTGCTTCTGTTTTAAGGCTTTTTTTTTTTTTTTTACCCATTTCTCTTGTAAGATTTCAAGTGCTGCTGTGATCCTGCAATGGCTGAGCGGCAAACACTGCATGGGTTTGGTTTAATTCCTTAGAAATGCATTTGCATTGGCCTTAGATACCATGAAGATTGATTCTAATAGAGTGTAAAACAGGCTAGATCTTACATACTTATGCATTTGTCCTAAACCACTGCAATATTTTGGTTTCTACTGATAATCTCAGGAGGGTGGGGGTCATGCAACACGGGGAAAAATAAAAGCACAGCCAGTAGCAAAGTGCAGGCTGAGATGCCACCTACTCCAGTTGATGTTTTCCAGCTGAGATTTGAGGCCAGCAAGATCTTTAGAGTTAATTAAGAAGAAATGGCAAGGTTCTTTGATGTAGGGAGCCCAGGGTCATTTTCGTTACAGTTAATGAGTGGTGACTAGGTTGCTATAATGCTATAATGGGCTTGCGAGTCAGTCTTGGAATTTTTGATCAGCTATGCCATGGCTAGGGCATCCCATTTCTGAAGTAGGAGCTTTAGGTTCTTCAAGCAGGGCTCCTTAGGAGGTGCTGGGACCGTCCCTTGGCAAGGTGGTGTCCTCATCTCAGATGTTTGTGAAGTCACCAGAATATGGACCGGTAAGACTGGTCCAAGCTACAGGCAAAACAGGCTGTTGTCATGGGCAGCAGGCTGCTGGGGGCGAGAGGCTGGCTGTAGCCCCACGGCCTGCTTTTCCTTAGGAAAAGAGGAGGAGCTGGGTTGAAACAGGGCAGCAGCTGAGCCCCAAGCGGGGTTCCCATGCTGCAGTACCTGTTGCACCTCCTGTTTGTCTTCTCCCTCCGGCGGCAGCATTAACAGAAACCTCAGCTCCTCAGGACTTTCCTTCCCCAACTCTCCACTTCATCATCTCATCCTCCTTTTCCGTGAGTTAGGAGCAGCCTAAGCTTTGATCCCAGCCCCTCATCCTTTTGTCCAGAAACGTTTCCTACAATGCAGATAAAGCTTGAGATGGCTTGGAGGGGGAGCGGTAACGCCAAGCTGTTCCTTTGAGACCTTAAAAAAAAAAAGAAGAGGGGGAAACCCTGGTGCTCTCTCATTTGAAATATGGGAGGGAATGATCTGCAGCGTGCTCCCCAGGGAATCGCTGCGCTCCATTGTATCGGGAAGTCGTTTGAGGCCGCGGCAGGGCGCAGGCAGCGTTCCCTTGCTGCAGAGCAGAAGGTCTGTGGGAGAGAGCCTGTGCGCAGCAGCCGAGAAAGGCTGATTATTGAGACCTTCCCTGAGGTTTCGTTCTGAGCTTTCAGCAAAACAGGCTCGCTGTTTCACACTTCCCAGATATTTTTATATTTCTCTGCAGCGCACTAGCATTTGTTTGGTTTGAAGCCTGAATTAAAATTCTCAACCACTGTCTAGAAGCAAAAAGGAAGGGGGGAAAAAAAAAAAGCAAAAAAGCAAGTGTCTGTCCCAGAATTAAAATCCATTTAAATTTGAGAGTTGTTAACCCATGAAATAGTGATGCAGTGTAGAATGTCTCTTGGACTGAATCACTTGTGTTTAAAATGGAACATGCTCTAAAAATAAATGGGTAATTGCTTCGACGTAGTCAATATGGAATTTAAAGATGACTGACAGAGGGATTTGTCATCCATCTTCGTAGCAGGAGTCATCTGGGAAGTCTGTGATGTTAAAGGCATTTGTTTCTATTAGCACGTTTTAAAGCAGTTTTGTTAATGAGCTCTTGAACACAAGGACTGAAATCTGTCATGTGGTATAATTAATTTTTCCCTACCGTAGGAAAATGTGTGCCATGTGCACCTTCAATTACCAAATCGGGTTTCTCAGGTCCTGAAATGTGTGGTTCAGCAGGCCTGTTGGTTTGGAGAAAGGAAGAGCATGATGTTCTTCTGGTACCAGCAGAGTGCTTTCACGTATCTCCATATGAAATGTAGAATGGCATCCTGCAAGCTTGGCGAGAGCTGATGCTGTGCCCACCCACTATCTACATTTTGCGAAGGTGCAGACTGAGGGATGGATACCCCTCCCAAACCTGGGTCAGCAGAAGAGGTGGAGCAGGAAATTGTCTGCTTTTGCCAAGGGGGAGAGGAGAGCAAGAGAGAGGGAATGCTTGATGAGATGGTCAAACAAGTTGGTCTTTATTGTATGCTGGTGAAAAGGCCTGAGTGCTGGTTGAGTCAAGGAGCTGTTCCCTGGATCTTAAGTGTTTCTGTGCCTCCTCTTCCTCCCTGAAAGGCAACGGAGCTGGTGAGGGGTGTGGAGAAGAAGTCTTGTGAGGAGAGGCTGAGGGAGCTGGGGGTGTTCAGCCTGGAGAAAAGGAGGCTGAGGGGAGACCTTCTGGCTCTCTCCAACTCCCTGAAAGGAGGGTGTAGCCAGGGGGGGTCGGTCTCTTCTCCCAAGGAACAGGCGATGGGACAAGAGGAAATGGCCTCAAGTTGGGCCAGGGGAGGTTCAGGTTGGAGATTAGGACAAATGTTTCCAGGGAAAGGGTTCTTAAGCCTTGGAATGGGCTGCCCAGGGAAGGGGTTGAGGCCCCATCCCTGGAGGGATTGAAAAGCCAGGTTGACCTAGTGCTTAGAGACATGGTTTAGTGATGGTTTTGATCAGAGTGAGGTTGATGGTTGGACTGGATGATCTGAAAGGTCCCTTCCAACCTAGACAGTTCTATGATTCTATCCTGCCAAAATCTGCCGCTTTGGCAGTTGGATGTTGTACAGATTTTGCTAAGCTAAGTAAGAAGTTGGGGATAATTCAGCTTTGCTTGTGGGTTGGATGCCTGTTGTAAGGTACTTCCTGAACCTTTTGAACCGCAGTCCTCCTTCCAGCTGGACACAACGAATGTGTGTGGGGTTACCTGCCTGAGCATCTCTGGACACACTTGCAAGTGCTTGACAAGCTAAAGGGATGGATGGGATCATCTGATGTCCCAAGCTGGACCTTGGGCAGCTGGATGCTTTCCTTTGAAATCTGGGCCCTGTCAGGACTGATAGTGTTGTTCAAGTAGGAGATATTGTCTTGTGCCTACATCTTAATGCAGCCTCAGGAAAACTTAAACTTCACATTCTAACGCAGAACATCCATCAAATGTTTGTTATTTGTCAAGTGTCTTTAATGATGTGGAAAAAAAAAAAGGCTATGTGAGAGGCTTAGGATTTTTAATATAAAAAAAAGTATACTTTTTGTGTGGGACTGCACGGTTGCCTGAAGAAGACAAAAACAACAACAGATTTACTGTCTGAAGCAGCATCTTGATTTAAATAGCAAGGTGTAGTTGTTACATGCTTAACATGGAAAGGGTAAGAAAGTGGATGAAGTATTTAATCGTGGAGTCAGAGTACACATTTCCAAGATGATGCTGTTCAAGATTCATGAAAGGCCCATTAGCCATTAAGTTGTCTGCTGCCTTGGTTACAGGCCCATGGAAGCTACGTAGATTTGGAGTGAGATCTTTTCATGAACTTTTAAGTTGATTAATTTGACTGCACCGTGCTGTCAAACGGCAGTGGATGTGAGGTCAGTACCATGGTTCAAAAATACTACATACGTACCCTGAGTCACAGTAGAGACCCGATGCTGAGAAAGTATTATTGAGTCAAACCCTTTGGTCTAAAAATGAACAATGCTCTTCCTAAAGTTATTAGGAATTTTGCTTGATGAAGGGCAGTGCCTTCTCACCTTTTGTGATATTTTTTTTTTAATTTTTTTTTGTTTAGAGCTGAGTATCACAGGGAAGCTGGCCGTTTGCTGTGTCAGCGTGAAGCACTGACATTTCTTTCTTACTGCTCTAGCAGCAGGCTGAAGCAGAAACAACCATAGGAGTTACTACCCAGACCACGTATTAAAGGCTAATGAGCTGAACTTTATTTTCTCCTCCTCTTAGGCTAGAAAAGAATTCCAACGTAGAAGCACCTGCTCCTGTGGTAGAACTCCTTTCCAAGACTGTGGTGGCTTATAAGAGTTAGGCTGCCTGATTTACCTTCTTTTTTTGTTTCCACTTTTTAATGTTCCTTAAGGATTTTGCTTTGTATGTGAAAGGAAATTACCCATTTTTTTTCATATCAGCAAAGCTCCCATTAAAGATGAAGACTTCCCACCTGCCTAAAGGCAGAATTTCTTATTGTAGTCAAGAAACTGCAGGCTGGTGTAGAACCGTTACCCACTCTTGAAATTTTGCTTTGTATTGCTCCCTCGTGCTGCTCAGAAGTGTCACTCTGAAAGCATCCTCTGCAGATTTTCAAAGGCTCTCCCTCTCTGCGCATCAGTGTGTGCCCTCTTTGATAGTTTCCTTTCCCCCCTCAGCCTCCTCGCTCCCCAAGAACTGGGTGATGGCAAATTGCTGCTGTTCTTTCCAACGCACATTGCCACGCAGGTAGTGGTTCCCAAGCCATCCAATCTTTTGTCTCAGACAATTAAAACATGGGTTAATAACTCCGACTAATTCTCTGTAGCCAATAGGGTGATGTAGGCTAAAACCTTAGTGTCTGTATTTGAGCAATTATGTTAGGGCATTTCTAATTAAAAACATATATCACCTAATTGTAAGTGTCCAAATTCTTAAATATCTGTGTCTTTTGTGCTCAAGTTTGTATAAAGCAGGAGCAGGTGCAGAGAAGGTCCTTGCTTATCCTAAAGTGTTCAGGGCAGTTTACAGACCTGGTGTTAGAAAGATTTTACTGTTGCTGGGGAGGGAATGAAAAAGTTTGGGACGTGGGGAAAAAAATAACAAGCAATCATGCTGCAGGAAATTCACCAAAGATGTAGGAAAAGTGTGGTAAAACGTTCTGGGTGATTCTGCAGGTTCAACTCGTCAGCTGTGCTGAGGTTTGGCGAGAGGTGGATCCTAGAGGAGGGTGGAAGCAGCCAGTGCCTTCTAGAAATCTTATCTAAGGATCAGGTGCTTGATTGCCTTATTGGAGCCACACGGTGACTTCTTCCAGGTGTCAGCCGTATGGTCCTGTCCAGCTTGGAAGATCATCACAAGCCCAGGGATGTTGCTACAGAACTTCTAGAAAGGGGCAGATTGCTTTCGTGCCCTTTCTCCTTTCCTTGTATGTCTGCCTGGACCTGCCTGCAAAAGTGGCTTTTTTAAAGCTTAGAGTAGGGGTAGGGGCCCAGGCCAGGCTCCCTGCAGGGATGTCTCAACCCTACACCTTCACCATCTTTAAAAAAAAAAACAAAACAAACAAACAAAATAAAACAAACCCACCCCAAAAAGAAAAATGTCTAAGGCTCCCACTGGAAATAAGTAAGAAAGAATTTCCCAAAAGATCGTACAGGAGGAAGTGGCTTGATTACAGATAAAAGGATGGATATGGGGTTGTGAGGGAGAGGTGGTATGTTTAAACCTCTGCTTGGAGTAGGAATAGAAATTTTTCTGGCAGAGCCTCTGCTTCTGTAAAGTATCTTGATTGCCTAGTTCATATCACAATGACATTCCAGGGGTTATCGAATGTGGATTTTGTGCATGTGTGAATGACTTATTGGTAAAATACGATTCTGAGGCTTGGACTCCAAGTCAAATATATGCCTGTTTTGACCTATTTTTCCCAACCTAATTCTGCCAGCTCTGTGTGTGCACGCGTGATGCTACTGGCTTGGGGTGTCCCGCTGGCTTTAGAAACACAAGGCACCTTAGGAAAGGTGCTACGCAAGTGGTGGTACCAGGCTCAGGGTTTGCATGAGATGGGCTGTCGGGCGAGCTCAGCAAGGGGAAGGTGTGGGATTCGGGTATTTGGGGAGCCATCTACTGATACAACACTGTATTATCTAGTAGCTGGGAAGGCTCATCATGAATAATGTGTTTGGCTGACTTGTGACCTTGTAATAGCTCTGAGAGACGGACGGGAGATCAAGCTGCTTGATGGCCTTCTAATAACTCACTGGAAAACCCGGTTCACTTCCTTTAGCTACCTGGACCAAAAGGGATATACATGCAGTATTGCTAATCTAAATAATCCCTGTGGGACTGTGAGAGGGAACACACACATGCTTAAGGCCCTCTTAAAACTTCTCATTTCAGCAAACAAAGATCTAAGCTGCCGAGTCTGCATGGCCTGCTGTGAGTTTACCAGCTTATGTCCGAGGATGTTTTGCTGTGTTTTGTGTAGCACTGCACCAAAAAGAGAGGCATAACAGATTAGCTTGGGTTGGCTACATGCGACTGGCTTCTGTGCAGGCAGCAATAGGGTTCCTGCTCTGTGCTCCCCAGGGCTTTGATTTCCAGCGTAACTGTAGAATGATAGAATTGTCTGGGTTGGAAGGGACCTTTCAGATCATCCAGTCCAACCATCAACCTCACTCTGATAAAACCCATCACTAAACCATGTCTCTAAGCACTAGGTCAACCCGGCTTTTAAAGCCCTCCAGGGATGGGGCCTCAACCCCTTCCCTGGGCAGCCCATTCCAAGGCTTAAGAACCCTTTCCGTGGAAACATTGTTCCTCATCTCCAACTTGAACCTCCCCTGGCCCAACTTGAGGCCGTTTCCTCTTGTCCCATGGCCTGTTCCTTGGGAGAAGAGACCGACCCCCCCTGGCTACACCCTCCTTTCAGGGAGTTGGAGAGAGCAAGAAGGTCTCCCCTCAGCCTCCTTTTCTCCAGGCTGAACACCCCCAGCTCCCTCAGCCTCTCCTCACAAGACTTCTTCTTCCCCAAAATTAGACCCAGCCCTCGAGGTGGGGCCTCACCAGTGCCCAGGACAGGGGGACCATCACCTCTCGAGTCCTACTCCCCACGCTGTTCCTGACCCAGGCCAGGATGCTGGTGGCCTTCTTGGCCACCTGGGCACACTGCTGGCTCCTGTTCAGCTTGCTGTCCACCAACACCCCCAGGTCCTTTTCTGCCAGGCAGCTCCAGCCAAACAGTCGGGCAAATGGAGACAAAAGCAGCTTGCTGTGTTTCTGCCCCCACCCCTTGGTGTGCTTGTGCCCCGGGGTAGGTGCAAAGCTGGTTACTAGTGCCTGAAGGGAGGCAGGTCCTCAGAAGCAGGTAGCCCAAAACCGGTGTGTTGGGTAGGGCCTGTTGCTGAGGGAGGAGCAGCCCTCTTCCAGGAAGAGGCGTTATTATTTTTCTTGCGCCTGATTTAGATCAAACCTAGATCTGTGACTTTCCAGGAATGTGCCCTAACAGGCAGGGAGCTCCTCTAAGTGTGTTGTGAGTATGGGGCGTGATTTACACCCATCTGGCCAAAGTTGTGATGTTCTGCATAGATCTGAAGATCCATTGAGCCAGAGAGCAAGAGGGAGCATAGCTCTGATTTAATGGATAGAGGGGAAGCTTGTGGGTTCCTTTTCCAAGGGCTGGTTCATGTGTTTATATGCAAAGTGGCATATAAATCCCAGTCCCAGTGGGATTAGTGTTTCTGGGATGTGCAGGAGCAGAACACTAGGTCCCTGAATCCTGTTGATGTTGAAAGCAGGGCTCAGTAGCAGTGAGAACCACTTTCAACTTTAATGCCTAAATTTTACATGAGTTCTGTTCATTTAATCTGGCCCAAAATACCTATGTTCAGTCTTACAGTCTTCTGAACTCGATCTTTATCCACACCTTAGTGATGTGTCCAGTGGGAATCTGTGTGTTCATTTGGTTGGTTTTATGCGGTGTTTTTCTGAGATGAGTCCTGCTAGCTCATGAAAGCTTTCAGATATAAATTCCCATGTAATAGGATAACCAATATAATTCAGTTATTATTTCTTGCTTATCGGAGCTCTATGTGGTAATCAGGTCTTCAAGCCTCAGAAGACCTAGGATCTGAGCTCAGAAGGCTCTTGGACTTGCCTCTAAGTTTATGAGCAAGAAGATGTAGGTGAAAGAATACTGAAAAATGCTTTCCACTCAGCCAAAACCATTGTGTTTCCATAACCCTTTCCCTTGATCCTGTATTGATGGTCTCTGAGAGCTGGTAGGGCAGGAGGAAGACTTTGCAGCCGAAGAGGTCTCGGCTGGACTTCATGTAAACCAAGGGTTTCTCATCAGAGGAACATAGTTAACATGGATCAAAAAAGTTAGCTCCTTCTCAGACCTTTTAGGTGGCTTTTTCCCCCCATTTTTAAAGGAAGCAAGGAGTAAAAATCTCTGTTCTTGAGTCAGCAGGCAAATTCTGGATCTGTTGGAAGCAGCAGGTCTTTTGCCTAATAAAGAACCATTTTTATGTAATTGCTTTGGAGGAAAATCCCATTTTAGAGAGGCTTGGTGTTGAGCAGACTTTAGAGACCGCTAACCGAGCACCGTGTTCCTGCTCTTGCCGTGGGCGCTTTGTGTCCCTCCAGTGCTGTCCTGCTGGGCTTCTCCTCTCGGTCCAGCTTCTGGTGTTGGGTTCAGGAGCCTGGACCAGCCCTTGGCAGCCCTGCTGGATGCTGAGTCACAGGGAAGAGCCGGAGACACAAGTATTACTCAGATCTGGGCAGCACTGGTGCATTATTTGCTGAAGACTGGAGACCCACCACGAATCACAGGCACTTCTTCAGTTGTTGATCAAGATTGCTTGGCGGCGTAATTGCAGTGTTCATTTTCAAATAGCTGGCTGCTCGAATCAAGAGCTGAATTTGCCACCATGTGAGCCACCCTGAGGCTACTAAGCCTCTTTTTAAAAGAAAAAAATCCATAAGAAAGAAATTCTTTGCTCTGAGGGTGGTGAGAGCCTGGCCCAGGTTGCCCAGAGAAGCTGTGGCTGCCCCATCCCTGGAGGGGTTCAAGGCCAGGGTGGATGGGGCTTGGAGCAACCTGGTCTGGTGGGAGGTGTCCCTGCCCAGGGCAGGGGGTTGGAACGCAATGATCTTTAAGGTCCCTTCCAACTCTAACCATTCCATGATTTTATGATAAATCCATATATTTTTTCATTGCACCTGGGTTTTTTTTCAGAATACACATGTCATTTGGGTGCAGGCATTTAATCCCCCTTGCTTTGATGACTTCTTTCTTTGAAGCGTCTTACTCCCAGCAAAGATGGGTGACCTGGCGGGAGCAGCCCAATGCTCTGCAAACATGCACCATCACTATCTTTTTCGAAGTAGTTCTAGTGCATGCGTGTGTGGGAGGAGGGGAGGCATATTAAGTAGTGGAGCTGCCTGAAAATTTGCCAGTAGAACGGTTTTCTGTCCAAAAAAAAAATAAAAAAGTGCTGTTTTAAACAAAATCAAAATGTTCTTCATGAGAATGCGTTTGTGCTGCAGCTGGCAGGCGTTCAGAGGACCCGGAGCCCTGCAGCCTTGTTTAATGTTCAGATCCAGTTGGGAGAGATGAGAGATGGAGGTGTGGCGAGGTGGTGGTGGTGGGTGGTTGTTGTTGTCCTTCAGCTTGAAGGAAAGCTTCAAAACGCTTCCGTTTCCCACAGCGCGGAAAATGGAGACTTGACCTACTCTGCTTCATACAGCCGTTTCTTAAAAATTATCTGCTGTCTCCAGTGCACATCATCATTATAGTATCGTACTGTTGTATTTACTTCGTGGAAGCTCAGGGCCTCTCTCGTAGCTACGCCAAGTTCGTTTAAATCACTGACTTTGCACTAGGGATGCATTTGGTCCGTGAAGTCTTAAAATAACCGTGGAAAGATGCACTGCGTATTTGTGTGGGACCGAGACCACGCATTTTTTTCAAGCTTGCTGTTTTGTAACGCTTGTGCGTCGGAAAACAAAAGCACGTCACTGAGGGAACCCCTCTGCACCTACGTGTTTGCTTTTCAGCTTAAAAGGATCACCTTGAACCGGGTTCCTGCTCCCTTTTTTAACTCAGTCTTTGCACTTAAGGTACTAATGTTATTTTAGCAAGGATTTTTTTTTTTTCTCTTGACACTAGGAACAGCTTTTTCTTTTCATCTTTATTTCTACTTTCCTTCACCTCATAAATGCCTTTTTTTTTTTAAAATAGCTGTTGAAGGCTAATTATATATATTTTCTCAGCAAGCCTGTAAAAAGTTTGGGTTTCCAACCTGAGCTGGTGCAAACCAAGCAGGGCGCTGCTGTTCAGGCCCTTTTGTTTTCTGCTGGGCTCTCTTGATTAGGGTACAGGAAAAGGCAAACTCTCTGTGGCAGGTTGTTCAAAAGTGGTCTTCATCAAAGAAAGAAATGTCCCATTTTGGCTTCCCTTCTCCTGTGGCAGTCAAACCAGGTGCTTGTGCAGTGGACAGAAAAATCACAGAATCACAGAGTGATCTGGGGTTGGAAGGGACCTCTGGAGATCATCTAGTCCAACCCCCTGCCAAAGCAGGGCCACCCAGAGCAGGTTGCACAGGAACGTGTCCAGGTGGGTCCGAATGTCTCCAGAGAAGGAGACTCCACCACCTCCCTGGGCAGCCTCTTCCAGGGCTCGGCCACCCTCAAAGTGAAGAAGTTCTTCCTCATGTTGAGATGGAACTTATGTTCAAGTTTATGCCCATTTCCTCTTGTCCTGTCACTGGGCACCACTGGAAAAAAAATGATGTGATCAATTTAAGTCTTACCATTTCAAGAGTTTTTTCTTTCCTCTTTTCTCTTGTTCCTGCAAAGACCCTTTTTTTAATCATCCTTCGCCCTGTGGGTTGCTGTGCTGGGGTGGAAGATCATCCTCCAGCTGCTTAGTCTGTCGAAACGTGAATGGGGAAAGGGCATTTTTCTTCGTGTGAACGCCCAACAGCGCCTTTGTTCGGCAGCTGAGCGGTGCCTTGTTCAGAGCACGCTGTGCAGCAATAACGTAGCAGCTTTGTCATCTCCTAAATAAGATGAAGAAAAAGAAGGTTGATGGAATATTTTATTTCTTTATTTTTTGTTATTATCCTGAAACTGGTTCTCGTTCGGTTTAGTTCACCAATTTCTTGTGCTTGTTTGCTAGCACCTGCCTTGCATCCTGCGTATAGAGATACCTTTGGGTCTTTCCCTGGCCCTGCGCCCCTCTTACTGGGTGGTGGGCTGGAGGGGGTCCCTGCTCTGTCACTGGTTCCCAGTTATCTGCGTAACCAGAGGCAGAACCAGGCTTAAAGTGCTCTGTCCTAAGGGTGAAACTTGGAGGTGTCAACCTTTTTGTCTGGCCGTGGACGAAGCGAAAGAGGAATGGCAGGAACTTTATCACTGTGCTTAATGTTTTTATAGGCTAAATGCAGATAGCCAAGTATTACATATGAAAAACAACTCTATTTTGAAAAATTCTTTCCCTTTTCCTTTCAGGCATGCTGCTACCCACGGATGAAAGGGGGAATCTTTCAGAGGTCCTTGTCATGCTCTGCCAGGAATGCTTAGCCATTTTCAGTTTGCAGACCCTAAATCTTCAGACATTAAATGCTCTTTTAGCAGGGATGTGAACCCCCTCGTAGAAATGTCATGTCATATCTGCCATTCAGTTATCTATGCAAGCTGCATTCTTAAGGTCTTGCAGTTGTGTTTTGTTTGTGTTTTGTTTTGGTTTTTTTTTATAAAAAGGGTTTTTTTGCTTAGCTTTAAAGGGAATTTTCTATCATTTCAGTCTGTGCTCATTGCCTCTGGGCCTGTCACTGGACACCACAGAGAAGAGCCTCGCTCAATCTGCCTCACTCCGTCCCACCAGCTATTTGTGCACATTGATAAGATTCCCCTTGAGCCTTTTCTTCTCCAGGCTAAATAATCCCAGTGCATCCTTCTGCTTTTCTAGCGTTTCTTTCCTGCATGTTAGTCATTTCCTTGCGTGGCGAGCTGCGTCAGGGAAGTGACCTGGGTTAGAAGTAACCTGTTATTTTATGCCGTGTGGTTTTAACCCAGATGAGGTCTACTTGACTCTTCTGTGGAGGCTTGCCCCCACCCCAAACATGTTCTGCTGAGGAACTTTCTTAACTGATTGTGTTTCTGTGGATTGTAATTTGAAAATGAATTTCAGACCTCGACTACCCATCACATTAAGAACCACCTCCTTTGTGTTGTGAACCTGACTNCTTATATTGGAATAGGAAGTGAATGATCCTCTCCTGTTTTCCACTCATGAATCTGTGAACTTCTGTCTTATCTTCCCTCAGTTGTCTTTTATTCTTCTCTGAATCTTCTCTTAATCTCCCCTGCCTACATCTTTGGTCCCTGCATACCCTTCCTCTCCTGATTTGTTACCGTTACATTAAGCACTCCTATTTTTCAGTTCTCCTTTTGTGTTAAGTCCCAAACTGATTCACTTCTAACTCTGACCCCCTAATGTGCAGTTTTGCATCTCTTATAGCTCTGCGCACCCTGTGCGGTCCAGTTTCACTCCTGTCTCATCTGGATCCTGCGCAGTTTCTTGTATGCGACCCCTTTCGCTCCTTTTTCTCCTCCTGCCGCCCATGTTTTGGTCATGGACTTAGTCTTTGATTATGGTTTTTTTTTTTTATTACACCAAAGTCAGCTCTGTTCTCATGTTATTGTTGAATGTAGTTTTCTGTTCATCTTTTTTGCCAAAAATCTTTGCCCATGACTTGGTCATTTTTATCCCTTTCTATTTCTGCAAGTTAAAATTTTGCTGTGAGGGCCTTTTCCTCCTCTGTTCTATTTTATTTGAATCCCAGGTCAATTTTCTTTGGTCTATTTATCTTATTTTTGTCTTCATGGATCTGCTGAATATGCTGATTCTTCAGTACACATTCTCACGCCTTCTGTCCCTTCTTTTGCTGGATAATTAAGATGACTGAAGTACTTCATTTCTGCCACTGGTCTGGCAGCTCTTTTCATGCCTGCCTGGGTAAGGTTACTACTTTCTACTACAAAAATGGCTATTGCAATAATATCTGTAAACTGCTGTTACCTATTTATCCTGTCTGTGTAAGGTTATCAGGGTTTTTGGTGTACAGAGAACTGACTGGATGATTTGCAGCTCAGTGCTATACCTCGTGCTTCACACAATTGTGACTTATGTTAGGAATTCGAGACAATTATATCTGATGTTTTGGGCATTTTTTGTTTTCCTTGGACTTATTAGCAGGTGATAGGATATTTAAATCTTCCAATACGCGGAAGACTTTAATGAGTTTGGCTTGGGGTTTTCACACACAATTTGCTTATTGGGATCGTTATGGCTGTTAGAGGGGTCCTGTCTTTCTGGGTCCTGTCGTTCTGAGGTCTTTCTTCCCCTGTTGTGTTACACATATTTTTCTTCCCTTGAGCTATCTAGATTTGAGCCCTCTTTTGTTAGTGCAATAACCAAACTCTGTGTAGCGGGGAGAGGGGCTTGGAGTGAACCGTTCTTTATTTTAAGGTATGTTGGGTTTTCCTGTGGTGATACTTCTGGATGCAAACTTAAGCAAACCAGAACTGGATAATGTAAATCTCACCTTATATACCTATTCCAGGGGTTTCTGTGGCAAGAGAAGACTGGAATCGCTCATCAGTATTTCTGTGCTGGTTCATATTGGCAGTTTCTTGAAGTATGTGTTAAAATCGTCTTGCTGGACAGTTTAGTTTTATTTTAACAGAGGGGCTGCATATCATTGTGTTCAGTGGAAGGTGTTGCAAGCAATAATGGTTGATTCATAATCATCGGCACATAACTACGTAATGCAATGTGCTTTCTGGAAAGTACAAAGGGTGATGGCGTAGCCAGCCAATATTTCTGTCCGTAAGCCTTGAAAAATCAGGAGTTAGACTTCCTGCCACTGTAGGCACTTTCAAGGCTTCTGGTTTGGAGGCTTTCTCTGATGGGACTGAGGATCACAATTCAAAGACTTTCAATACATGCTGATCGGAGATTTATTTCTGGAAAGGAAAGCTGAGATATTTTTTTTCTTTGACCCTGTGACTACAGGTACTACTACATACATTAAGAAACGTGTCGATTTTTAAACTTACCAAGGTGCTGCTTCCACTGAGAGGCAGTTAGATTTCCCTCCTTTTTGCAAACAAACTCTGCTCTGTAGAGTTTAAGATAATACAAAGAAAAAGTTGGTTTCTTGCTGATTTTTTTTTTAACCTTGGCTATGCTTCACTTTTTCCTTTACAGTCTCCTAAGCCTTGTTATTTGGCGTTTTATATGTTGTTTATTTAACAAACATGAATGTTATTCACTTAAAAAGAAAAATCCTCTCATCTTCTCTGAGAAACTTCCTAACCCATAAAAGCAGGGTGAGACTGTCTCTACTCTGAAATATTAAATAAAGGAATCAAAGGGAAATAATACCCTGTGACGATACCTCAGGGAAGATTTAATTAAGAAAATGAAATTGCATTAAGAGTGACCCATTGTGGACTGCCAAAAAGCCGACAGATGAGGGAGGAATTTGTTAGCTGTGTCTGCCCATCAGTAAGAGCTTGCATGGTGTACGGAGCCTGGGAGAGGTTCTCCTCTTGCCTCTGCAGGTGAGGATTGTTTCCTGATTCACAGCTGAGAACTCAATTGGGAAAATCTGTGCAATGAGCATCCCAACGGAGGAGGAGGGAATGTAGGGAACCGAACACTTGACCCTTTACAACCCTGGGCAGTCCTTTTGAAATACACTTGACTCACAGGGTCTCGAACAAACCAGGGACGTGACATTTAAAAGGGAGAGGCTGCAAGGATGAGTCTGAGGCCTGCAATAAGACGGGTGATTCTCTAAGTCAGGAGTCACCTCTGTGCCAGGGCTGAGCAGTTTCTCTTGTGCCCCACGCGCCGCTGCCGTCCCCAGAGGTCTCTCAGCCTGCTCTCTGGCAATTAGGCAGGCATTCCCTCGCTCTCCCCATTAGCGTAATGGCTAGCAAGAACATCATTTATCCCTTTGCTCTTGAGCGACTACTGCTTCCGTAATCTCTTTTGCATTAAACTAATGGATGACTTGTGTATGTAATTTTTCTCCCCCTCTTCGTGGTGGTGAGGAGGGTACCTGTCATTGCTTTTGTCCCATTTGCCTTTTATTGCAGATGAAAATAGAAAGATAATTTGACAAGAAATCAGAGCAACTGTCATATCTTGTTGTGTCCCACAGTCTTCTGCAAATCTTACTAAAAGTATGCAAATAATAGAAAATGCCAGCTGAAAAAAACCCCACCACCCCCACATTCAATTACTTTGTCGCCATGTGTGATTCCTCAATTGCAAAAAAGAGCAGGTTCTCATCACAAGCAGTCATCTTACCTGGCTTTTATTTATTTATCTTTCAGTTAGAAGCGATATTTAAAGTAGCTGCTTGATGAAATGGAGTAGTCACCATTTCCAAGCCTCTCTTAAGAAAGAGGAAGAAAAATTTTGCTTACAGATACAGTATCTCTCCCACTGTCTCTTACTGCAGAGTAAGAGTGGTTTTACAGACCTGCTTCATTTTCTCTGGGTTTAAAATATCATTCCAAGAAATAAGCATCTCTTTTTAATTTTTTTTTCCCTTGGCCAATCCTATTGTGCCCTTCCATTGGCCATCTTTTTTTTTTTGAAATGTTATGCTTAGAGATGAGTCCTCGGCAGCCTTGTTCTTGGGGAATAAGTTTTCTAGAGCACAAATCACTGCTTGCTATGTCTGTTCTGGGAGGGCACAGAAATACAGAGCTGGAAGTCACCTGTAGAGGCAGGAGCAACGATACCTGCAACGCTCGCCAGGAGCTTCTGTAGCTGCTCTCAAAAGCTGCTCAGGATGGAGAGGGCACATTGCAGGATGACCACGAGCCAGCAATGGGCCCTTGTGGCCAAGAAGGCCAATGGCATCCTGGGGGGCATCAGGAAGACTGTGGCCAGAAGGTGGAGGGAGGTCATCCTCCCCCTCTGCTCTGCCCTGGGGAGGCCCCATCTGGAGCACTGGGTCCAGTTCTGGGCTCCCCAGTTCCAGAAGGACAGGGAACTGCTGGAGAGGGTGCAGCAGAGGGCTACAAAGATGATGAGGGGCCTGGAGCACCTCCCTTACGAGGAAAGGCTGAGGTACTTGGGTCTTTTTAGTCTGGAGAAGAGAAGGCTGAGGGGGGATCTGATCACCGCCTATAAATACTTCAAGGGTGGGTGTCAGGAGGATGGGGCCAGTCTTTTTTCAGTGGTGCCCAGGGACAGGACAAGAGGAAGTGGGCATAAACTTGAACATAAGAAGTTCCATCTAAACATGAGGCGGAATTTCTTTCCTCTGAGGGTGGCAGAGCCCTGGAAGAGGCTGCCCAGGGAGGTGGTGGAGTCTCCTTCTCTGGAGACATTCCAAACCTGCCTGGCCACGTTCCTGTGCAACCTGTTCTGGGTGGCCCTGCTTTGGCAGGGGGTTGGACTAGATGATCTCCAGAGGTCCCTTCCAACCCCATATCATTCTGTGATTCTGTGAGAGTCCACAGACTCTGGTATGTATCTGCGTTGCTCTCCTTGTTGTCAGGTAGGCTTTCATAGTGGCTAAGCTGATTCTTGCTGTGGTGTAATCAGTCCCGTCCACTGTGGGCACAAGAGAAAGTACTCTTTCACAGTAGCATCTTAAATACTAAACAGTTTCACTGGCAGTATTCTTCCCACTCTACTTCCCATCTTTTTTCCACGTTTTTGCTAACCCATCCCAATTATATCTCTATCTCTATGAATTGTGTTTTCCTGAGTTTTCCTTCTTTCCTGTGGCTCTTCTCTGGACTTGCTCCAGTTGGCTCATCTATTTCTTCAAATGCAGCTTTGCTGATGCTCAGTAGGGTGGAAGGGTGACTCCGTGTGCCATGTGGGCCACAGTCCTGTTTATCTCTTCCAGCCCTGTTTCTTTTGTCCTGTGCTCAATAGCTTGACTGACCAATGTTCAGATTGTCATCCCCTCTTACCAGTGGATCCTCTCTGAGGACTCTTACCTGGCTAGAAGTTCTCCTTACTGTATCGATGCATTTATTTCTGCCTGTGTGTACAGCTTTGTGTTTCTTCCCTGTTTTTTTTCCAATTTCTGCAGTTTGTCACAGCAATATTAGATTTGAATCCCGTCTTTTTCATTTGCGGTCTTCCTTGGTGCCATTTGATCTACAGATTTAATAAGTTGACTCTTTCCTGTCATCCAGTTAGAAATGGAGCAGAACTAGCCCGTGGAAGTCATCCAGGTACGTGCTCTTTGCTCATGTAGAACCAGCGATAACTGCAGTTCTCCAAGTTTTCCATCCAGCCTGAATTAACTTCACCTAGATCATGTTTTCCAAACTTTCTTAAAAGAATATTGGGTAAGGCTGTATCAAAAACCTTATTTAAAGTCAGGGTATAAAGTGTTTGCACTTTCTCGAGCCACAAAAACTGTTACTTTGCTGCAGAATTAGATTTGATCTGAGGTGATTTGCTCTTGACGAATCTCTTTCTTGTTGCTTCCCGTCCCCAGTCTCTTGATCCTGTTTTTGGATTTGGCCCACTCAAAGAGCTCTTGGGGTCTCTCGTCAGACTAAATGTCTGCAAGAGGGATTATAGGCCAGGCTACTACTTCTTTCTCTAGATTTTGCAGTCTCTGGGGCAGGCTCTGGGTTTACCTCCATGTTCTGGAAAAGTATCTGGTAAATCTTGAGCCCTCCTGAAGTCTGAATATTAAGATTGTAAAAATCCAATGTCAGAGGAGTAAAAGAATCTGATTATTTTTTTTTCTCTCTCCCCTGGGACTATTGCAAGATCCAAAAAGTAAATAAACTGGTCAGGTGTGTTACCTGGTCCTATAATATGGGTAGCAGTTGCCAGCTAGAAAAAAAGTATTTGATACTATTACCTAGAATATTTTTGGTATTATTTAGATTGCACCCAAGCAGAAGAAACACTGCTACTGCAGATAAACAGAGTCTCTTTCCCCCCTGATGCCTCATGCAAATGTTGCCAAAGGAACAAGATGGGAAGAAAGCGGGATCCAATATATCGCATAAACTTTATTTTATTAATGATATGGTTATAATGAAATTACTGCGGTTTTATGATCTGCTTTTTCCCCAGCTGTTTGGAGGGAAAAAATCCTTATGGGTGAGAAGTCTCAAAGTATTTTCTACGTACCTGTTTGTAGTGAGAAAGTACGTGTGTGAAACAGAAACAGAGTTAAAGTTGTAGCATCTCAGTGATTCAGGTCTTCTTAGTCTAGGCTTGTTGCAGGGCTTCAGCCTGTCCCCATCAAGGTGGGTGTTAGATCCCAGGAGATTTTAGAGAGCAGGAGCACTGAAGGGTATTAATCTGTTTTTAAGGTGTATTTTTTAAAGGTGTTTTTGCGAGCTGCATCTATGAATTCTTATTTAAGAATAAATATTTAAGATAAATTTATTCTTATCTAAAATAGACTTTATTTACTGAATGTTATTGCATCTAAAATACACTTTATTTACTGAAAGTTATCTTATCACTGTTGTGGAAAGCTACTGGTCCTCCTCCTCATTTTGTGCTGTGCAGCTTAGGTGCCTTACTCAACTTGTTTCTTGCTGGAACTCTGAAAATAGCATTACAGGCCTCGCCACTGGATTTATCAGATGTGGGGCAGGTTTCCTGCCTGCCTGCTCACACTGTAAGTACAGTAGTGTTGATTACATATCTAGTTTTGTGAAAAGCACATTGGAATACCCTCTGTATACAAGAAAACATGTAGACCTCTTAAGGTTTCAGAGAAGGGTCTCTGCAGCCTGCGTGGAGTTACAGCAGGATGGGTTTCAGGCACTTGGATATCTGTTCTGTTCTTCTGCCGAAGCCTTTGGACTGATGGATCCACCAAGTTTTCCCTGCTGTAATCTTTTTTTTTGGTTGAGACTTTAGCTCTTTGGGTTTTTTTTCTGGAGTCTGTCAGCTTGAGGAAGAAGACATGTTTCTTCATATTTTTAGTCTTTGTTTCCGCTTCTTTCACAGAAAATTAGCTGGTTGAATTTTAAATCTCTAGTCCTAGTCTCTACTCAAAGGCATTCATAAAATACAAAAATCTTTATGGTTGTGAATTATAAAAGGCTGCAGATTGTCAGTGCTGGGTGCAGAGCCATCAAGTGTGGAGAACTGATATGATTAGGAGATGCAGTATATCTGGCATAAAACATAATAGATATTTTATTTGACAAGATTTAGCATTAATTCAGGAAGGGATTGCTCTTCATGATGGGTCTTTAAACATTCATTTATATGTTTCCTCATTCAGAGGTTTTATTACCAGTGATTCCAGTTGTTTCATGAAGCGACGAACTTACTTTGTCCCTGATCTGGCAAAGATTTAGACATATCTTTAATTTTGAAAAAAGAACACTATACACACTGATTACAGAGACTCTGCTTAAAATTAATTTGAATGGGCTAAAGCAGAGTTTTGCTCAAGGAGCCTAATGCTTAGGATTTGGCTACTGGGAGGATTTAAGATACCTCATAAGCCCTTAAAGTAGTTTAGTGGTGGCTTTTAGCTATAGTTTCTCCTTCTTTTCATTTAAAGAATGCAGGGAAAAAAATATTAGCTTTTTAAAGTGCAGGGAAATGAATGCAAGTTTTCTGTATCCACCATTCACTTTTAAAAGATACCTAGATGATTTTTTAGGTATTTTCTTTAGAAAGATCTTCCGCTCTTTAATCAAGGTCGTGAGCTCACCATATCATGTCATGGATCATTGTTTGATTCATTTATCTTATTATGCATATGCATCTTATGCAGCTTTTACAGTGAATGGTTTTTCCCTTCCTTCTGTGCTTTTTGAAATTATTTGATTTGGAAGAATTGTTGAGCAGGGCTTCTTGGTATCTAGATAATCTAAAAATGTATCTTTTTCACATATGTTCAACACTTTGAAGCCCTTAACTACACTGGTGCTGAGAACATTGTTCAAAGAAGTGACATCTCGGAAAGCATTGTGTGAATTATTAGTAAATGTTGATGCTTTAAGTGTGACCTCGATTTTTGTCACTTCTCTTGTTTAGGTTTGCTAATATTTCAAAACATTTGGTTTTTCAAGGAAGGAATTTCTCCTCCCCGGCTTCTCTTCCTCCTTTCTTGAGTCTGCGGTGGAGATGCAAGGCTGGATCTGACATGATCTCCATGGCAGCACACATTAGTTTCCATGGCAACATATTTCACAAACAACCCTACAACTTTACTACAGTGTCAAACAAAAGGAGAAGCCCGACTGTTGGAGCAGGCTCTGATCGAGGCTAAAATTAAAAAGAGGGGGAAGGGAGGAAACATGGGAAGAGGTTGGGTGAGATAATGACTTCTTGCAATTTGTCCTTTTAAAGCTTTTGCTCCAGGGTAAGCACATCATTTAAAAACAAATCAAAACCCAAACCTAAATTCTCCTAACCGTAATTACTGTGCCACCCAGCCGCATTCCTGCACATGAGTAGGTAAGTGATGTGCTGTCACAAGTCTTTTGTCCCAAGGTACTTCTTTAGCCTGGTTTCAGAAGGAAATGAGGCTTTGTCTTTCTCCTTCCGTACCCCCTTACGCTACCTCTGCCTGTAGCTATTGTCCCCATTGATCAGATTATTTGAATTTGACAGAGGGGCCAAAGTTGAGGAGGTAATTAAGTTCCTTGGGGTGTTGGGAGAAGCTGGGTTCTGGCTCCCTGGTCAGTCCCCGGAAGGAAGCTGTGGGGACTGAGAATCACAGGATTACAAGCATCTAAGCTAGAAGGATATATTAAGCAATATATAAAGGCTAGTTCCTTTGGTCTGAATTTGGGAAAATGTTTAAGAATGTGCTTGGGGTCTCTTTGTGTCCTGAGCTGCTTTTCTAAACCACAAAGTAAGGGAATTACGAGAGGCTGATACCCTCGGAAACAGTTAAGGTTCACTTCTCCTTCAAGGTAACAGTACCGGGAAGGCAGGAGGGGAAATATGTAAGGACTGCAAGGTGTGAGGGGGCTTTCAGTTACAGACTGAATATAATCCATACTTCAGGTCTGTACAATGTAAAGATTGCAGGGAATAGGCTCGTTGCATTGTGCTTGTGTTGCATGTTGTCGGTTCAGGAAGCTAAAATGCAGTTATTCCTGCTCCCACCCCTTTTGCCCTGTATTTGTCAGGGTACTACTGGCATCCAAGTGTGAAAATACAAGGTGGAGCTAGGAGACAGAGAGGACTTGTAATGAGAGGGCTTGGGAGCTTGGGCAAGGGTAAATCCGTGTATTCGGTATGTTGCTCCATTATCTGGGCAGTGTTCATCTCCCCTCTCCCTGAAGGATGCAGTTCCACGTGCATGGGAGTGATTGCATGATTGCATGTATGTCCCTGGAAAGGTGCTGGTGGTGTTTTGGCAGAGTCTGTTTCTCAGCTGCTTTGGAGATGGTTTTGAAAAAAGGAAAGGATATGAAAGTGGCTTAAAGATTTCTATGATTCTATGTTTTATATTGACCCTGGTTTAGAAGTTGAAGGCTATCACGCTTTTACTCTTTTCCCTTCAAAGTGATTCCCATCAGACTTAGTATGGCATACTATCATACTATCAGGTATGTGAGGTTTTATGGGAAGATGGGAGGGGTTTTTATTTTCTAGTTTTCCTTTTTAATTAAAAACATTAGGCTACGTTGCAGAGGTTCAGGGTTGCATGCAGGAGGAAAGCTTGTAAGTATCAAAGACAGCGTTTGATTAAATGAAATACAGATAACTCGCAGGAGTATTGCTGTAGGTGGTGGTGTGGTGAATGGAAGGCAGCGTGAGGCTGGGCAGCTGCCAGGGGTAGAGGCTGGGGGCATTGCCCGGATCTGGGAATGGGATCCAGCTCCAGTGGCTCTTAGAGGGCTGTGTCTTTTAATACATTACTGTTCAGAGGTGACTTACCCCCTGCAGACCTCTGCTTACCATACAGAGCATTACAGGGGCGAGATACTCTTTCAGAAGGAAAGGAAAGCGGTTGTCTTACAGGATTGTTCTGTTCTTCCGTCTCTTGGAAATGATCCTGGTGGAAGTGCTCGGTTGAACGGAGTTAAATGAAGTGCTCAAAGAGGTACATAGTCATGATTTATTGCCTACCTTTCCATTTTACCTGGTTACTGTTGATTTCAAAAGTGAGTAGTTTCCCTAAATCTCCTCAGAAGCTAGTTCTTAGGGGGCCTCCGTGTTCTGAAAATTAAGTCCTTTGAAGTTTCTGGTGAAACAAAGATGTACGCAAACACTACCCGTATTAAAAGACTTGCCTATAGCAATGTTAACTGAATAAACAGCCTATTCTATGCTCCCGGTTTTGATTAAAACAAATAAATAAAAATACCTGTGATAAACGACTAAGCTTCCAAAATACCAATATTGAAACTTTTCTGTAGCTGAGGTGCCATCTCAAAACACTTAGGAGGATTGATGTGGAAATTCAACCACCTTTCACGGTGGTTGTGTTGTGCCCTGCCAGGCATCACAGGGGGCTTTGTCCCTTCCAGACTGACAACACACAGAACTCGTCTTTCGTTGATTCAGCCTCCTTCCTGCCCTTAAGACTTCCCAAACCCAACCCGTGGTTTTCAAGCTTGAGTTAGAAGGTGATCAAGCCCATCCATCCCTCCAAAGAGTCTTAGCTGCTTTCTGGTCCCAATCGAGCAGATTCTGAAGCTGTTGTCTTCCGTATTTTTAAGCTTGTCTTCAAAGACCTGTGTTCTGGACAAGGTTTAGCGAGGCAGGGTAAACCAGACTCCACCTGGAGTTTTTGTATGTTTGATCAGGACAGGATTGAGGTGGATTTTGCCAGTATTATGATTTCAATGTGTATTCCAGAGACCTTTCTGTGAACTGTGGGTAAGTGCCTTGCTTTCTTCTTCTGCTTTGCCTTAGAGTGTTAAAATTGCAATGTGGGCTCACTGCTGAAGAGCTACCAACATACTTGTCTGAATGAAAACTGTGAATCTGTTCCAGGGGTTGTAAAAATAAACTTGTTTCATTGAGCTTTCGTGTATCAAGAGATTTGCAAATGTAAAAATGCAATATAAAGGAAATGGATTTTGAATAATTCCTTAATCTGGTTTTCAGTGGTCAGGCTGTTCAGCTGCATTTTCTGTCTTCTCCCTAATCACTTTCATATTAAAGATTAATTGCATATCATAGAGAATCCTTGATTAAGCCAATGAAAAGTGAGAGCATAGATCTGTTCATTAGAAGCAGTGTGAGGAATAATAATGAGCAACTCCCAGGCTTCCTTGTCTACCTTACAATAGACACATAAAGGACATGTATTTCTGTGATGCTTCATTTGCTGTTATTAAACAAAAACCAATCATTTACAGTTTTACCAGGAAGCTTCCTTATTAACAAAACAGGTCGAGCAGGTGGAGGGAGGTCATCCTCCCCCTCTGCTCTGCCCTGGGGAGGCCCCATCTGGAGCACTGGGTCCGGTTCTGGGCTCCCCAGTTCCAGAAGGACGGGGAACTGCTGGAGAGGGGACAGCAGAGGGCTACAAAGATGATGAGGG
>VXAK01022902.1:54955-66944 GCA_013399435.1 Arenaria interpres
TGGCAGGGGGTTGGACTAGATGCTCTCCAGAGGTCCCTTCCCACCCCATGTCATTCTGTGATTCTGTGATACACAATAAATTACTCTGCTCTGTACACCTCCTGTGGTGTAAGTTTAACAGGGAAAGGAGTTAATGTTTTAAAAGTGTGTTTTGTCTCTGACTCCAGTAGAGTCCAACAAGGTGACTTATGAAGGCATTTTCATTTTAGACTTTGTTATTTTGACTAGGACTTTCTGTTTTGCTACGTGCTTCTTTGCAGTGATTTGGGTGTGAGTACGGCATGTGACGTATGTACCACGTCTGTACGCCTGAAGAATTTGCTTCTCGTTGCACAAGTAGATAAACGTTGTGTGTACGATTTTTATCCCCCAAAGTGTGCTGCTCTTGAGCTGTTTCTGCTGGCCTCTGCAGAGAAGAAATGTCAAAGGGATAGGATGCAGCAAGGGCAATGTCAATAAATATGGCAACAGCATGGACTATAAATGCCAAAATTAAATGAGATTCATAATATCAAGTGAAGCAGTTTGAGAATGAGATTTGTTTGTGAGAAAAAGGGTCGTTAGAGGCACACCTTTGTTTCTAATAGGTGCTAGTACTCCAGCTTCTAGGTTCCTGCTCAGCAGCAACATGTGGCTCTCACTTGCCAGGGATGATTTCTTTCCGCTGGTATGAGTTTGAGTGAGTTTGTCCTGAACCTGTGAGCAAGAGTCATGAGGCTGTAATCATGCTTAGTATTGCTCATGGTCTGTAGCAATGGTTCTGAAACCTTTTGGAAATGGATGACTGTCAAGTCTCACTTTGTCATGGGCCATCTTGGATTCTTCTCAAATTTTTAAGAGAAAACCCCATTAGACTATGAGTGAATTATAGCCAATCTCAACCACCCCATCCCAGTTGTTGGAGTAATGTAGTTTGGGAACCACTAGCAGAGTGTTGTCTTTGTCTTGAATGAACTACAAGATGAAGGGCTTCTGGGTTGACTTTCCTGTTCCAGTGGATTTGTTTTTTTCTGCCTAAGGCTTAGAGATTCAACAAGTAGGACAGAAATGTATGGTGCCGAAATGGCAGCTGAATTACTCATCCTTTAAAGACCTGTGCAATCAAGTCAATCAGAATGGGTAGTCATCTTGAAACTCATCTGACGCTCATTCTGCGGACCTTCTCAAGTATGGGCCCATTGTTTTTCATATGTTGTAAGGAGGATACCTAGATGTGTGTCAGAATATATGAAAATCGTCAAGTACTAAGAAACCTTCCCAGAGCTGGAGTCCTTTAGTTACCCAATACGTGGGCAGCAAAGCTGAATTCTTGATTGAGACGATAAATTATTCCTAGGGAGTAATTAGCTGCTGACAAGGTGACTGGTTCCAGACCTCTTGAAACAGAAGGCTGTTTCATGGTTAAAGAGAGCTGTGGTCACTGGTGATGAGTCAATACAGTTTTTTCCATTGGTTGTCAAATAGCAATTAGGAGCAGCTGGTTATTGAGTAATCTACGTTTGCATACCTTCTTTTGCTGTCATTGGGCTTTATAGATCACTTTTTAACACTTATTTTTCTGCTGCTTCTTCCTGCCTTTTCTGAACTAACGTGAGTAGTCCACCAAAGGGAATAGCTAACCTATTTATCTTGCCTTTCTCATGAAGTCTCTAGGCAGCATATTCTAATCGCCTTCATCTTCCAAAATGTCTGTGCTATATTCAAAAAGATTAAGGGAAAAAAACTTCAGTCTTGGTAAAAACTTAAATGCAGATGTCAGCAATAATAAACCTTCCGATTTAATTTAACTCTACTGAAAAAATGTGGACCAAATTGAATTGTCTAGATGACTGGTCAAGTTGTCACAAGTCTAGTTGTTACGTGCGTATATAACTGAACTGTGTGGTTTTACACTATTTTTTACACAATTTTTTTGTTGCAGACCAAAGGGATCTCTTGAATTTCAAAGTTTACTTCCCTTTTTTTTAATTCACAAACAGTGGCGGGTCCCAAAACACGTTGGATTTACTTTATCTGCTTTCTAAAGGTTTCTAAAATAGATACTGTGATTGTCACTTCACAGGTTTTTTTGCCAACGTGCCCCTAAAGGCATTGCTGTTTTTAACGAACGATGAGATCTCTGAACAGTAATATTGTATGGAGAAGGTTTTGAAAGCGTGGAAAAAACTGTGTCAAGAGTTAGATGAGGGAAAGACATGGTTTAAGTGACACTGGATTCAGCTGGGGATGAAAGTTGCCTACACTGCATAGTCACTGCAGGAACTGGCTTGTGAAGATCAAAGAGTTAGGTTTTATCTAACCCCTCTAAATATTGTTGGTGGTGTGACCCTGGTGGTGAAGTGGCACGTGCTCAGGTGGGGAACCTGACCAAAGTCCCGTCTACCACAGGAGATACAGGACTGGTGGTACAGAGTGATGGAACATGTGCACTCCGACCTTGTAGCTGGGAGTGGTGGTGTGTTTGGTTTCTGCCCTCTGTCCACCCTGTGGAGTTTTGGGTGATTTTTTTCACAGAATCACAGAATATTCATAGTTGGAAGGGACCTTTGAGATCATCGAGTCCAACCACAAAAAAGAACCAACAAACCCCCAAGCCTCCCCCCAGGGCACTAGAGCATGCCCTGAAGTGCCACGTCTACATGTTTCTTAAAGACTTCCAGGGATGGTGGCTCCACCACCTCCCTGGGCAGGCTGTTCCAGTGCCTGACCACCCTCTCAGGAAAGTCATTCTTCCTCAGATCTAATCTAAACCTCCCCTGCCCCAACTTCAGACCATTTCCTCTGCTCCTGTCATTATTATTCCCTTGGGAGAAGAGGCCAACACACACCTCTCTACACCCTCCTTTCAGGGAGCTGTAGAGGGCAATGAGGTCTGCCCTCAGCCTCCTCTTCTCCAAACTAAACAGGCCCAGTTCCCTCAGCCTCTCCTCGTAGGACTTGTTCTCCAGAGCCCTCCCCAGCTTGGTGGCTCTCCTCTGGACACGCTCCAGCCCCTCAATGTCCTTCCTGTAGTGAGGGGCCCAGAACTGAACCCAACCCTCGAGGTGAGGCCTCACCACTGCCCAGGATAGAGGCACCATCACTGCCCTGCTCCTGCTGGCCACGCTGTTCCTGACCCAGGCCAGGATGCCGTTGGCCTTCTTGACCACCTGGGCACACTGCTGGCTCCTGTTCAGCCGGCTGTCCACCAACACCCCCAGGTCCTTTTCTGCTGGGCAGCTCCAGCCACTCTGCCCCCAGCCTGTAGCGTTGCCTGGGGTTGTTGTGACTGAAATGCAGGACCTGGCACTTGGCCTTGTTGAGCCTCATCCCATTGGCCTTTGCCCCATTGATCCAACCTGTCCAGGTCCCCTTGTAGAGCCTTCTGACCCTCAAGCAGATCAACACTTCCACCTGCACTAGTTTAACTAAAATGGGGGAAAAATAAAACCCTAAACCCCACAATACCCAACCAGCTAAATCCCCGCAACCCACTGTGAGCACGGGTACATAGTCTAAAAGAAGTCAGTGCTGCAGCATCTTGCTTGGGTGTTGCAGGGATTTGAGTTGTTCAAACTCCATTTACATCAGCATGATGTAAATTGGACAGGTACGGCTGCCATGTGTATTCTATGCTGGTGTCATCTGAGGAGCTCAAGGAATATAATTTTATTTTCCCACTTTAGGAGCTTGTTTCCATTTTACTGCAGAAGAGAAAGGAGGCTTTAATGGGTGGGGAGGAGAAAATGGTCGTCTTCTGGTCCAGAAAACTTACACCACTCGTTCACTGTGCAGGACTAACATATAATCCTGTGAAAGGTTGAATTTTGCACAGCTCCTTGAGTGAGAAGGGGTGAATGGGCTAGGGAAAAGGTGGGAAACGACAGGATACCCCCTCTTAATGTGTGTTTTCTGCTATCTTCCAAATGAGAGCAAAAGTAATTTGCATGGTAGAGGCTACTCCAGCTGCTGTACCTTGCTCCAGCTTTGTTCAGGAATCACAGTGCTCCTCATGCTCTTAAACCAACGGGTTGGTTTTCGCTCGTGGACTTGTCTTTTCTCTGTTTCCCTGGGTAAGGCTCTGAGCAGGTTCTGAGGCAGAGTTTTTAATCATGAGCTCAGATTTGCCACAGGAGAACTTAAGAGGAGCTAAGTTGTCTTCTGACGACTTGTCCTGCGGAGGAAGCTTTGGGCCACCGCTCCCATCCTCCTCAAATGAACTCCGGACTCTTCCCCACGTTCCCTATGGAAAACATGTTTAAGATTAACCACTGAAACTGGACTTATTATTGTTTGTACAGCTCGGATCCATATCCTGTCCAAAAAATGCCTCGCTCTACCAGAACATCTACTGTGTTTTTACCTTTCTCCTTGATTGAGCTCCTTTCCCTTGGAACCAGCCCAGAACATGCAGCTCGTTTTGTTTTGTTCAGGCTATCCACAGCTTTGTGCGATGGAGGAGTAGGTATAAAGGAAAGCTTGTATTGATTCAACCTCTTAGTGTTTGACAGCAACTTTTATTTTTAGCCACAGGAATGCACAACGAGAGCTTTTCTCTACGACTAGAAACATCCTAAGGAGTTTTGACTGGTAGGTATTGGGGCATAGCCAGAACAAGAGGCTAATACTTTCTGCAGGACACTAGAAAGGAGTGTCTTTTAAATATACGTATATCTGTTATAAGTGAAAAAAGAACGATGTTAAGGTCAAGGAAAGATGTCTGGGGGAAAAGAGATTTGTAATGGCTAAAAGACCTCATTCAGATTCCTATTCTATCCACTCACCAAACATGCAAGAGACCATTCAAAATTTAAATATAGATAAGAGATAACAAAATGTAAGGAAGTAAAAAAAGAGAAGAAATTAGCAAGATTTACATAGATTATCTGCATGCAACCGTAGAGATCTGGAATTTTCATTTGACATTATTTTTCAGAAAATTTATTATCTATAACATATATTCCTGAAGAAGATTTCGGTGCTGAGGGGGGAACGCTGTGGTTTCTGACCTGCACAATTAGGGCAGAATTGTTGGCTTTAGTTTAATTTACCCAGATTAAGACATTTTGACCTCCGCATTGAGCTGGTCTGTCTTGTACGTGTCTCTTGGGCATATTGCGTACGTGTTACTTGATGAAGGCCAAAAAATAGAAACTTTTAAATTTAGGAAGCCCAGAAAATCCAGAGATTTGCATTTGATAGTTTTAAAAGAGCTTATCAAGACGTTCTGCGGGCCACTAATGTCAGTTTTTAATATCTGTTTGAACCTTGAAAAGGTTCGGGAGAACTAGAAAAAGGAATTGTTTTGCAGTTATTTAAAAAGGGTGAAAGGTGCAACCCGTTCCTTATTTGTCTGTTACCTGTTATTTATGCCAAGCAGAAATGATGGAATGCATGGGATGTGATTAATACAACTGTAAAGGAGGGGGTAGTTCAAGGAAAGCTAGTTCATGTGGGTGTTGACTTATAAAAACCCAAAAAACTAAAGCCACCAAACAAAAAAAAGAAAACCAATACCCAGCAACCCAAAACATGTCAAACTGCCCCGTTGCTTTTTTCTTTCTTATTGCATTTTAAGCTTGGTTAAGAAAAGTTCCACAATTGATGTAATATAGCAAGATCACCATGAGGCATTTCTCTTGCTGCTGTACAGCATTTTGATGCAGACACTGTGCTGATACGGAATCAACGTGACACGTTAAATACATAAAAAGGCATATAACTGAGGTCTCCAAATGCAATGGTAAACAGGAGAAACCATTGCTGACGTAAAGAAGGCTGCTCCTCTTTTCTCTGCTGCATCCTCTTCTTGTGCCCACAGGTCAGGAAAGTTTCTGAAAGTGGAATTTGGAGCAAAGAGCCACAAGGAGGAATGATAGCGGAGATGCTGGGGATGTGTTTATCATCAAGAAGAATTTAGGTGGTGACTTGGTCATAGTTTTAAATACATACGGAGGAATAGAAATTTGAAATATAAAGCAAAGGTGCAGCACCTTGAGGACTGAGATTGTAACAGACATTTTTCATTTAT
Organism: Arenaria interpres; assembly: GCA_013399435.1. Lineage (NCBI taxonomy): Eukaryota > Metazoa > Chordata > Aves > Charadriiformes > Scolopacidae > Arenaria > Arenaria interpres. Next base: position 60,966 of record VXAK01022902.1, read on the forward strand.
GCTGTAATTAATGATTTAAATAGTTCCTCAAGGTTTGCGTGGCTTTTGTCACAGCTGAAATCTTAGTCCTGTTTGTAGTCTTTCGAAAACGAGTGCTCAGGGAGGTATCCAGGAATTAATTTTAAAAAAACAAAACCAACAAGCCTGTCATCCCTTTTTTGCAAGAGAAGCAAACTCTGGGTTTTTTTTCCCCAGTGAGCCCTGGATTCTTGGCCGAACGGTCTCCCACTAGACCGCCTCTTCTCCCTGTGCTCTGAGCGTAGTGAGATGTAATGCAGCAGGGAAGGTCCGCCCTTTGGGGAAGAATAAGGTCAGGAGATGCTGTCGGGAGGCTCTGCGGCATCGTATGTGGCCTCGGGGCCAGTTTAGACCCAATTCAATTTAATGTCAAACCAGTTGAAACTTCTCTATTTAGTCCAACTTGCTAGCACATTCTGCTGGAGAATAGTGAAAATATTTAGTACCTGAACCTAGTGCTTTTTAAATGCCTTTATTCTGTCGAAAATGCTGATATTTTAAATTTTTGCCCTAATTAGAGATGAAAGCAAATGTCAAAACTGGGCTGTTCTGGGGAGTGGTAGTTCTGTGTTTTATTCATTTTTGCATAAAAACTCACCTTAACAGCTGGAATCACTCTTTTATAGCCCTCATCAAGACAGTTGAGCTTCTACCTGTCTTCGAACACTAGGCTTCAGTTGGGCTACTGAAAATTAAGCATATACTTAAGTACAGTGATGAACTGGGCTTGATTTCAGAAACCGAGCTGCTGCCCTGTTTGTGTGCATACAAGACTTATGAGGAGAGGCTGACGGAGCTGGGGTTTAGTCTGGACAAAAGGAGGGGAGACCTTCTTGCTCTCTACAACTCCCTGAAAGGAGGGTGCGGGGAGGTGGGGGTCGGTCTCTTCTCCCAAGTAACCAAGTGATAGGATGAGAGGAAATGACCTCAAGTTGCTCCTGGGGAGATTTCAACTGGATATTAGGAAAAAATTCTTCCCTGAAAGGGTTATCAAGCATTGGAAGGGGCTGCCCAGAGAAGTGGTGGAGTCATCAACCCTGGAGGTATTGGAAAAATGTGTAAACATGGCACGTAGTGACATGGTTTAGTAGTGGACCTGGCAGTGTTAGGTTTATGGTTGGACTCGATGATCTTAAAGGTGTTTTTCACCCTAAGTGATTCTGTGTGCAAGAAGGCTGAGAGGACGGGTGAGGCAATGGCATGTTGAGGCGAGGGCACAGCAGATGTAGGCCAGTAAAGTTCCAGTGAGCGTGAGAGAATACTGAAGGTGTTGGACATGTTCACCACTGAAAGTCAAAGGGTACGAAGCGGCTGAGTGGCTCAGGAGGCCGAGATGGTCCTTCTGCGTCATTTTTGCTGTGTAAGGATGAGGGAGCCCTGGCTGTAGTTGGGGGGAAGGAGGGAGATGCTCTGGTTGTGCTGCCCAGAGGCTGTTGGGTGCTATGTCCTGGGCAGCACCCAGGGCTGATGCTAGAGATGCAGCTGAAGATGTCCTCCTCTCTGCAGCCTGGGCTGCGTGGCTGAGCTCCCACTGGGCTGCTGTCTTAAACCTGTATGGTGTGTGAGCCGGGCACCGAAGGGGAGGTGTAATGCACTGGGATCGGCGGGTTAAAAAGGCACCGGTTGGTGCTGGTGAATTGGCGATGGCTTACATAATGCTTCTTCACGGGCACTTTAATATTTAATGTTTGCTATAGCATAAATGGAGCCTGCAGGCAGCTGTACATTAGCTGCATGAATTTTTAAGAGGGGAGGGAAAAAGTTTGGGAGGCAGGAACGTCACAGAAGCTTCCTAATTGGCACATACCCCAGTAGAAACCAAAATGTGAAAATTAAGTGACTGCCCTAATTATCAGAGGCTCCTAGGAATATATTGTGCTGGGAGATATTCCTTTTTCATTTCATGCGCTGCTTTAAAAATAAGCATTGTGCAGAGCATAACAAGGCTTTTAATTAAAAGGCTGTGCCCACACAGCAACTTCTCGCGGTGGGGAAGGGAGCCGCCAGGGGTAAAAACATTGCTTTGTCTCCACAAAAGATGGAGCTAAGAATCCGTTGATAACCGGTGGCTCTGAAATGGGTTTCCACAGGGACGTGAGCTCTGGTTCTGACTGGCAGCGCTGCGCGGGGCAGGTTCCTTGTGAGGATGAATACTCCTGCCTGCTTCTGGCCAGGAATTGCCTTTGCTCCCCTGCAATTACCCAGGAAAAGTTGCCCACCTTCTTTTGTCCTTGGTGCCAGCCTGCCCTGAACTCGGGTAACTCGATCCCCAGCCCTTGCTAGAAGGTAAAAATTGCAATCATTGAAGCCAGCGAAGCTTGTAAGGTGTGAAAGAAGACAGGTAAGTTGTGGTGATGGACAGTGTCCCAGCAAAGGAACGAATAGCAGGCAGAAGCATAACTGAGGAGTGTATGAGTTCTGCTGTTAATAACTGTGAAGTTCTTCTTGCCTTGCAAAATGTGTCATTTAGAGGCAAGGATGCTTCTAAACGCTTCTATTAAGGCACTGCCTTGAATGGGTAGCTCTTTTGTTGGCACTGCCGTATAAAAATCTGATTGCAGTGCACTGTTTTCCAACCCACCACTGTTCCTTCTGGTTTTTCCTTTACCCCCAGCTTCTCTCTGCCCACACGACTTCCCTCTTCCACCTCCGAAATGTCTTTGCTCTCCCGAATCTCCTCTACAGGACTCCAGTTTCTTTGGCAAGAGGGCTGTCATGTGGCAGTTGGCTGGCGGGGTCCTCTATTTCAAATCTGATAGAAACAAAGCTTCATGGCCTGTACGTTACGTAGGTAACTTTTTAAAGGCTTCTTAAGCATCCCCTCCACTTGCTCCTCAGTGATTTTCCCAATTAATGGAGCATGATATTAATTTGCCAATGAACTGTGTCTTCCTGAATGCGGTCTTTTTCTTTGGGCAAAAATAATGGATGTTCTCATGGTGCCGTCAGAATGCAGAGCAGATGTCGACATGTGCACATATTTAAGAGGGGAAAACTGCATAAGTAGAGTTCTGCTGAGTATGCTTTTCAGAGTAGGGTTTTTTTGAATGACTGGCTTAGCGGCACCGTCACCAAGGTCAGAGAAATGTTATACATTGACTCCTCTGGGAGGAGATTTTGGTAAAATGCAGAGTGCTTTTTGGAAAACGCTGTGTTTTAATGGGACAACGAATAACATATTTGTATATGTATCCATGTAATGTATGTCTGCATGACGGATGTATACTAGAGCTACTGAAAAACAAGGATTCACGGACTTAAAGTTGGGAAGAACTAGCAAGCTCGGCTTTCCTTCATGAGCCCAACCTACTTTAGTTCAAGGTTAGAGCAATCAAAACCCCTCTGTCTGGTAAGAGGTTGGAGTAGGTTTAATAGGAGGTATTGTGATCGGCATGGTGGGTAGTAGTGAAGTTCCTTGTGAAACCGTGAGAGCAGCTGTATTGGAGCAGAAGAAGAGGTCCCCCTTGTGCAGATCCTGTCTCGTGAGCCGGTAACAAAGGTTTAGTTAATGAGAGGTAGCAACATCACAGGCTTTGTAACGGTCCTTTGCCGGTACTCTCCCGACTTGCAGAATATACTCTCTGGCTCAGGGATTTTTATTAATTTATTCAAATATAGTCGAGTCTTTCCACTTTATCCCTCTTAACTCTTTCTCCCTTTCTCCCCACCAAATTTCTCACAAAGATGAAGTTTCCATCCTGAGGCATGTCTACTCTGGAACTGCAGTTTCTGGCTGCCAGAGAGATGGGATGGTGTGATATTGCTATGATTTGTCATTTTTGAAAGAATTATGGATACAGCAATGATTTGTCATTTTGGAAAGAATTGTGGTTTCGATTAGTTTGGGATATTTCTTTGGAAGAAAGAAAACAGTAACAGAAGGCTTAATATATTCACTCAAGTTGCCCAAATCTTTATAAATGGTATGAACAAACTCATACAGCAATCTCCTTAATCTGGTTACAGTACACTCTAATTGAGTAAGTAATCAACCTGAAACATCTTGCCCTGAGCGCGAGTCTCAGACTCTCACTGAGTGTAAATGTCACGGAGAGAGTCTGGTAACTGATAACACTGTGGGCAATACCTCTATATAATTTCTTCTTTCAATTTCAAATCTGACACAGAGCTCTTTCCACCCAAATTTGTGCCTTGTGCCTTGTCGTTCTGAATGCGATAACGCCAGCCGTGCCCGGACTGTGCTTCTCCCTCTCCTCCCCGCCCCGAGAGAATCTATCCAGTTGAGACGAAGGGAGGAAAAATACATCTCGGGAAGAGGTTGGCAAAGATCCGTGGAAGATGAGATAGCTGCGTGAGTGTATGGCTGCTACCTGAAGGCAACGAAAAAAAAGCCGCTTTCAGCCGATGAGGTGTAACAAATCGAGCTGCGAGACACTCATACGCCTCTCCTGGTTATCGCTAGAAAGCACCTGATTGTCTTGGAATCAAAATTTCACCCACTGGCTTTTAGATTTAGGAAAGATCATTCCATCGATGATATCTGTTAAACCATAATCTGGGTGTCCAGTTATTTCTCAATCTCTAAAGAAGTTTTGTTCTTTAGAGTGGAATAAACACTGTAAAATAGGGTTTGGGATAGCGCCTGGACTAAGCACCCAGTTTTTGTGCACCAGGTATGAATATCATGATATTCAGTCCCTTGTTGTCCCTGTGCCACAAATTTCTCTTCCCTGAGGCCTTCTATTAAATCTGAATTTCTGCCTTTCTCCTTCCCTGCTTCATAAGAGATAGCCACCTGAATTGCCCACAACAGGATTCAGCTCCTTCTAAGTGTGAACTGCTGTTGTTTTTGGGGGAAGATTTGTCAAGCTGCTGGTTTGGTATATACCGTAAGCTCAGCTGTCAAATGGTAATGTTTGGAAATGTGGACTGTCCTAATGTATTGTGACCCGGGATACACTCTCTTAATGAGCTGAAGGGCTGGAAATCTCATTTGGCGTATGAGTTTATGTAGCAGCCCTGTCGTCGTCTGGAGAGGTCTGGCTGGCTTTTCAGATTATTTTAAAGAATAGAGCAAAGCTTTCCCCTTGCGGTGGGGAGTGAAGGATTTCACATGCTGGAAGGTAAAAGGACGTCGGGGTTTCCTGCATTCCAACAGTGAACGGGAGGCTGTGAAACACGGTGGGACATCACCAAGTTGTTCCTGGTAAAGAAACTCCACCTGAGGTCCCTTGTTCACACAGATCAGTGTTATTTGCACAGCATCGAAATTGAGTTAGTCCACTGCAGTGAGACAAGAGCAGACTGTAATATAAGGGTTTTTTTCCTCTACAAGTCCTAGAAATAACACTGGCTGTGATAATAGAGACTGCCAGTGTTGAGAAGGACTGTATTTCAGATCTCTATTCACTGCATTGCCCAGGCTTTTAGTTTTCCCATAATTATTACCCACACAACATTTGGCAACCAAACTGTTCTTTTAAATGCTTATTCTTTATATTTTAAAGGTTCTGTTTTCTTTTTTTTTAACAAATATTTTCTTTTTAAATACCAAATAAAAACATCCAGTGATCCTTAAAATAGATTTAAAGAAACAACAGGCGAAAGGAGGCTGTCCTGGAGGCGGTTCAAGATACAAGTTGAAGATCTTTCCAGTCTTTTCTCTGCACTGAGAGAGGTTTGCAGCCAGGTCTGGCTGCTGTAACGTGCTGACAGGGAAGTCAGGCACCTGGGAAATGAGGGTTAAAAGAAGTGAAACAACCACCCAAAACGAAAAGGGTAAAAAATGTGATGTAAAGTTTAGAATCATAGAATGATAGAATTGTCTAGGTTGGAAGGGCCGTTTCAGATCATCTAGTCCAACCAGCAACCTCACTGTGACAAAAACCATCACTAAACCATGTCCCCCAGCACGATGTCAACCCGGCTTTTCAATCCCTCCAGGAATGGGGCCTCAACCCCTTCCCTGGGCAGCCCATTCCAAGGCTTAAGAACCCTTTC
>VXAK01022902.1:66996-147498 GCA_013399435.1 Arenaria interpres
TACAGGCCAGGATACCATTGGCCTTCTTGGCCACCTGGGCACACTGCTGGCTCCTGTTCAGCCGATAGGCGACCAACACCCCCAGGTCCTTTTCTGCCAGGCAGCTCCAGCCACTCTCCCCCAAGCCTGTAGCTCTAGAATGATCTGGTGACTGCAATATGCTACATTATGCCTTAGGGAGGACATTTGAGTCACTATCACAACACAAGGAACAGATTCATTTTCTCAAGAATCAGGTATTAATTCTCAAATTCGTTCAAGGTTGTGCAGTCAAAGCCTTATACCAGTTTCCCTGACTGCTCACATGTATATGCCGTGTGACAAAAAGGCACCGCACTCAGGTTCTGGTAGTGAACGTTGGATGCTAATGAATGTCTCCATTATTACCCAGGCAATGAAAACAGCAAGTCGTACAATAGATACAAAAGCATCAAACAGTTTGTAAATAATCAGGAGAGCCAGTGATTGTACTCCTAAGTACAAAAACATGAGGAGCAGGTATTAGTATGCAAAATCCAAGTCTCATAAACTTGGGAACATAAATGCACTTGTAATCACAGAATCGGAGAATGACAGGGGGTTGGAAGGGACCTCTGGAGATCATCTAGTCCAACCCCCTGCCAGAGTAGGTTGCACAGGATGTCCAGGTGGGTTTGGAATGTCTCCAGAGAAGGAGACTCCACCACCTCCCTGGGCAGCCTCTTCCAGGGCTCTCCCAAACTCACAGGAAAGAAGTTCCTCCTCATGTTTAGATGGAACTTTTTATGTTCAAGTTTGTGCCTGTTTCTTCTTGTCCTATCCCTTATACAAAATCTTGGTGTCAAATGAAACTAAGTTAAGCTTCAAAAAACCCTGTGTTGACTGTGTTTGGGCTCACTCATCCCCTGTATATAATTCAGTGCTACTTGGACGTTACGGAGGGGTGTGTGGAATATTGCAAACCTCATCAGAGTTGGGATCGTGACCTCGGATTTACCAAGTCCAGTTGGGCAGGTAGCCATTGCAAAGGCTGAGCAGGAACTGGCCCCTCCTTTTGTGCTTGTGTTTTGCCCGTTGAATTATTTTCTGCATGAAAAACCAAGTGCTAAACGGTCGTGTTAGTGGAAAAAGGAATAATTCCTGGTACGAATCCATCAGAGAATTTTTTACGTGGGTTATTCTTTCATGTGCAACATTATCCCTAACTGAGGAGTAACTCTTTGTCTATAGTCTGTTCAGATATAGTCTCACGTATGTTTTCATTTGTGGTGTTCATGTTTTGTGGCAGATTTGAAGTGTTCTGATAACAGAGGGCTTTACAAGAATAAAGCAGATTCTTGCTTTGTTGCAGAGAGAGTGATTCAGAGCTGCTTCAGGGCTACACTTGAGATGAATATCTGCCTTTGATCTGCACGTGTGACATCTGTTGAGGTTAGTGCATGTCTGATGCAAAGACTGATGGTAGATGTATCGACATGCCAAAGATGTTCATAATTGGCCTGGCCAGACAATTGATTTTTTTTCTAAAAAATAGGGCAAATGAACTGAATAATAAAATAAAATTAAACAGACAAGCAAAAAAACACCCCCAAAACAACAACCCCAGTTCAAATTATGCCAAATATAAAGCTTTTCCCTTTTCTCTAAAAAAAACCCCCTTTTTGCCAAACCATATAGTACCATTTTCAGCAGCTGCTTGGAAAAAAAGAAAGGAAGGAAATTCCTGTATTCACAAAATCACCAATGGTCATGCACTCTTTCTTCTTGGAGTCACCTAGGGCGTGGAAAACTAGCATTCACTTCCCATATTTCCTGAGGGGCCATTTATATATGCATGTCACACTAGTGGTTTGAACCACAAAGCTGAAAGCTAGTCTGAAGTTGGGGAGTCTTCCCAGTCCTCTCTGTTTAAATTTTATATCGATAATTAAAATGTCATTGAAGCAGAAGGAGGGAATGAAGGATTTTGTTTGTCAAATGAGCATCCTTACGTGTAGAGAGCCAGGCTCATTCTCTTGCTTTTTCTTTTTATTACTCTTTTATCTATAGTGGAAATCTAAGTATTTTATCTATACTGGAACAGCTTCACCTAGAGCGGCTGAGAGGGCCTCGCTGTTAACTGTCCTGTGGTATGAAGGGTAGATGTTGGTGGCTGAATATCCACTTGAGCAGAGGAGAGAATTGAACTCAATGCTCATAAGCGAGTGATACCCTGATAACTAGAGAGCTGTTGGGCAAACAGAAGACACCCACTGCAAGCAGTTTTCCAAGCCAGGGTTTCCTCTTCCATTCCTGTAGATTGCTGCTGAAATTCTATGGGTCAGTGCTGGGGGAATGTCTTATTTGAAGGCCAAAAGTCTCCGGGGGTGCATCAAGAAGAGTGTGAGCAGCAGGTGGAGGGAGGTCATCCTGCCCCTCTGCTCTGCCCTGGGGAGGCCCCATCTGGAGCACTGGGTCCAGTTCTGGGCTCCCCGGTTCCAGAAGGACAGGGAACTGCTGGAGAGGGGACAGCAGAGGGCTACAGAGATGATGAGGGGCCTGGAGCATCTATCTCATGAGGAAAGGTTGAGNAAGAAGTTCCATCTCAACATGAGGAGGAGCTTCTTTGCTGTGGGGGTGGCCGAGCCCTGGAAGAGGCTGCCCAGGGAGGTGGTGGAGTCTCCATCTCTGGAGACATTCAAACCCGCCTGGCCACGTTCCTGTGAAACCTGCTCTGGGTGGCCCTGCTTTGGCAGGGGGTTGGACTAGATGATCTCCAGATGTCCCTTCCAACCCCATAGCATTCTGTGATTCTTCAGAGAAGTTTTTGTATGAGTCCAAGCCAACCATCTTGGCTTCTTCCCTTTTCTAAACAAATGTATCTGTCACTTTAGTAATGTGTTAATGTTTTTTTTTTCCCAGCAAAAAGGATCTTAATCGCTACTCAGATCTCCTCCAGTGTTGCTTTTCAATAAGAAGACAGGTTGCGCCAGTAGGCCGTAGGAGCCTTTTAGAGGACGTACAAATTACAGTACAACTGTAAAAAAAAAAAGAAAGTGTCGGTTTTGCTATAAAAATAAAACGTGTTTGTAAAACATGAACGATGTGGGAATTAACAGAATTTACAGCTGAATTCCTGACCAGTCGCAGTTAACGTAAAAGTGGTAATTTTTAAGAAACGCGAACCTACTGCTCTAACAGATCCCATTCAAATGCAGTTTTTTCCAGCCGTGCAGAACATCTACCTTTTTTTTTTTTGCCAGGTTGGAAGTGTGGCATAGCTAAAGCGGAGCAGGTCTGCACACTCGTGTCCTTCCTCTTTCAGTCAGCATCCGGGCTGCAGAACGCGGTGGTCTAGGGCAACAGGGACCCCGTGATTTGTTATGGGGTGGGCTTGGGTGAAGAGAAAGGTTTAAGGATTTCTTATTGGGGGAAAAGAGATGAATTTGACAGGAGGGCTGTTCCGTGTCCTTTCAGTGAGCTATGCAGGCTCACACTATTGGGAAAGAGTCCTGGCTCTCCCACTCTTTGAAGTCTTGAGGTGGAACTCTCAAGGTGTTCAAGGAGAGTCACTTAATGGTTAGAAGAGCCGGCTGGGAGAGGAAGGAGGGTGCATGGGAAAGAAAGGTCTCCTGCAGTGGGTCACAAGTGTCTTTGCTCTCTGTGCTTTAGGAACCGAAGGGATTTATAGTCTAAATTTGCTCAGCTGAGGGCTGGAGTCTTTCCTCTGAAATATTGGGGTAACAAAGTGGCTGTTCAACACCCTCATGCACATAAGGATTTGGAGAGTATCACGTGAGAGCTACTGCCCCAGCCAAAGATGCCTTTGGAGGGGACAGCACTTCATGCTGCTGCGAGGGGAGAAATAATGTTCTTTCCCTCATTGGAGCAAGAGAAGAGCAACCAGATAGTCAACGTTTCTAGGCTAGTGGATGGTTTCTAACTTAGAGCTGGTGCATCATACAGCCCTGTCAGTAAGCAGGAGGTTATGTAGCACAAACAGCTGTCTCCATATGCAGAAGGCTGTAGTTCTCTGCTTTTTTGAAACAAGCTGCTCCGTGCCCTACCAGCAGACAATGAGACAATTAGGCAAATCAGTCCTGTGTGAAACAAGACAAAGCAGCCAAGGATAGACTCAATAAACGGTTTCCAAAACATCGCCGTTCTTGATTACGTTGTCTTTCTACTTCTATTATCATTTGCTCAGTAAAAACTCTTTCCTGTGGTTTTGTGTCCATGCTGGTGCGCCGCCCCGCTTCGGTATGCCTGCATGGTCAGGCAAGTACTTGTGTCTGGTGGCTGAATGTGATGTTTGAATATTCTAATCATCTCAGCTATTCAGGCTCAGAATGGAATTGCGTATTTGCATTTGCATCTAGTAAATTCTTAGCCTGTTGCTTAATATCAGCTTCTCTGCAGTGGGCAGGCAGCCTGCAGAGTCTCACGATTTTAATATCGAATGAACAGCGAAGATAGAATCTTGACATTGTCTTGAGAGGCTTCTCTGCTTTAGATACACCATTCCTGTGGACGGTTCATAAGGGTGAGAGGTTCCATGTTCTCACTGTTTGAAAGTTTTGAACTGGATCTGATTTTTGCAGCTGGTGTCTGCCTATCTAAAGCTGGCTTTTTTCCTTTCTTTTATGTGTATGTCCCTATCTATGTGTGCATGTATCTATATATAGCGCGCATGTATAAAAGAAAATTAGAATCCATTGAAGAAATTTTAGTTATTTGAGGGAATTTGTTCATAAAAGCATATTTGCAAGCTGTAACTGGTACTTTACAATTAATGCTTTTATTATAAAGAAAATGCTGCTGCTTTGGCAACATTACCTGTATGTTTTTCTTAAGGCAAGTTATTTAAAGGTACATAGATGAGCTGTCTAGACTTACTTGTTTTAAGCTGAAAATCAAATCAATCGGTGATGAAAATGACCCAACAGATTATCTCATCCATCTCAAAGCTAGTCCAAGATGTTTCCCTACCATTACACTGGGCACATTTTACAGCGCTTTATCCATCTTGGTAGAGCTGAAGTGTGAAATGCTCTGCTGTACGGTTTATTTTCCATCTGAAGTACTAGCTTTCCCATGTGAATTTTATTGGAGGCCTGCCCAAAGACCACGGACCACGTCTTTATTCCTGTTGCTTTCAAAGGCCTTTAGATCAGGCTCCCGAAGACTCTTGAGTTGAACACCTAAGTGTGTGTTGACTCCTAGTACCTACGTAACTCCACTGCTGTGAAGCTCTGATCCTCACAAGGGTGCAGGGATTTAGAATTCCTGAGAAACTTGCCACCGACGTGAGCGAGCCTACCATCAAGGTTAGGTTTCTCCGCTTCCCACCATCAGCACCCCAAGGTGCAGAGCGTCTCTCCAGAAAAGACATCTGCAGGGTGAGAGAATGAATGCACTCGCTGCCACTCACCTGGATTTCTAAAAAAGATGTTAAATAAAACTGGATGCTCCTCTTTGACATCCCTGTAGACACCTTCTCACAACCGTGTCCACCTGACAGCAGCTGCTTCAGAACCATCTTGCATGATTTGTTCTTTCTTAATCAATTTTGTAGAGTTCTTTGGTTTTTGTTGGCTTTGGTGTTGGGTTTTTTTTGTGGTTTTTTTGTTTTTTCTTTTTTTTTGTGGAGCCCTTGTATTTTCTCCTTGCTGTTCCTTTTGTGGGGGAAATCTGTAATTCCTTGCAAAGTGGGGTCACGCTTGTTGCGACATCTTCCCTGTAAAATGCAAGATGCACAGCTTCAGTTAATGAAGGCAATCTGTCCTTTTCAGAAATACCCTAGCAAGCAAAGTCACGGGAAGGGCACAGGAAAGCATCAGAATAGTTGGTGTTTTCTTTTTCTTACAGTGCACATAGTGTGAGGTGATCATCAAAACATCTGCTGTGTGCGGCACGAGAGCAGAAAGCAGAGAGCTGTTTTCCATTCAACTTCCAAACTTGCTTTGTGCCGTTGCTTGGAAGATAGGCCTTGAGGATTACTCCGGGGACATTTGGAGACGAATGAAGGCGGAATGGGGAAGTGAGCAGTGATGGCCAACTCAACCAGCCAAGGTCACTAGGATCTACTGAAACAATTTAGTCCAGCTGACTGGCTGCTGTGGTTCTTTTCTTCGAGGGCTGGTTAAGCCTCCAGCAATCCTCAGTATTTCTGCAAGAGCAAGCGTGGGGGAAATCCATTGTCATCTCTTCCTGAGGGATCCTGCAGGCTCCTTTGTGAAGCTCTGACTTCTGGGGTTTTACTACCAAGTAAATCTTGGTTATTTCACCGTTCAGAAGCTCCAGTGTGGTTCGAGGGGGATTTTTTTAGAGAGGCAGTAAATCAAACTTTTACAAGGGTGTACCCAAACGCGATGAGGCTTGTTCCACGACAGGATTGATTAGTCCAGTCCCAACAACTGAGATCTTAAATCTGGACTCAGGTTTCATTTCTCAGAGCTTTCGGGAAGAGTTTCAGTGTGTCTCTACAGAATCCTAAAATTCTGATAAAGTAATGCTTTAAAAAAAAGTGTATGATTGCCTTAAAGCTTGTTCATTGTTAATAATACTGGGATTTCTCCTTCAGGTTGTATTGTTTTTAAGATACTAAGTGCTTGTGTAACTGTGTGTGTCAGTATCTTGCCCTTTCTCTCCCCTGAGTGGAAGGAAGAAGTAGAGAGTGAAGTCCGAAGGGGAGAAGCTTTATATCGTTGCTTCCTTTGAAGATCCAAAAGGTGCTACGTGACCTCAGACTTTTAGCAGGGACCTTTATTCTTTCTTATTCTGCCCTCTTGCTGGGATGAATCCCACCTGCCAAAGCAAAAGCACTGCAGAGCCACCTCGCATCCCTCCTCCGTGTTTCTCCTCGCCATGTGGCATACCCAAAAATAACCAGCAATTAGTCCGTAGTAGCCATGGTTCATCTCACTGTCAGCGTGTCCTTCACTCTCCCTTTGGTCAACTTGGTTCCTACGTGTCTACTTTGTGTTTGTCGGAGGCTTGCTGAGACTAGAGCTGGTCTCTTGTTCTGTGTTTGCACACCGTGGTGGGTCACTCATAAGATTAGTCTTGAACTGCAGCCACACCAGCAATAAGTGGTGCATGAGTAGTTGAATTAAACTGGCCTGTGGCACGTCTGAAGGCGAACCTGAGCAGAACCAGGGCCCTAGAGCTAAGTTCAGCAAAGACTGGTTAAACTTGCTGAGTTTAGTGCAGACTAAAAAGGTTAAATCTGGTTGGTTGAAGCAGACCATCTGTAATTGAGTTGCCCGTATCCAAGCTCACAATAACAGACTGTTTCGCTGCTGCCAGAACCATGGAGGCTTCTGAGCTCAATAGTTTGGTGTGACCTTGAAATTACGCCAATTACTGCTTAGACTAGAAACAGATTTGGGTAACAAGACTCCCTTGGACTAGAGAAATCCCTCTCAATGAAAGGGAGCTCCTGTGCAGCCCAAGATCACGCTACTGGAGGAAAGAGACCAAGAGTCTGATTCTTACTTGGGGTCAATGGGAGGAATCCAGGGTTTTGTTCCTACAAGTTCCTGGGAGAAGAAACTGAACCCATACGGGGTGGTTTGGAGGTGCTTGAGATCTAAATCTTAAGCTCATTTGTCTGGTTTAAGCAAGGGTCTAGTTAAAACCATTTTAGTTGTTTCAGCGTAACAAGGCAATCTCGATGTCTTCGCCCTTTAACTTCTTTACTTCATCCTTTAACGCTGATTCTTGTGCTCAAACTATGGACTAGTTTTACTCCAGCCACGTTAGTTCTTTGTGGCCTTTACTGTTCTTCATAGGAAAAATGTGTTCTTAAAGAGCTGCTAGTATTTTGGTGGTGTCATTTTTTAAATTCCCTAAGAAGCCAAGAAATACATTCTAAAATAAAAAAACATATTTAATCTGAAGAGGTCAGCTAAGCTGCTTAATCTATTTTTAACTCTTACTGAAATGCTGGAGATAGCTTATTGCCTTGGACAGCTCGTATACACACAGTAGTTCAAACAGCTTCACGTCATGTTTCCCCAATTTCTGATGAGGCCTTGGAGGTCCAGACTGGATTGAATGGGGAAACTGGATGATACGTGGAGGCGTCAAAACTATAGAAGTTACCTGTAAGTGAGTGAACTTGGTTTGGAAGCAGTTTGTCCATGTCGGTTCCAGCAGTGATTTTGTAGTTAGGGATTTCGATAGCCATGCTTGGTTGCTTGGATGTAAATATCTGTCTCACTACGCTGTGGATATTCCAAAACTTTAAAAATAGCTTAAAAATTCTCTTCCAATTCTTAGGCCCTCCATCATTTTTACTTGTCCACGTAAATTAAATTTCATGTTACTCTTCATATGGTGCTTTGAATGTCGGACTTAGGGTCGCTGAAGCTGCGGTCCGTAGAGCCAAACTGCGGAAGAAGGCAGCTGGATGCAGAATGGCGGCAGCGGCAGGACCTCGCTGTTTTAGGAAACACTTGCATGAACCGCCTCAGTGTTGGGAAAATACGCGTGGAGGTTGTAGGAATGGTATCGGGAGGTGCTTCCGGAGACCCCAGCAGAAATCAGAATCACTCTGTATTTTGTGCACGTTGTACACATTAACGCAAAACCCTTGCTATGGGAGTCTACTGCCTAGATGTGTGAGTTGCCAGACAAGCGGTGGTGTCGCAGAGACACTGGGAATATCCTAGTCTTGCGGCACAGACACTAAACTGACCGTGCAGGATGTTCTTTGGATCTGAACTGGCTGGTCATGAATCCCTCTCAGTGCTATGATCTCCAGCTCTCCTTCATCCTTCCTCTCTTTACCCTGAGAACAAACCAGCTAGCCCAAAGCCAGCGGGTTCTACTGGGAGCTGTGGGCAGAGTTTGGAGTAGCAAACTTTGCCGGTCAGGAGTCAACCATCTTGGGTTTCCAGGAGTCATCCATCTGGGTTTCCAGGTGGAGGACAAGATCCATTCAATGTCAAGGAAAGGTCCCATTACCTGGATATTGCCTGGTAGTTCTTATCACGTGCAGCCAGGTCTTCTGCAGCGATTTGTGGATTCAAACAGTTTTACCTGCGTGCCCGGACAACGGGGTATCATAAATCTGCCTCAAGGCCACTGCGCTACTGGCTGAAAGTTTCAACACCTGCAGAAGGGAATTAAACCTTAAAACCTGCTGAGGAACAACTACGTACGGTAAATTACGCAAGCTAGCCTGCTGCCACCTTGAACAGGTTTGAGGAGAATGCTGTGGAGACAACGCTTGTAGTTTTCTTACGGAAAAGAAATGGCAGTGAAATGACCTAAATGGGAAAAAAAAGGAAGAAAGATGAATTTTACACGACACTGGAGACTGCATAGCTAAAAACCAACTATGTCTGCTTCTCTTAATTTAATGCTGAGGAAATACTGTTTTCTGTAAATCTCAGGGTTATCTCTAAAATGTAAGGGTATCCGTTTTCTTCAAGCTATTGTTCCAGTGTCACACAGCAAGAAGTACTTTATCACTTTCGCTTAAAATGTGAGGTTAATGACCCCGTGGTAGTATAGGATGTTCCTCCCCTGGAATTTGTGATCCTGTAATGGTTGTCCCTGGGTCTTTTTTTCCTTGGACTTTTTTTTTTTTCTGTGAACTTTGGAACTTCCAGAAACCTCCACAAAAAGCAGTCGTTCTCCCCCACCCTGCTGTGTGACAGTCCTCAAAGGATGGTAAGAGTTTGTACTGGCTGCAGCGATGGCAGAGATGATAGATGATGAGCGCCTCCAGCTCCATACTTTCACAACTCACACCTCTGAGGTGGGAGGAACTGGTGTGTGGCATCTTTAGTCGTTTACAATTGAGATAATCACAATCTGAATAGCTGGTCTTTACTGCTTTTCTTTGGATGATCTTCACCAGTGCTCTTTCAATGTTGGGATGGAGCTTGGCTTGGCCTAGACCTATCTACTTTCTTCTCAGCTCAGTGTTAAGGTGTGAATTTTGGAGAGAAGAGGGCAGAGGCAGTAACTTTTGCCACTCTGTCCTATCTGCTGAATTGTGGTTCTTCATTAGCTAGTTTTCTGTAATGTCCAAGTTTTACCTTCTGAGTGGGGGGCCAAAGGATACCGTCTGAGCTGGTGAGGACATAGAAGAGGGGAGGTGTGACTGCTGCTATAGCGCCTGTTCCTCAGCTCCTTTGAATTTGCTTTCAAAATAACTTTTTAGATGAAGAAAGCAAGAAGGGCTGCGATTGCAGGAAGGGGCAACGCGCGTTTCATCTGTTCTTCTGGAGGCTCCTTAGAGTTGAGAACATTTCTGGGCAAATGCTGGCACAGCGTGAGGCTTAGGCTGTGGTCGCCTTTTCTCACCAGCCAGCTGCTCCAGCTGGCCACAGGGTGCAGAGTACGTGGTCCTCTCTGGGGTGGTGGGAGATGGCACACGGGTCCCTGCTCCATGTGCACCAGGAGCTGCAGCATTTCTATGGGGTGCTTGGCAGAGATCACACCAGGGTTATGGTTCTCAGCATAGCTTGGATGGTGACAAGCTGTGTGCGTGGGGGGGGGAAGAAAAACAACAAGAAAGGCTGCAGGAGGAGAAAAAAAGCTTCGTTCTCTCATATCACTTACAAAATAATTGCCTGGATCTCAACACGACCTGCTTTCAAATCCAAACTTAAAATAAAACCTAGGTTTGTCTTTTTCTATTGCTATTTCTGCCGCCTCCGTGATTTGTAGGAGGCACTTAAAAAGGGCTCACATTAGTGCTCTCGTATTACTTTTTTACCCCCTGTTGTGACAGTTCCTCAAAGTAATGACTTGTCTGTGACGTTCAGAGTGACTTCTTTGAGGTTTGCACAAAAATGTTTTATCGGTGTCAAAGGTGAGTTCAGTGTCTGGAATAATATAATCAGGGAAGTTCTCTCTAGTTCAGAGACTGAGTTGAATTTTACCTACCCTTGGGCTGTCTCTTTTCAGATCCAACCTTTAGGGCTTGATTACCAATTAAATAATTCCCTTGCTCCCCCTGTCTGGACCAGGAGAGCAATATGTGCCAGGCATTGCCATCTCCTCTGCACAAAAACTGGTGTGGGGGAAAATCATGGGTAAGGTTGGCAGGTGCTGTGTGGAGAAAAAAAAAAGTCAACCCAAGCCTCTGTGCTGCCTTTTGACAATGAAGCACGGTAGAGATCAGGCAGTGTCATAAGGCACCCGTTGTCTCTCTAGGCCCTAACTTGTTGCTTTGATGGTTTTATTTTTGAGGATTTTAAATCACAGCATGATATGGGGTTGGAAGGGAACCCTGGAGATCATCTAGTCCAACCCCCTGCCAAAGCAGGGCCACCCAGAGCAGGTTGCACAGAAACGTGGCCAGGTGGGTTTGGAATGTCTCCAGAGAAGGAGACTCCACCACCTCCCTGGGCAGCCTCTTCCAGGGCTCGGCCACCCTCACAGGAAAGAAGTTCCTCCTCGTGTTGAGATGGAACTTCTTCTGTTCCAGGTTGTGCCCGTTCCCTCTTGTCCTGTCCCTGGGCACCACTGAGAAAAGACTGGCCCCATCCTCCTGACACCCACCCTTGAAGTATTTATAGGCATTGATCAGATCCCCCCTCAGCCTTCTCTTCTCCAGACTAAAAAGCCCCAAGTCCCTCAGCCTTTCCTCATCAGAGAGATGCTCCAGGCCCCTCATCATCTTTGTAGCCCTCTGCTGTCCCCTCTCCAGCAGTTCCCTGTCCTTCTGGAACCGGGGAGCCCAGAACTGGACCCAGTGCTCCA
Organism: Arenaria interpres; assembly: GCA_013399435.1. Taxonomy (NCBI): domain Eukaryota; kingdom Metazoa; phylum Chordata; class Aves; order Charadriiformes; family Scolopacidae; genus Arenaria; species Arenaria interpres. The sequence continues at coordinate 78,679 of VXAK01022902.1, forward strand.
GATGGGGCCTCCCCAGGGCAGAGCAGAGGGGGAGGAGGACCCATCAGCCGTGAAGAGATGTAGCCCCTTGCCGTTGGATGACCCCGTAAAGCTGAATCTTGGCTGCATGCCTGGGGCTGGAGCGAACTCAAGGTGCTCAAATCTACACAATGCAACTCCAGACTTTGGTGAGTCTATAAGGCTGCCAGATCAGTAACTTCACCAGGGATGGTCTCTCAATGAGCGCTCACTGATTTACTGTGAGATACTGGGGGCTGTTTCTTGGGCAGTTTCCTGGGGCAGTTTTTGTCCAGCCTGCATTGTTGGGTTAGGGTCAGCTTGGAAAGCAAAGTCCAATTTCCGTCTTCCTTCAATACCACTGTGGTGGCAACAAAGATGAGGGTGTAACAAAAGCAAGTCGAAAGTTTTGATCGTTTCTGGTTATTCATATCTTTCTAACCTGGGCGTCCTTTTGCTCTGGAGTTGCTTTGCAGAACTTTGAATCTGAGAAATTTGTAAAACGACCAGCTTGTATTTTCACTTTTGGGCTACTCCTCCTTTCCATGGAGACATGCAAGTCACTGCCTTATCCTTTAGAGAAAAGAAGGGTAACAATGAAGCTAATCAAAGTGTTTTACGTATGTGAGAAAGTAATTCTGTGCCATCTGCAAGTTGTAATTTCAAGAAAAAGGAAAGCACAGTATTTGTAACCGCTGACATTTATATTGGTGGTAGCCTAATTTTTGATCTGCTTTGAACCCTTGGTGAACTTGTAGAAATGAATTTGGCCCAACTTTATCAGCCTCAGAGCAGTTACCATGAGACACCCTGGCCTACTTACTTTTTGACCATTGTATCTTCATTTTTAACTTGTCTGTGTTGTTTGGGAAGGAGAAATACGTTCAATTTGTGTTATTCTGTGGAAAAAGGAAGTTTTTGTTTTCAGGAGCTCTGTAGCCTCTATCTCAGGAAACAGATCCGTGGAAATCCTGGTTTCATTTTACAGGGGACAATTGGTTTCTTTCCCTTGGCAAACAGTGGCTCTGAGGCCAACGTAGGAAGAGGCTGGTTTAATCCAAGGCAGTTGAAGAGACGAATATTTGAGCCAGGAACTTTGACAAGGAGCTGCCACCCCCAAGTGCATTCTCCAGATCTGCTTGAGAAGCAACAAAAGATCTGGCACCCGAAACAGAGAAACAAAAACCCTGGTGAGAATCCAGCATGAAATTAAATAAAACCAGCCCCAGATCAATACTGTATGCGAAGAGGGGGAGGCTTCATGTGAAAGTCAAGGGCCTTTGTGTTGGTGCGCCACAGGAGAGATGTTGACCTGGTGATAGAAGGTTGCCTTCAGTCCTCAAGAGTCTCTGTAAAAGCTGTGTGCCTTTTCCACCTGCTTTGTGCTCGATTCATAAAAAAACCTGGTAGATGGGATACATTATTTTTATGGCTTCTCTGTATTCCTATGACTCTTCATAAGTAGACAGAATGAAGACAGGTCATTGCATTGTTTCCTCTGGCTCCGTATGGTGTTAACCATTGCTACGTGAATTGTAGTAACTTGGAGGGTAGACCAAGGGCTGTGACATGTAATGGGTTTTGCGAGATCCGTTGAATCTCAAGAAGGAGCAACAAACCGTGAAGATTTTATCAAAAAAAAAGCAAGCTATTTCTCCAATCACAAGTGAATGATTGGTGGATGTCAAGGAACTTGCAGGTGACTTTCCAAGGACAGTCTGACTTACTGAATTTCGCCGAGACAAAATGAAGGGATTTCTGTATCGGAGCTGGAGTCTACCAATAGTAAGTCATTATCTGGAGTATCTTAATTATCTGCAATTCCTAACAGCTTTATAACCTGTAAGGATCTGTCACGGCTTGAGTTAGCCAGTTGTGAAATGGAGTTGATTCTCACGGGGATTCCTGGGAGTTGGAATCCACTTTGTTTCTTGGCACAGCGGGGGTGAGATGTGAAGTGATAACTGTGTGATGGCGTAATTAAAGCTCTCTATCGGGGGAGGTTGACTACTAAGTGATCAGAAGAGATTTTTGGAGTAAGCAAACCCAAATTTATTTTTCATCATTATGAGTTTATAGCACTTACGAGTAAATGACCTTTTCAAAAGAAGATGAGTAAATGTCTCGAAAACACTTTGTGGTTTCTTTGATTCCAAATATAAAAATACTTAGAAGATAACAACAATTTCCATGACTTATATGACCAGATGATTTTTTTTCCAAGGAGAATTGGGTTTTTTTGTCACACTTTATCACATTTTCTTTTGAATATATGTTGAGTTTTGACAGGCTTTCTGTTACTATCTTCAGAGGTCAGAGCTCTCATAATTCACAGGGGAGAAATATTTCAAAAGATTTCTTATCTTTTGGTGGAAAAGATGGCTTTAAAGCAAAGGCAGTGGATCGATGCTCAAGTGACAAGGGATCTATTTCTGAGTGCTTGCAGAATGTCACATTAACATGGTGTGCAAAGGGACACCGTACTTCACCATTTACAAAGTAAGGATAGTTCATATTTTCATTTTCTGTCATTTCCTTTTAAGGTAAGCATTTTTTGAGCAGTTATTTTCTCTTCACCCATGTTTCTGTAACTGCTGCTACAATGGGGTACTGATCCTGTCTATTGCTCCTGGTTCTGCTACAGTTCCAGGATTGAATTAAGGAGCCCAAGACTTTCACGCTCCGATTAAACCCGATGGGAAGCTTTTCCAGTTTTCTCCAGACACTTTTCACAGAATCACAGCATGATCTGGGGTTGGAAGGGACCTCTGGAGATCATCTAGTCCAACCCCCTGCCAAAGCAGGGCCACCCAGAGCAGGTTGCACAGGAACGTGGCCAGGCGGGTTTGGAATGTCTCCAGAGAAGGAGACTCCACCACCTCCCTGAGCAGCCTCTTCCAGGGCTCTGCCACCCTCACAGTAAAGAAGTTCCTCCTCACATTTAAGTGGAACTTCTTATGTTCAAGTTTGTGCCTGTTCCCTCTTGTCCTGTCCCTGGGCACCACTGAAAAAAGCCTGGCCCCATCCTCCTGACACCCACCCTTGAAGTATTTATAGGCGTTGATCAGATCCCCCCTTCAGCCTTCTCTTCTCCAGACTAAAAAGACCCAAGTCCCTCAGCCTTTCCTCATCAGAGAGATGCTCCAGGCCCCTCATCATCTCTGTCGCCCTCTGCTGTCCCCTCTCCAGCAGTTCCCTGTCCTTGAACTGGGGAGACCAGTTAAAGGTTTTTAATTTTTTAACCGGGTTCACATATGGACACAGACTTCTTAACACACAGCTGCTGGTGGAGAAAAGGCAAAAGCTGCATAATACTTTTTGCCAAAAGGACTCTTTTTGATCTCTGTATGCCAAATGGATCTTTTAAAATTTCACTGCTTATAGCTATTAATAATGGATTAATGAGTAATTAAAACTGGTAGGAGGGAAAAAAAGCCATGGAGTTTTAGCCTTTGGAAAATGTGGTGCTCATTTTACTTTCTGCTGGAGCGGAACGTGTATAAATGTGAAGGGTCTGATTCCCTTCATTGCATCCCTGCCAACCCAGTGTCATTGCTTTGATGGCAAATCTACGGGTAGATGTAAAATTAGTGTGATAAAGTGGATAAAATGGCCAGTAAATTTCAATGTATTTATATTGGTTTTGTAGCTTGTTTGCTGCAGAAGGAATCATAGGACTGGCTGTGTCGTCCTTGTAATTATTTTCTTGAAACTTTCCATTGTAAGAATGTTTTGGAAACCCTTTCTGAGACAGTGAAACCACTTCTTTTTTTTCTGAAAGAGCTTTTGTAGTTTGGGAGAAGGCACTTGAGGTTATAAAGTGTCTTGTCTTTGCTGCATAGGAAATTCCGCTGAAATTTGCTTGAGTGATAAACTCTTAAAATTGTTTCTTCCCATATTTTTCATACCCGTTGCCCCTTCTTATGGACATTTTGGCAAGTAAATGGCTTTGCAATCAGGCGTGCTCTAAGGTATTCACCTGTACAGATGTTTGCAGGACCCAGCCTAATATTTATTCCCAGGCTGAGCGCATTTGAGAAGTCCCAGCGGGATGCAATCTTTTGCCACAGGGTTGTCAACCTCCGAGAATCCCAAAAAATCAAAGAGTGAAAGGGAGGAGAATTCCCTCTAGGCCCAAGTATATTAAAAATAACCATTACCGATATCTCTATCTCTCAAGAGCTTCTTCTTGCCTGGGAGGGGGGCAGCCAAGGTGGCCCCACGTGAGCCAATGCACAAACCTCTGCCTCTGCAAGCTCCCCGCTTGAACCTCGCTCTCTTCTTATCTCTTGATTCTTTATCCCCATCCCGAGTGCTTAAAAACATGACTCAAGAGCCAGAAGCCGAGTGTCTTAGGAAAAAAATGAAGTCTGTGGGAAGGAAAACCTCTTTTAAATTTGTCTTACGACTTCTAGGCTCTTAGGGTTGACCTTTTCCAGATTCTTTGAAAAATTAAAGCTAGAAACCCACAGTATAGGAAAGAAAGATTTTTACTTGTTCATACAGCTCCAAGGTTGGGTTTTTTTAAGAATACCAAATATTGTAAAAGCTGCAATTAAATCTTAGTTACTAACTCTGCTATTTATCCCCTCGTCCCCAAACCTCCTGAACACTCTAGAATAGGTAACAACATTTTTTTTGGTCAAATATTTACAATACTTTTGCTCACAACTCGCATCTTTTCCTTTATTGCCTCTTAATAAGACCTAAAGATGGTATTTCCACTAGACAGGAAAAAAAAAAACCCACGTTGTCTGGAGAAACTGCCAGATGTAAAGTATCGATCAGGGCGAGGTGAAATGCTCAGCAGTGTTCTGCGATGGGAAAAACGCGGCCTTTCAGTTCATTTAATAATCAGTGCCTTATCTTTTAAGTTACCCTAAACAAATCTCAGTTTAATAAGCTCTTCTCGTGGTATGCAGTGCTCTTTAATAGATATATATATATATATCTGCAGAGAGACATCATGTATAAGTTATGCTGACAAATAAGGGTGCATATATACATGCATACATATATGTGTGTGTGCACACATTTTTTTTAATTTACGCATAAAAAATAAATCAAGGGTCACGCAACATGGTAATACAAATATTTGTTCAAATTGCAAAACGAATTACTGCTGGATTCCGTTTCCTTAAAAAGGCTGAAATGCAGAGTGAATCTTCCAGCACAGATTTCCCCAAATCCTCACAAGTAACAAACTCTAACAGGTAATATTTTGTCTATTCTTAAATGCTGGCTTGATTACAAACACATGTATAATTGCTTTGACTAGCTTTGATAGTTTTATTCATCTAGTTGAGAATATGCCATAATTTGTTGAATTGAAACCTCTACATCTTGGTTTTGGTAAGGTAATTTCCACCTTCTCTTCTGCTGTAATTGAATATAAAGGGTGTCAACACATTTCTGTGTGTCTTCTAATCAAGTGAGCAGTAATGAAGGACAGTGAAAGAGGCAGGTGAAATTCCAGATTATATTTTGCTGCTTTTATTCAGAATCAGTAGCTCTGGGAAGCCTATTTCAAGAGAGGTTATTTTGGAAAACATTTCCCATACATGTCTGCTGCCACGAACAGGGCCTGCTTCTCCCTGAGTTATAATCAAGAACAAATTTACTTGGCTTGAATGAACACCAGTCTTTGGGTTCTGCTTTACAAATGACCATCTTGAGTACGTGACTTAGAAAATTATTAACTTTCCAAGGACCTTTTAGGGAGGCAAATGCTCAAACTGGTAAAATTGAGGTATTAAAAACCAAACATCACACCTTCCAAAGCATAGAATTCTCTTAAAAGTCTCTTGGAACTTAAAAAATACCCTCTTTTCTTTTAAGTGAAGGTGACAAAAAGGGAAAATGAGTGTGGCAACAATATATGGAAAAATCAGTGTCTTTGTTTGCCCAGGTCCTGTTCCCAGAGCTGTCCTGTGCTTGATGATGATTTTGCCTGATTTCTATATGATCTTATTACAAAATGCAATATTCCAAGCAGCTGATCTGACATATATTTAATCAATGTTTATTAGTTTATCTTGGAAAGGACAGAAACAACATTTTAATGAGAATTAACTGGAAATATTTCTACTTTGCTTGTTCGTAAGCACTGTTTGCCTAACCTCCTTTCCATGATCTCCTTAATGCAAGTTAGATCTTTCTTAGATTATGATTCCTAGGTTGCTGGTGGTTCACTTGTTTGGAATTTCAGTTCAAGAAGGCCAATGGCATCCTGGGGGGCATCAGGAAGAGTGTGAGCAGCAGGTCGAGGAGGTCATCCTGCCCCTCTGCTCTGCCCTCGGGAGGCCCCATCTGGAGCACTGGGTCCAGTTCTGGGCTCCCCAGTTCCAGAAGGACAGGAAACTGCTGGAGAGGGTACAGAAGCGGGCCACAAAGATGATGAGGGGCCTGGAGCATCTCTCTGATGAGGAAAGGCTGAGGGACTTGGGTCTTTTTAGTCTGGAGAAGAGAAGGCTGAGGGGGGATCTGATCAACACCTATAAATACTTGAAGGGTGGGTGTCAGGAGGATGGGGCCAGTCTGTTTTCAGTGGTGCCCAGGGACAGGACAAGAGGGAACAGGCACAAACTTGAACATAGGAAGTTCCACCTAAACACGAAGAGGAAGTTCTTTCCTGTGAGGGTGGCCGAGCCCTGGAAGAGGCTGCCCAGGGAGGTGGTGGAGTCTCCTTCTCTGGAGACATTCCAAACCCGCCTGGACACGCTCCTGTGCAACCTGCTCTGGGTGGCCCTGCTTTGGCAGGGGGTTGGACTAGATGATCTCCAGAGGTCCCTTCCAACCCCAGATCATTCTGTGATTCTGCGAAAACTGAGAAGCCAAGTATTGGTTCCTTAGAGGCGTTTTGATTTTTGTGCGTATAAGCATGAAACTGAGATACACCTGGTAGAAAACATGCTACTTAGCAGTGCTCGTATCCTGCTGATTGTTTTTAACGGAGGGCTAGGCTTGTATGGCAAAATCTAGAATATTTATTAGTAGAAATTAAATTGTATGGGGGAAATTAACTGGGGGATTTGAGGGAGGAAAAAAAAACCAGCAGTCCGATGAAAAATGATTTACACTAAAGTTTTTTTTAATTATAGAAACAGCAATGAATTTTTTGGTTACTTCCTTTTTATGTGAATGAAGAATGTACTACTGTGACTTTTTTTTTCACAGCAGTCTTCAAGTTAAATCTGATCGCTGGAATTCTGGTCGGGAATTCCTTTGGTATCTAAATTAGCGTGTGTAAATTATGCATGCACGAGCGCAAGAAATAATTTTGTGTTCATAACAGCCCATTGTACACTCAGACAAATGTTTGCATGCACAGTCACCCATTTGGAATCGGGCCCAAACTGAATTAGAATTATTACCATGGGCTGGTTCCAGGATTTAGCTCTCGCGTCTGTTTATAATGATGTCATGTTCTTGCTGCAAGGATCGCGGGCCATCAGGTAAACCCGTGTGTTGGAGTGTGATTGACACACACTCGGCGCGTGTGTCCTGTGAAGGAACAGGCTGTGTGAGAGGCAACCGGTAGGACTTCCCCGAGCACCTCTTTTTTGTCTTTCAAGCTTCTCCACTCCGTGCTGCTTGAGCAATGGCTGTGCAAACGAGGAGGTGAACTATTTCCAGGAGGCAGCCGCTTCGCTCCAGACACTCTGAGATGAGAGCATGCACTTCAAGAGTAATAAGAGCTGCCAGCCGTGGCGGGCTCCGGGGGACGGGAGCTTGACGTGCTGCTCGACGTTCAACCAGCATGCCTGATGTTTGGTGTCAAGTCGGATGGCCAGGCTTGAAATGCAGTGCTGGAGGGAGAGGGGGGCAAAAAACCCCCGCCGTTTCCTAATCTAAAACCTTGTGGGTGTTGCATCACCTTGATGCTTAGCGTTTTCTGCAGCTTTGTGCCCCAGTCTGGTGGAGAAGGATTTGGAAGGAGTTGTTCGTTCCCCGCCCCATCCCTCCAGGTTCCCTCTCTGCACGGTGACTGCCCCAGGAGCTAGCTTGGCTGTAGGAGAGCCCCATGTAGTGGGGTTTGCCATCCCTTATCCATCCCTGAACGGATCCACAACGGCTCTGCTCCTACAGGATTATGTGCTGTGTCCACGTAGGTGGTGAGGCCAGACTGAGAGTGATACAGCACCCACGGTGGTCTCCTGTCACAGGAAAAATGTGCAGCGTCCTCTCTCCTCACCCCTTGTGCTCACACAACGATGCCGCCTCTAGAGATGGAGATGGTCTTAGTTTTAGCAGATCTGATGATTAGACTCAGACTAACCTATACAAGCCAGCGGTGTGTTTTCATTTGCTATTCCGGGAAGGCAGTTACCAAAAAACCAGAAGAATCCCCCAAAACAAGGGAATGATCATCTGTAATGACTGGCACTAAGAAAGAGGGGATTAACTCCTTGTTTTGATACAAAGAAATGCGAACTCTGAGTCTGATTTTTGTTTTTTATCATGCGCTACTTAATGTCCCTTAGGGTCAGATGACTCTGTGAAATCTTGGCATCATCTGGAACACTGATCCTTGTCATCTGAACTGCTAGCGTAACCCAAAAATGAATATACTGGAGGGCGTTTAATCAGATTATCTGTTTAAATAAGGTGATTGTTCGTATATTGTATTCAATTATAAATAAGCTAAACAAAGTGTTATATGCCTATGGCATCCAGTAAAATGACGGTACGAGTAGTAGTTTGTTTCACCCTAGAAGTTAATAGCAAAATTATAATCAACTTCAGTAGTAGAGGATTAAGTAGTAAGTATGGTGCTTAGAGACATGGTTTAGTGATGGTTTTTATCAGGGTGAGGTTGATGGTTGGACTGGATGATCTGAAAGGTCCCTTCCAACCTGGACAGTTCTATCATTCTATTCTATGAATACCACCCTATTATGTCCTAGGTCTTATTAAAAATAAAAGGACCTAATCAGTTGCAAGTAGCTGTTTTTCATCCAGGTCATGTATGGAAGACCATCTGAGATCCTTCGAGAGGAGATGGAGCATTGCTGGTCTGACCCTGTTTGGATGGGAATTATCCAAGTGGCCCATTTTTAAAAATGTGTTTCACCTCGCTCTTTCCATTTAGAAGGTGGTGCATGGCAAGTGGTGGGAAATTAGTGGTCTAGGTAGGACATACTGGGCTGTTGTCCCTGTGGGCAGGTTTCTATGAAGATAAACTGGTTTTTTTGGTTGGGTTTTTTTTTTTTCCTCTGATGAATGCATCCTGCTCTTCACAATGTGGCCTCTTCAAGTCTGTCTACTTGAGAAACAGCACTTGCCTTCTTCAGTGGCCTTTTGTAAAGCCTAGTGTTGTATTTCATCTGCCTGATTGATTATTCTATTTATCGCTTCTACTGAGTGTAAAAATCTCTTTTCCTTACAGCCAGCTCGAAATCCCGTGAAAGCGGATGGCTGGGTGAACTGGTGATTACTAGTACCCAGTAGTCATTGTGGCGTTACGTTCTATCTGTGTGGAACATTTCAGCTTGTTTAGTTATGGAGTTTGCTTGTAGCTTCAGAGATGGCACCGGTTACCTACTTTTGGGGTTCCCAAGAAGGTGTCTTTTGAGACTTGGTGGTGCTGCTCCCCGAGAGGTTTTGGGCAGAACGAGCCGGAGCCGATGAGTTAGCAGAAAGAATGCTTTGTGGTTTGGGGTGATTTTTTTGTTTTCTTTTTCGCTGAGGAGGAAAGAAAGATTTTCAATCTTTTCCTTTTTATATCTTCCGTTAACAGCTTGGCTCTGTGAACGTAATGAGAAGCGAAGGGTGCAATTCTAAATACGACTCGCTGAGGTGCTGTTGTGTTAACCTTTGCCTGTGTGTTTATGGGAAAGCAAATAGAAACGTAGCGCATCGCAGCCTGGCCCAGAGCTTGCAAAATCATTTTATGTAGTGGACCCACCTCTCAATATAACTTCTACGTTTAGTGAGCTATCCAAACCCAGCATTGAATACAGTAATAAATTCATGACTTCGGCGTAGATAGTGCCGGTTTGTTGTTTTATGACATGAGGTTACATCTGTAGGGAAAAGAGGAGGAAAGTGGGGCGCAGGGGTCACTCCATTGAAATATTAAGGATGCTGAGCCTCATCTGCTGCCGGCACAGCGGTTGGGAGGGTTAGCGTCTTGGCAAGTGTAGCCCTCAGACTTCTGGTGACAATTTAGAAACAGGAGTAGAAGGGTCTGGTATTTATAATTTACAGTAGAAGCTTATTAGTGCTGAGTTTGCTCCTTGCATTTCCCTCCCCCCCCCTCTATTTTTTTTATACTGGAACGTAATCTGTAGTTTGCAGATACCGATCGTCGCGCTGCGCAGCTGGGGGAAGATGCTGCTGGTGCTGCTAATAGAGAGTTGGATGTTTCTGTGTCACATTTCATCAGATAAGTCGAGGAGACTGCCAGCCCCGGAGAGGTCCGGCAGCAATCTGTTACACGTGAAGCACGCTGCTGTAAAGGCACAGGCTTCGGTGGTTCCTTGCCATCAGAGGGGAGTAATGGCGTTTGGGCAGTGCTAAATAAAGTCTTGTGTCTTGTACCTTTCCCCGCTGGCCGTCTAATAGCTTTAACATCCTGCTCAAATGCAAAATACCATAATAGTTTACGGCGTGCCCGTTCTGTGTGCTGTTTGTTCACGTCTTCTCTATTCCCTCGTCTCTTTCTGCTCTAGCAAAAGGACGCTTCTAGATAGACCCTGAAATTGCTCTCGCAAGCGCGGGGGTTTAGAGACAGGGTGTAAGGGATGCGAGTTCTGACGCTTCGCTCCTGCCTGTTTCTTTAGGAGATGGGTCTGGTTTCCTCGTGCTTGACGTTTACAGCCCGTTCAGCGGCCAGCTTCATCTGGCAAGCATTAACTCAGCTGCAGATGTTAGTATTCCACTGGTCTTTCGGGACAGCAGTTCAGATCCAAGTTCGTTTCACAAGTGGCTGATGGACTCTGCTAAACTGTTTTTCTCCTTAAGCTGGTGTACTGCCAAGTGTCCCCATCGCTAGGAAAATCACGATTGTCAGGGAGAGACTGAAGACTTGAAGCCAATGCCTTCAGCCGGCTGTTAATGACAGTCTGTTGGAGCCAGTGGACTGCAGAGGAATTACTCCATCTGAAGATGTGGTGGTGTACACAGTTCCACTTCGTCAAGCAAAATGTTTTCTGCTCAGGCCAGCGCCGAGTCCCAGTGGCAGAGCTCTTGGAGGAGCTTGGCAGCTGCTGGTCCTGTGACTGTCCCACCACTTGCAAAAGTCTTCTGTGCCCAGCGGTTGAGTTGCCGACGCCTGTCATCAGCATGAAATTTACTTCATAAGAAAAAAGCAAAAAGCGGAACAAGTAATCAAAAATACCTATGGACCGCTTCTTCTGGAAAATGTTATTGCTAACCGAAATATTAGGTAGGAACGGACACATGCATCATTTCACCACATGGGAGAAGGGGATAACTCACGTTGATGATGCAGAAACATCCCAGGCACAAATACGGGTTGGGCGGAGAATGGCTGGAGCAGCCCTGAGGAGAAGGACTTGGGGGTGTTGGTGGATGAGAAGCTCAACATGAGCTGGCAATGTGCACTGGCAGCCTAGAAAGCCAACCCCATCCTGGGCTGCATCAAAAGAAGCGTGGCCAGCAGGTCCAGGGAGGTGATTCTGCCCCTCTACTCTGCTCTGGTGAGACCCCACCTGGAGCACTGTGTCCAGCTCTGGAGTCCTCAACACAGGAAGGACATGGACCTGCTGGAACAGGTCCAGCGGAGGGCCACGAAGATTATCAGGGGGCTGGAGCACCTCTCCTATGAAGACAGGCTGAAGACAGGCTGTTCAGCCTGGAGAAGAGAAGGCTCCGGTGAGAACTTATAGCAGCCTTCCAGTACCTGAAGGGAGACTACAGGAGGGATGGGGAGGGACTCTTTGTCAGGAAGTGTAGTGACAGGACAAGGGGTAATGGTTTTAAACTGGAAGAGGGGAGATTTAGATTAGATCTCAGGAATAAATCCTTTACTGTGAGGGTGGTGAGACACTGGAACAGGTTGCCCAGAGAAGCTGTGGCTGCCCCATCCCTGGAGGGGTTCAAGGCCAGGCTGGATGGGGCTTTGGGCAACCTGGTGTGGTGGGAGGTGTCCCTGCCCAGGGCAGGGGGGTTGGAACTCAGTGGATCTCTAAGGTCCCTTCCAACTCTAACCATTTTATGATTCTATGATCAACCCCAAGTGAGACCTTTCATTTTGGTGCAATAATATCAACTTGCTTTAGTTTTCACTGGGGGCTGTCGGTAGCTGTAGGGTTATATATGCAGCCAGGGATGTTGGTGAATACCCTGCCAACATCCAGAGGAGGAAGGAGAGGTCGCTGAGAAACCTGGTTTCCCAGAGGCTCATCAAAGCAAGAAGGATTCCATACTCTCTTGGAACTTGATCCCTCCATTGAGGGTAGGAAATGATGCTGGAAATAAATTGGTTTGTTGAGATGGGGTCTGTAAGGAGAAGCTTTCTAGAGCTCTCCAGCTCATTGCTGTCCAGTGTTTCATACCCTGAGGCCTCAGTTATTGCAATATCCTCTTGTCGGAACGGACATGCCTCCCTCTCTATCTATCTGCAGTATAGCTGGAAGCATCCTCTACCTACAGAGCGTGTTCCTCTGTGGTTTTTCTCTCTCTGCCCCCTTTTTGCCTTGTTGTGTCCTGTTTCTGTGGAATATATCCAACAGCTGCTCATCTTCAGATGAATGAATGGTCCGTGGATGCTCTTCCTACCACCTTTCCTTCCACAACACGAGTCCGGCACTTTGTTGCCAGCATCCCTGGAATGTTTACACCCTCCCTTTCAATTCTTCACAGGATCTTCCTCTCTGTCCTTCCTGCTCATCAGGCAAAGGAAATACTCTATCGTCCTGTTTCCCTCTTTTCAAAACTTCTCCTTTCTACAAAACGTACAGAAAAATTGAGAAGCGGTTGGGGTCTGTCCTGAGACCAGCACAGTAGTGAATACCGGCTTGGTTTCTCTTCAGCGTCTGTTCTTCTTAAGCTTTTAGTGGGCATGTCACCTTGTTGGTGATTTTGAGATGTTTTTGAGATGTCACCTTGTTGGGGACAGAAATTACGTGTTTTGTTCTATGCTCACGTGTCTCCTTGTTTCATGGAGGCTCTCGGTTCAGGACCCCACTTCTAAACTTCATCTTAATATATCAGCATTTAATCACAGAATGATATGGGTTGGAAGGGGCATTTAAAGATCATCTGGTCCAACTCCCGAAGAATATAGTTTCTAATACAGCATTTATAATAATGTCAGTAATTTATTGTTGATATTGCTACCTGGTGCCTTCCAAGACTGTGCTGCACATTGAGAACAACGTGGTGGATCTGCAGATTAGCAAACGGAAGATCTCACCTGAAAATGGCATGAAGAGATTGCTGTCTTTTTAATTTGCCTTTCCTGTAAAACAATCAGAGGTTTCATTGTATATTCATATGTATAAAATTTGTGGCTTTGCTTGAAAAAGCTGGAGTGCTTTGCGCAACAGATGTAACTCTGATTTCGAGCCAGATTTCAAGGCAACCGAGTTTTGTCTCTGGGCAATTAAAATCCTCAATTAACATATTAATTATTTTTCCTAATGACATTACGTTCTTTTTTTTTTGGTCTACTGAAGGGTAAAGAAAATGTCTAATTTGTATAGCGGTTTGTGAGATGTCTAGCTAATTTACACGTAAGAATTTGTTAGTATTTGGTTTGCAGTCACATACTGAGCACAAGCATCCGCTGTCTCTAGAAACAAACTGTTGGCCACTGAATGAAATCATTTTTCAACCTTGGATGGGTTTTCTTGCGAAGGCTGAGGTGTTATTAACCAGTGCTGGGCACGTCATGACTGGGGGTCTGTTGGGCTAATTGCTGTACAAACGACCCCGAGGCATTGAGTAGTTCATGGTCTGAGAGCAGGCAATATAGAGAGCATGGGCAGCAGCAGGAGGCAAGGATACAGCAGAAATGTCATGTACAAGAAGATGTGTGCCCTTGGGTCACACCAAGGCCCTGCAGCGCTACAGGCTGGGGGCAGAGTGGCTGGAGCTGCCTGGCAGAAAAGGACCTGGGGTTGTTGGTCGACTGTGGGCTGAACAGGAGCCAGCAGTGTGCCCAGGTGGCCAAGAAGGCCAATGGTATCCTGGCCTGTGTCAGGAACAGCGTGGGGAGTAGGACTCGGGATAGGATTGTCCCCCTGTCCTGGGCACTGGTGAGGCCCCACCTCGAGGGCTGGGTCCGCTTTTGGGCCCCTCACCACAAAAAAAGCCATTGAGGGGCTGGAGCGGGTCCAGAGAAGGGCAACGGAGCTGGTGAGGGGTGTGGAGAAGAAGTCTTGTGAGGAGAGGCTGAGGGAGCTGGGGGTGTTCAGCCTGGAGAAAAGGAGGCTGAGGGGAGACCTTCTGGCTCTCTCCAACTCCCTGAAAGGAGGGTGTAGCCAGGGGGGGTCGGTCTCTTCTCCCAAGGAACAGGCGATGGGACAAGAGGAAATGGCCTCCAGTTGGGCCAGGGGAGGTTCAGGTTGGAGATGAGGAACAATGTTTCCAGGGAAAGGGTTCTTAAGCCTTGGAATGGGCTGCCCAGGGAAGGGGTTGAGGCCCCATCCCTGGAGGGATTGAAAAGCCGGGTTGACCTAGTGCTTAGAGACATGGTTTAGTGATGGGTTTTATCAGAGTGAGGTTGATGGTTGGACTGGATGATCTGAAAGGTCCCTTCCAACCCGGACAATTCTGTGATGCTGTGTGTGAGCCAGGCAGTTTAGGGAGATGGGTGTATCGGTTTATTTTTGCTTGCCATTCGCAACCTGAGGGACCTGAGCTCTGTAACACGGAGATGCTTTGAGGAAGGAGAAGGGGTGAAACCTTAGTTTATTGCAACACCTGGGGGCTGTGCTGTCGCTGCAGCCACACTCAGCACAGCAGGAGGGAGAGGGATGCGTGGCCAGGAGCTCTTCCTTTTGCTCCAGGGTTTTCCTCCGGTCGTGCAGCATCCCTGCTCTGCGTATCCTGGTGGTACGGTGTTGGGGGGCTTTGAAGGTAGGAGCAGAGCTGTGAGGTTTTTCGCATTGCTTGTGGAGAATGAAACTTTCTCCCTATGAAAACTGCATTAGAATGGGATTAGGAAGAGCCCTGTGCTTTTTTTTTTCCCCCCAAATCGCTAACAGCAGAAACATTAATGAAAATCCTATATTACGTCTTGCTATGGGTGAAGCTTTTAGGTGGAAAACCAGCTTCTGCGTGGCTGAAGAAAATCTTTGGTGACTGTGGTTGTGAGAAGCGGTTTTACGGTCCTGCTTATTGGGAAAAGCCTTTTGTTGCCCGCAGCCCTAGCGGACAGCTGGGAAGACGCGTGCGTGTGGATTAACTTCTTTGAGATTGTCTCCAAAGATGCCGTGGCTCTTTGCCCGACCTGGGGATCACCCTGCTTCATTTCACATGTAAATAGGCTTTGTCCGTAAAAGCCAAGGGTCACCAGACTGTAGGCGGTTGGTAAATTTGGGACTGAAATGGATTATATCCATGAGATTTAGTGCCTTTTGAAAGGTGGAGGGAGACGACAAAGCAATGTGTACTTTTATTTTGCTTAATTTCATGGGGTTTATGTGTTTTGAATGTCTTTTCATCTCAGGCGAGTATAATCAAATGGGATTGTTTTCTTTCATAAATCTTTTTTTTTAGCTGAACGTTTCCGAATGGTAGAACTTCTTCCAAAATCCAGTACCTTACCCGTTGCTTTTAGTTCTCGTATCCGTTGTTGCGCTGTGGTTGAATTGGTAAGTTTAGTAGTGGTTTCACTCATGCTGTTACAGAACTTTTTATTATTTTCTTGCCTTCTCAGCTGCCGCTGGGCCTCCAGCAGAAACTGCTGGTGGGAATGAACGTGAGGGTGGGACAGCAGCATCCAGAGGTGCGTGAGGTGAGGAGATGGGGGTAGAGGACTCTTTCGTTGCTGAGGTGCCTTCTCTGCTAGTGCTGTGGTCATAGAGGAGAAGGAGGGAGACCAAGCTGAAATACAGACATAAGTGTTGTTGTTGTGGCTGAATTGTGGATGTGAACTTTTTTTTTAATTTCAAGTTTTCTTATTACATGTTTGGACAAGAGGAAATGGCCTCCAGTTGCGCCAGGGGAGGGTCAGGTTAGAGATTGGGAAAAATGTTTCCAGGGAAAGGGTTCTTAAGCCTTGGAATGGGCTGCCCAGGGAAGGGGTTGAGGCCCCATCCCTGGAGGGATTGAAAAGCCGGGTTGACCTAGTGCTTAGAGACATGGTTTAGGGATGGGTTTTATCAGAGTGAGGTTGATGGTTGGACTGGATGATCTGAAAGGTCCCTTCCAACCCAGACAATTCTATGATTCTGTGACAGCTTTCTGGCCTTGCTCAGTTCTCCCAGGTTTGGATTGAAGTTTCTCTTTGTTCCATCTCTTCGCTCTGCGTCGTTTTGTAACGCGTGGGGTTTTTGAAATACTTAATGTATTTTGTGACGTTAACTAATGTGATGTTAATTCGGTTCGTTCACTGGATTTTCTGCTCTGATCTTGGACTGTTAGAATGATGTTGGATACCCCGTCAGCTTGCATACTGTACATTGAAATTAACTTCCTTTGCTTCTGGTCCCCACAAGTATCCAAGGGCAGCAGTAAATCGATGGGAAGCAGAAATGCTGCTCAGCTGCTACCCATCTCAGCTGATTCCCTGCCAGGGTTTTACAAGGCGAAGATCCATTGATGGTGTTTCTTGTTATACCCAGGCCTCTTGTTCTCTTTCCGTTTGCAAGTTAAATGAATACGATGCTTAATCTTACACGGTCTGAAAAGTTTATTGTAGTTAACACCGTTCTCATGTTTGAATCACATGTGTTTCAACATTGAAGCGTGTGACAACGTCCAGGTCTGCTGGAACCCAATGCGATACGCTGTTAACGTGGGTAAGATGCTCAGTGCCAAACAGCGAAGTAAATAAATGAACACAATGTTGGCAAAGAGACAGGGTTTTGGTGGAAAAAAGAAAAAGGAAAAAAAAAAGCAATGTTTTAAAATGTGGCTTTTGTTGGTTATGGGATACATGCTGAGTTAACCTCATTGAACTTTTCCCCAGGAATTGATGCGCTTACAATTGGCGGGTCATTATGCTGCTCCACCTGTGTAGTGTTAAGGTCAGTGTGTTTTTCTGATTATAAAACCCATCCATACCATTCCATTATAAATTCACTACCATTCATATAATGGAATGTGCCAAAGCTCGGAGCTCGTTGCAGCTGCCCCCGGTCCATGTTTTAAGATCAAACAAAGCGGTTCAGGTAATTTGAGCACCTTCTCGGCAACACTTTTAATCAAGTTTCATTTGAAGTTGATCTTTTGTTGGTTTTGTTTTGGTTCAGTTTTTGGTTTTGTTTTGTTTTTGTTTTTTTTTTCCCAAAAACTCCATCTGATGTCAGTGTTGGTTGTGTTTTGTGTGGCCTGCCCGAGAATTCTTAGCGAATCAAGACGTGGGTAATTCTCCTAAAATAAATCCCAGCAAAGGGGGTCCTGGGAGCAGCAGGCAGCTGTAACCTGGCAGTTGCACGCATCCAGGCGTCGGCAAAGCACAGAACGCATCAACCTCTCACCTCCACAAGGCATTTTCGGACACCCGCGGCTTCTAACCGTGAATGAATGAATTCCTGAGCCATCCCGACACGCGAAATCACGGTGGACACTAACGGTGTGACGTGCAGGAATGTATGGCCGGGCACTAACCGCTCCCCAGGGGAGGCTGTGAGACGATGTGCATGCATAACACACCGCTGCCCTACGCATCCTCCTGCACAGCTTAGTCCTCCCGATTGCCATGCCTTACCAAAGACAGCCAGAATGTGCACTACAGCTTCTCTGGTGTTATTTCTCTCACCGAAATGTCGTTACGGTTGGGCCTTTTCTTTGTGTGTTTGCTCCTACGTTTTTCTTTGTTCCTAATCATCCAAGTGACTTTTAATTCCGTGAAGGGTAAGAATTCGGCGAACAGCCATGTATGTAATAGGCCATTATGTTCTTCCAGTTTCATGAGGATGTATCCTTTCTGTGTGAAGTTTTGCACTTTGTAGTGGCCAGTGAGAGCCTCAGGTGCTGGCAGTTTTGCTGGGGAGGATGTGGGGGTATTTTGAGCCTCTGTGCAAATTAAGCAGTGCTGTAATTGCTGAGGAAACACGTGCAACCTCTTGACGATGACAACTGAGAACTTGTGCCCAACAGCACTCCTCCTTTCACCTCTCCGAGGCTGCAAACCCAGTGGTGTTCTCCACTAAATGCGGTCTGAAGCTTTCCCAGATGTACGTGCTACACACGGGGGGCACGGTCCCACAAAATGCGGTGAAGAGTGATAGGAAGGCTCTTCGGTGAAAAGTAATCCTTGAATATTCTAGCTTATGGAAACTGTTCACCACCTGACATTTCACATTACAGTAATTTGAATTTTGCAGCTATTGCATCAGGTAAGTACATCTTCAGAGGTATTTGGCAGTTTCTTCTATTACTCTGGGGAAAAAAAATAAAATATTGTATTTCAATTAGGCTACAGTCCAAAAACTAAATTAAATATCCCCCCCAAAAAAGATGATGCAGGTCGTTGTAGGATTGCACGTTTTTTCTCAAGTTAAGAGTCTCGAAAGGAAGGGCACGTCTAATAGCAGAAGGGATATCACAAGGATTGAGAAGGGTTTTGGTTTTTTTAGTAAAACATAATACATTTTGCAGCATTTTCAATGTCAAGATTTCAAGATTCAATAATGAATCTTTCCAGGTTTTTAACAAGTGCGTCTCTCACTGCTGCGTAAGCGTCTTAACGAATTTAGGCCCATACGTACAACGCATGGGAGATGCTGGAGGTTGTATTAGATACCTCCCACCAAGGATCCTGCCCGAAGTAGGTAGCTGACACGACAGCAGGAAGAAAGTAAATTAACTGCCTTCTGCAGCGTGTTCCACTGACTCTTGATACTTTGGCCTCTCAGGGGAGTCTTCTGTTTAAGAGAAGTTTGGTCCTCAGTCTACATGGACAGCTGGATTCGGATGTGCCAAAGCGATGCAAACCAGAAGTACTTGTCACAAGGTGCCGTCTTATTAGATAGATCACCTGCTTTTCATTAACAAAATTCATTAGCTGAAAACGCAGCGTTGGCTCTGTTTCTACCGCTCTCCTCTATGTGTGGAGGAAGAAACCAAACCACTTCTTAAATTGAAGAAAAGCAATTCCTCAGTCCCCTGCCTCCCCTCCCCTCTCCTCATCCCCTATGAAAAACGTGCTGAGCTAAGTTTACAGTGATGTTTCCAGCTGTTACTGGACACTTTTTTTCTCCTTTATTGTCATTTTTAGGAAAGAACCTTAGTTTCCCTCTCAGTCTCAGCATGGACTACTTCAAGAAAAGCAAACCAGGTGCACGATTTAGGCTATGGCAGCGAACAGTGTGTACCTGCGAGGGCATTTCCTCGGCCTTGCAGATAAACCTTTTGAGTTGCATGGAGGCGTTTGAGATAAGAGCCGGTGTTTGTTAGCAGGATGAAGACTTGACACAGGTACAGGGAGTGCAGGACCCTTCCAAATCCTTGGGGAGGCCTGAGCACTATTTACAGCCTTGTGTTTAAGTACCTAATTTAGTTTCTTAAATTAGTTTCCCTGCGTATGCCCTGTATAGTCAACAGAGTGGAGTCCTGCTCCTAGTGGTATTTCAGAGCACCCTTGTCTCTCCTGTAACTGTATAACCTCTTTGGAGAAGTTAGTCTCACTCAAGCACCCAAATCTCAATGCAGGCTATAAAAGCCTGGAGTGAAAAAATAAAAACGCAGCCAAAAAAAAAAAAAAAAGAGTTATGGCACAATCAAAATAAGGTCTCAGTTAGAGAGGAGGTTGTGCTCTAGGACGTGGTGGCTCCTGCGAGTCATTCCTGGCTTTTAAAGGGTCTCTCCCAGATGAGACAAAGAACAGCGTGTAAAGCTTGTGCTTTGGATTTAGGCCTTCACTGGGCAAAAGGACGCACATTCATCCATTGCTTATAAAAATCAGCTTCTGGGTGAGCTTTATGTTACGTGAGGTCTGTCTGTGGCTGCTGTAGCACCTGTGCTTTTTGCAGTACGCTGCGTGTTTACATTAAGACACACCGCAATGTTTTATTAAAAAAAACAACACCCCACCCTTTAATTAAATTTTATCACATGTGGCGTTCATCCCTTTAATCACACAGGTTATTTATGGAAAAAAGATCTCTTGGTATTCCTGTGCCAAACGTTGTTGGTGCAGAGTTGTTAGTTGTGATTTGTTTAGGACTCAACGTAGCAGAAACCTTTCAAACGTTCTTTTGCAGTGGAGTTCTGAAGCAAAAATAAGCAACAGCAAAAGAAAATCAGTTATAGGAATTATTTTTTAAACCAGGACACAGGTAGAACCTCTACTGGAGGTTATTTCCCAGCCAAAAACCTTCCCCTGTATCCAAAATGAGGCATTTTGCAAGCCCTTTGTTTTATACTGCACCTTCTGCACTCGCATGGCCTTTCTTTTTTGTTAACGATAACCAAAAAGACATAAGGAGTGTGTTCTGAACCTTGCATCTCTTCTCATATGCTTGTCAGATGGGCCGAAGAGCCAAAAGAACCACCAAAATCCATCTGGGTGCAAAAGGGCTGGCGGGTAGGAAGCGGGAAGGAAACCCCCCAAACTTGTCCCGTAGACTCTCAGCTTGGGCACTGGCGATGCCGGCAAAGGCAGCAGATGGGAAGCCGTTGGTAGGAGGAGAGGTGGAGTTTGTGAAACGGGGCCCTCGCTCTCCTAATGTCTTTTTAATTAGAGTAATATAAGTATTGGCTGGGATGACAGCTATAGCTTAATGGAGAAATTAAGAAATAGATTAATTTCTGGCACAACTCCCTCTTCCTGTTTACGTCGGTCCCTATTTCCAGCACTGGTTTAATTGAAGGAACAATTATCTGTATTTGCTTAGTATCTGCCAGCCTTGTAAGGGAATAACCGTACATTTGGGAAAGCGCAAGGGGGTTTAAGGGCAGCAGCAGAAACAAAGATAGGACGATAGGACGAGGGGTAACAGTTTTAAGCTGAAAGAGAGGAGATTTAGATGAGATCTCAGGAAGAAATTCGTTGCTGTGAGGGAGGTGAGACACTGGAGCAGGTTGCCCAGAGAAGCTGTGGCTGCCCCATCCCTGGAGCGGTTCAAGGCCAGGCTGGATGGGGCTTGGCGCAACCTGGTCTGGTGGGAGGTGTCCCTGCCCAGGGCAGGGGGGTTGGAACTCCATGGTCTTTGAGGTCCCTTCCAACCCAAACCATTCTATGATTCTACAGGCATTGAAAAACAGCACAATCGAATAATGCTGTCATTCACGCTACTTGGAAAAGAGCACTTGCAAGGA
Organism: Arenaria interpres; assembly: GCA_013399435.1. Classification (NCBI taxonomy): domain Eukaryota; kingdom Metazoa; phylum Chordata; class Aves; order Charadriiformes; family Scolopacidae; genus Arenaria; species Arenaria interpres. The sequence goes on from VXAK01022902.1 coordinate 100,075, forward strand.
AATTTGGTGATAAGTTTGCTGTTCTTCCTATTAAATTATGGAAGTGGAAGCCTCTGAAGATGATACTTTCCATCTAACTTTGAGTATTTAGGAATTTTAAAATAAACCCAAATGACCCAGTGGGACAGGATCTGCTTCAGCATCTGTGGAAGCCAACAGGAGTCTTTGCATTGCATCCAAGACACGCGAGATCAGGCCTAGGCTGAGTTCACCTCAGAGGAACTGAAAAGTTTTTCTTGGATCCATACCCACATGTGCAAGCTGCTGTTCTTGCTAGAGAAGGGTACGTTGATGACATCGGAAGCGATATCTGCACTGCGTGCCTTTGGAGTTTTGATGCGGCTTTAAAATCTCTTCATAGAACCATAGAATGGTTTGGGTTGGAAGGGACCTTAGAGATGGTCAAGTTCCAACCCCCCTGCCCTGGGCAGGGACACCTCCCACCAGACCAGGTTGCTCCAAGCCCCATCCAGCCTGGCCTTGAACCCCTCCAGGGATGGGGCAGCCACAGCTTCTCTGGGCAACTTCCCTTCAACTTCTCTTCTGGCTGTTGTCGGCTAGAAGCTCATGGGCCTTGAAAGAATCTGAGACAAAAGGCTTTATAATGTCTTTTTGGTAAAATACAAATATGCTTTTGACTTTCAGGATTGCCATACTGGGTACCTCCATTGCTTCCACAGTATTTTGCAGCTTCACCCTTGCATGACATGCGGAACTACTTTGGTTTTGACATGCACAAATATTTTCATTTTAGTGGGAAATTCAAGTCTCTCCTCAAAATGTGGCGCATCTCTTTAAAGCCAACAGAGAAGCTGGCTGAAAAAAAAATCCATTATTTTGTGAAATTGTATATGATAAGAGACTAATTAAAATCAACGAATGTTTAATTTTATTAATATAAAACCATTTACAGAGCTAGTTGCATAACGGAAAAAAAATTACAATATACTGGGAAAGCTCTGTCAAATATGTTATCTCTGACTCTTATACGAATATATACTTTAATTGCATTGGGAATTTTAAAATGAAAAACGGAAATGAGATTTTTTTTCTTTGCACTTGGCAATTTAAATTAGTCCGTTCTTCATGACGTGCAAGTTTTCACCTCTGCAAATCTCTTCGCTTCTTGAAGAAAAGTTACACGCTTCATGCCTCTTTCAACAGGGGAGGAAAAATTCACACCAGATTTACCTGTAAGCTGGAAATCTGCCACGAAATCCGTACAGAAAATTGAAAGGCGTTTGGTTTCATTTGTAGCTAAAATTTTCCACCAGGACCTCTACCACGAAGTACTGATGAGAAAGAGTGGAGCTGGAAAGGAAATAGTGCTGCGTTACAGTTTAGATCAGGTCCCGTTTCCACTCTTGCAGTTGCTTTGATCAGGCTTCTTGTGCGGTTTTGTAATGGCTTTTAAAATATAATAGCACTTTTTAATTCTTTTTTTGTTTTGTTTTCCCTGCAGATTTGTACACACGAGGAAAAATCCCTCGTGTGAGTTATCAGTGAAATCGGTGAGGCTGGGTATAATTTTTACAGCCCAGCTTCCCGGGCTGGTCGGGCTGCTCTGATTGCACTTTCTGTCTTATCTGTCGCTCCCTTACCTAATTGCTTTTGAAGCCGCTGGCTAATTTCAAGTGAATCAGAGAGGAGTAGTTGTCTTTGAGATAATTAAGTTTTTAAAGGTCTCGGGGGCTGCGGAGAAGAGGGAGACCCGAGTCAGGGCTGGGGGAAAGACAGGTAGAACCTGTCTGTCACCCGCTCCGGCAGCCGGGACAGTCGCTGGGATTGTCTGTGCCTTTGCTTCGGGTGTTTTTTTGCAGAGGAATGGACAGGAAAAAGCTGTGACTTTAGTAGAGGTTTGGTGGTGATGAAAGATAGAGCTCTGGAGGAAAAGGGCTTCATTAATTCCACTGCTAACAGGGCTGTTGTTTTTGTTTCCAGGAATGCTTTCTGAATCAGACCTGAATGTCTTCAATACAGACATTCGGCCTCTGGTTAAAGGTTAGAAAAATACAGCAATCAAATTAATTCATCACTAATATTGAGAGAAAAAGTCCCAGAAACATTAGTATGTGGCCATTAAGCTAATGTGTTACAAGTGATAAATTCATCAAATTAGTGCCTTTTGTGTTTGCAGGTCTTACACACAAATGAATCCTTTTGGTGCTTGAGAACCCCTAATGGAAAAAGCCGTTCAGAAATCAGGTTTTATCCTCGTTGACATCCCAGTTTTACTGCCGAAGGTTAAGTTGAACAACATCTCATCCAGCGAGTAATAACCATCCATTTAAAAGTAGCGTCCGCGGACCGAAGCGCCCTTCACTGATTTGTGCACGGGATTGGCCCATGGGCAGTTCTCCTTGTCCTGAGGAGAAGAGAGCCGAGTCCCACACCATGACCTCCAAGCAGGGTATGGCCGCTCGGGTGACCACAGCTTTGCTGGTGACCATGGGGTGTGGGGGTCTTGGTGTCTCTTCCAGAACTCTGGTCTAACCCCCTGCACAACCAAATAGTTCTCCAACTTGCTTACTCGGGCAGGCTCCTCTAAATACTAATTAATTAAACTGTAGACTTTCATTGCAACGCCCTAGAACCTAATCCGTGATGGATTTAGGACACTTCCTTGACAGAGAGGTTGTTACCAGAAAAATAGGTTAAAAACATTTTCTTCTTTGGGCCTTTAAGTGCAGGGTTAAAAGCGGTAATTACTTCTCTTCTGCGAGGCTTCCATGTCAGTGAAAAAGCATTGGGTTAAGTCTAACTAATGGTCCTCATTAAAATTAAGTGAAACTATGGCTTGAACCTTCATCTAGAACAATTCTTCTGCTTTTGTCTGTGGGATAGTGAAATACAGCTTTTCCAGTCACCTTTGCAGATGTTCTTCCTCTTTGAAAGCTTTCACGGGACCTTTTGAACACAGGACCGCAAACCCTTCTGAACCGGAGTAAAAGAGAAAAAAGGAACTTAGACCCTCACACACTAATGTGAGCAGACTGTGAGACATACCTGTACATGGAATTGTGTGATACAACATAGTCCTCCAGTTGTTCTGGGTGGTTTCTGCTGGGAAATTTTGCTTCGTGCCCACCCTTGCCTGGAAACTAGCGGGCTATGTGTTCGTCTAGCCTTGGCTAGCTTGAAAACCAGAAAACCTTCAACGTACAGCTCAGCACGGTCTTACAGTGACCCAGAGGAAAACAGAGTCCCTGATCACAGCTCTATTGTCTCATGTAGAATCATTTCACAGAATCACAGAATGCTATGGGGTTGGAAGGGACCTCTGGAGATCATCTAGTCCAACCCCCTGCCAGAGCAGGGCCGCCCAGAGCAGGTCCCACAGGAACGTGTCCAGGTGGGTTTGAATGTCTCCAGAGAAGGAGACTCCACCGCCTCCCTGGGCAGCCTCTTCCAGGGCTCTGCCACCCTCACAGGAAAGAAGTTCCTCCTCATGTTGAGATGGAACTTCTTATGTTCACGTTTCTGTGCCCTAGATAAAGCCACCAGATGTTCTCTTTGTAAAATCTGAATCTTGTTCCTCAACTAGAGCCTCTAATACCAGAATTGCTCATTTCCTCTTGGGATCATTTGTCCAGTTTTTTTTTACTTTCTTGTGAATATAATTATAGTAGCAATTTATTCTGATTTATACAATCAAAACATAAACAACTTTTAATAAAGATGAAACAGTAAATAGCAGTCTGGATTGGAGATAGGTGTCTGAGGCTAGTTATACCTGCCCAGGAACAGAGAAATCTCACCCTTTAAACTATGCCTTGTGGCTTCTCTCAGTAGTATTAAGCTTTTAATGGCGTCAGGATTATTTTCAAGAGTAAAATACTGGATTCGAGGCATTACTACGCATAAATCAGCTTTTCTTTACTGTTTTTCGGCGCAAAATAGAAGCTCTTGATCCTCAAAACCTGTGTTATAATAGATTTTTTTTTTTCTTCAAAAACCCAACATAATGAGCTTTAGATATTTTCAAATATTTAATTAAGAGAAATATGGGGATGTTGTCGTAATCTCCCCAAGAGTATACAGACAGAAGAAGTCAGCGTAAGAAGCATGCTTAAAGGTGGCAAACTCTGTAACAGGTTTCGTTCTGCCCGCCAGTGACATCAGACAAAAACCACCCAGTAATGATGAATATGCTTCAGTGTCTGATGTTCCAGTTTAAATCCATGAGGATTTTCTTTTGAAAAAAAATGAAAAATATGTCGGATTCTGTTATTATAATTGCGTAGGAAAAAACCATTCAGATACCATGGTCTAAAAATATTATTATATTTTAAAATAATCCTAAACCATCAAGTGATAGATCTGTTTCTGGGTCTTGAGACCTCATTCAACGAGCAGTTGCTGTGCTCTGTGTCCTGAAATGCAACTTGCTGCTCTGCGTGTTTCTCTCCTGTGTTTTCCACCGGAATAGGTTGTAGCGTGGATGAAAATGTTTGAAGTGTTTTACTTAAAATATGAGCTCTTGATTTTTCAGGTCTGGATTAGCCCTTGTTAACTGCAGCTGTTGACATCTATATGGGTTTCCCTTTGCTTTACAAAGTCCCTTTGTTCCACAGTTGAGGTCGGGGCGGAGGGGGAGTTTTGCCTTTAATTTTATTGGAAACAGGATCAAGCACACTCAACTGGATGACATTTGTGTATTTGGCTGGAGGTAACATGATAATAACAGGAGCTCTGTAGCCAATTAATTTGAAAATGTCAGAGAATATTCTAGTCCTTGTTGAAAGGTAGAAGATGGAGCTGAGGGCGTGCTCCAAAGCCCATGTCTGGTTGAGAGACTGGTTTATTGCGATGGTTTGCTGTTGTTTGTAGATCAAAGGGGTGGTTGATGTCGGCACTAAGACTCCACAGCCTGCTATAATAATACCTGCCTGCCTCCGCCCTGCCTCGCTGCCGGAGGAGGTTCAGATGCTGATACTTCAAATCACTTTTCTCTTAAAGAAATCGAGATGGGAGTAAGTAGCAGGACAGAGCGGAGGGGCAACGGATCAAACAGGCGATTTAAAATGTGGAGTGGGAAGAGAGCGGTAATATTGATGGGCGAGGAAGAGGAAAGATGCCCTGAGAATAAAAAAGAATGGGGAGGAGAAGACAAGTGATCACCTGGGAATATGGCACGGTTTTTTTAATGAGGGACATAGGCCAGGGGAAGAGGGACCTTCCTGACAGCCTGGAAGAGAGGGAGGCAGGAGGGAAGCCGTACAGAGCTCTTGCAGGGAATGGAGCTCATGGTGTCTGTAGAAATTTCGGAGCTTGTAGCGATGATGAAAGCCTTGTGGCGTGTGATACGGGGCCTTTTGTGCTGCACACAGGAGGGTCTGGGCAGAGAGGGAAGTACAGGTGGTGGGAATGCAGCATGGGTAGACCTGAGCTCTGCAGGATAAATCTGCTGTTGATATATACCTGCACGAAGCTTTGGCTTGCAAAGATTCATACTCCCATCTGGCAGGTGATTAACTAAAAACTTCACTTTTGATGCCTGTGCTGGGTTGCTTTCTGTTGCCTTTTCTGAGTTTGTGGATTTTATACATAACAAGCTATGCCCGATATTTGTGTAACCCATTAGACAGCTCCCTTTTTCTATCCAGTAGCAATATACACTACAGAAATCACAGAAGATTTGTTTTCCAGCGAAACAGTTGTCACGGTGGAAGGTATACTGCATTCTTAACGGTAGAGAAGAGTGGGATTTTTATAACTTACACATATCACAAGAAATGAAGAGGGTTTTTTTTTCTGCAAGAAGTTTTTAGAGTCTTTGGACTCCCTGGGGAAGAGATGGGAAATGCGGGACGGCTGCTGAGCAACGAAATGACTGTACCTGACAGTTCTGGGAAGCGTTGTGCGTTACTGAATATCTTTCTGCAACTCATATTTACTCTACATCGTTTCCTCAGTAGTCTCCTAAATTTTGCAAGACGTCGTCAGAGCTTTTCCTGTAAACCTTTGCTGCATTTACTGGTATTCCACTTTTGAAAAGATCTGTACATAAAGTGTATATGGTATACTAAGCATTTTCTTTTATCTTCTCTGCTTTGACTTTCTCTGGAAGCACTGTGTAGTTTGCAGTTTTATATCGTTGCCTAGAAAATCAGACTATTCTTAAATAATCAAGTAGTGATTATTTTAGTTTAGGTTTTGGTTTTGTTTTTTTTTTAATATGCCTTATGTTTCTATTCCACATGCCTGAGGGTACTTACAATACACATTTTCTGCCACCCTCAGGACTTCTTTGCCCACTTATACTTCTATAATATAAAATCTTATAGCTTGAGATGTTTATACACAAGCCTGGCTCCTTCCTATCTAACCTAACATGCCTAATCCAGGATCCCAGCAGTCAAGACCTGATAATGGTCTTCCAGTACCTGAAGGGGCTATAGGAGAGATGGGGAGGGACTCTTGATCAGGAAGTGGGGGGATAGGATGAGGGGAAATGGTTTTAAACTGAAAGAGGGGAGATTTAGATTAGATCTCAGGAAGAAATTCTTTCCTGTGAGGGTGGTGGGACACTGGAACAGGTTGCCCAGAGAAGCTGTGGCTGCCCCATCCCTGGAGGGGTTCAAGGCCAGGCTGGATGGGGCTTGGAGCAACCTGGTCTGGTGGGAGGTGTCCCTGCCCAGGGCAGGGGTGTGGGAACTTGATGATCTTTGGGCTCCCTTCCAACTCTAACCATTCTGTGATTCTATGACTGACTCCTTAAAAAGATGATGAAGAGAGGTAGAGCTGAATCGTCTCTGGGAAAGCCTTACTAGGGTCTCAGTCTTTTTCAGGAGGAGCCTGTCTCGTCCCTTGGGAACCTACATTCCTAAATTAGGTGACTTAAGTACTCAAAGCTTGAGTTGGGTGCAACTGTGCCGCTGTGAGCGCTATTAAAGTCACTGATGTTTTGCATGAGCAATGTACTTAAGAGCTGAAGTCACTGGTTCTAAAAGTCCGTCAGGTAAGAGATGTCTCTTACTGTGTGCTCTGCAGAACCCGAAAGGAGCATCCAGTGTGGTCAGGGCTTCTCAGTAGGACTATCAGTTGATCACTTCAGAGAAAAGCAGAAATATTTTCAGCCTGCAGAGAACAACATCCCTGTTCTTACCTCCTCCCTCCTAAAACCCCCTCAGAGTAAGTAGTGTTCCTGAGACCAGTAGAATCCAGCTTTGTGATGGACATGATGAATGCAGTGATAATGCTTAAATAGACCAGTGTTGGGGCACATGGGCTTTTTGGGACAACTGTCTGCTGAGACTGATGCTTCTCTACTTTAAATGGCAGATTAAAGTAGTACCAGTATCTGGTACAGAATGATTGATTTTTTGTTCCTGCAATGGTTGTTGTTCATAAATAGTGTCCTTGGGTTTGGAAAGATGAGGAGTGGAGATTCTTAGTCTTCAGCCCCACAGCTTAGTAGGACTGTATCTGTGAAGCTGGTGTGATCCACACTGGTCTCTACGGATGTGAGGATGCTTGTTAAGAGAGGGTGTGTTGTCCCACCACCGAATGCTTCATCTTGCCCCTGTTGAGAGGAGGGGACTGTCCTGCCTCTGTCTGCTACTGCAGAAGCTCTTCTCTGCCTGCTTTTAATGTTTAAACCCAAGCAAGTCAAAAATATCTATTCCCTGTTATGTGCTTCATAAATCGCCAGCAAAGGTGAGCGTTGTGGACTCCGGAGTATTTGGTGGTAGTGTATGAGCAGATCTGAAGGTTATTTCTTTGATCTTGTAGTGTGGCAAGGACAGAGTGAGGCTGTGCAGTGTTATCTAGGTTTAAGGTGGTGTTACTGTGTTGACCCTCTCATTATTTCCTTACAGTTATCTTTTTGAGATTTTATATTCAGGCCGTATTGCATGTTTACCCATTCTTGTGCACCTGCATATGTCCTTTAAAAATATTGGCAATGTTTTCAGGTCTTTTTTTTTTCTGTAACAGTAAGTCTGATGGCTGTTCCTCATCCCTTGCTGTGCCAAACTGCTGAGACAGGACTGGTTTTCTGCTACTGATTTATGAGAAACTGAGAAATTAATTTTGTCCTTAGCTGCATTCTCTTGGAGAAACTTCCCAGTGCTTTGTGTAGTGAACTGGGAGTGGGTTATCGCTGTTTCGATAAAAATGTGTCGAATGTAAGATTTTTAATTGCTCTTAGTGAGACATAAGGAGTCGACAGTGTAGAAGCTTGGAGTGATCTCAACTAAAACTGGTAAAATGGTTGGGTTTTTGTGTTTTTTTTTTTTTCAGAAACTTGTTTGATTTATATACTTACAGGAGTACAACTTGGAATCATTTAATTGGAAATGTGACGTGTATCTTTCAGCGTGTTCTCTTGGGTTCACTTGACAGCGTTGTTTTTGACTCCTGCCAGAAAGCGAAGAAAAAAAGCACTGTTAATTTTTTTTTTTTTTCCTTTCTTTTTCTGAACTCCGTGTATTTCCCTCCAATCGTATTCCGAGTTCCATCTCCTTGTGCCCAGGGGATTGTTTCAGTGCTCCCAGAAAAGGTGGACGGCTCTTAATCGTACTTTTTCTTTGTAGATGGGAAGAATTCCGGCTGATGGCTGCGCTTGCCAGCTTCTGCTGCCTTATGACTAATAGGCCTGCATCGGGAATCAATCCCACCCACCGGCACCAAACCTTGCCGGGCTGACCTCGAGGCCAACTCTTTCATTTGGATTCTAATTTGTGCAGTGATTTGCACATCACTGAAGCAAAGTTAAATGTAAGAGGATACATTAACATAGCGGTACAGCTAGACTGGAAACGCGCAAAGGTCAGGAAATGGAAAAATGAACTACCTAATAACATCCATTTGCCCCACTGCTGATGTATAATGGCTTTGATTTCCGATTAGTGTTTATTATAGGCATAAATATATATATTGTGCCACAGATGTGCAATATTGAGACAAATGCACTTAAAGATCCTTGGAGTTATTATGGCACGCATCCCTCAGAAACGTTTGCAGCCTTCATTTCAGTCTTCCCAAGAGCAGCAGTTTAATCTATATGTTCTGTAATATCTTGCAGGGAAAAGGGTGTCAGTAGACCATGGAAGCCTGCAGCCCCCTCGTGCTATTGAGTGATCCCTTTGTAGTTCTGAGAAACCATTCCTGTGCCTCTCAAATAACGACCTAATCCTGCAGAGTTTTCCATGCTCTCAAAATCCTTTGGCTTCACAGCATTCTCCAGTCCCAGGCTTGGTGATTTTCGTGTTGGGGTCAGCAAGTCAGATGGTGAACCATTTGGAGAAGATTTTGCACTATAATCATAGAATGGTTAGAGTTGGAAGGGACCTTAAAGATCATCGAGGCCCAACCCCCCTGCCCTGGGCAGGGACACCTCCCCCCAGCCCAGGTTGCTCCAAGCCCCATCCAGCCTGGCCTTGAACCCCTCCAGGGATGGGGCAGCTTCTCTGGGCAACCTGTTCTGGTGTCTCACCACCCTCACAGCAAAGAACTTCTTCTTAATATCTCATCCAAATCTCCCCTCTTTCAGTTTGAAGCCATCATGCCTCATCCTATTACTACATTCCCTGATCAAGAGTCCCTCCCCATCTCTCCTGTAGACCCCCTTTAAGTATTGGAAGGCCACTGCAAGGTCTGTAGTTCCCCAGGTCTTCCTTTTTTCCCTTTTTGAAAATGGGGGTTATGTTTCCCCTTTTCCAGTCAGCGGGAACTTCAGCAGGCTGCCACGAATTTTGAAATATAATGGAAAATGGCTTGGCAACTGTATCCACCAGCTCCCTTAGGACACACGGATGGATTTCATCAGGTCGCAAGAACTTATATACCTTCAGGTTCCTTAGAAGGCCTTGAACCTGGTCTTCTCCTACAGTGGGTGGTTCTTCATTCTCATAGCCCCTGTTTTTGCCTGGTCCTTCGACTTGGGAGGTGTGAGGAGAGGGATTGGCAGTGAAGACTGAAGCAAAAACGTTGTTGAGAACCTCAACCTTCTTCTCGTCTGTTATTACCAGTTTGCCATTCTTGCTTTTCATGGAGGGGTACGCTTTCTTTAACCTTCCCTTTCTGATTGACGTACCTGTAGAAGCCTGTAAGGTCCTGTTTTCTGGGTTTGGCTGTAGTATAAGCTATGCTTTAAAAATCCTTTTTGTGCTAAGAGTTACACTAACAATTCTTCCAAAATTCAAGCATCCATTGGGATTTTTCTCACATGATGATAAGCACATAAATAGCTGTGATAGTTGGGAGTAGGTTAACGGGGGGCAGTTGTGATAGCTGATACTGTAGCCTTGATTAGAGCTTACTTGTGAGCAGTATTTCTTCTTCCCTCTGCATTGCCTTGCATTTTGTATATTCGATTGTACTGCGCCTGCAGTGATGGAGGATGCAAATGTTCTCTTGGTTTACGTTTTGCTGCACAGATGCCCTGTGCTGTGTGAAGAGGACCATCCCGAGGCAAAAAGGAGGAAATCCGTCTACTTCATTTACCTTTTCCTGGCTCAGAGTTTGACAGAGGGAGAGTGCACCTTCCCTGAAAGCTGCCGAGTGCTGGGGCCCTTGGCAGGGGAGCAGATGGGGAGAAGATCAAGAGCAGTGGAGATGATCAAGATCAAGAGAGCGGAGATGAGAAGGCTACTGGGGAAAACAGGGAGAAAATCCTGCAACGAGTCTTTAGGGTTGTGAAAAGCAGGAGAGTTTGCTCTGATGAAGGACTTCATGTCGCTGGGTTGAGAGCAGCTCTGGAGGGAAAAGTCCTGCTCTGGAAGTGAGTCTAATCTCGTGTCTTTCTGCTTTCACCCAGCATTTTTACTCTGCCACCCAACCGAGCTGAGTTTCCTGTCTTCCAGAACTTACCTGATTCCAACTCATGCTCTAACACAACAGTTTTACATACTGAAAGCTCTTTTGGTAGGCTCGTCTTCAAGGTAAAGATCTCCCTCAAAGCTCTGGCTTGCAGAGTCCCATCACGTCACCTTTTGATGACTCTCTGTGCTGCTGCTTTCCTGCTTGCCTTTCTGGCCCAGCCTCAGGATTTTGCTCTGGGTGTTCACACCTGGGCTTGTGACCAGGTTTTTAAAATCTTTTTACGTTGTCTCTCATCTGGCCAACTGCACCTTTCATACAAGCTGTTACTACCTTATATTTCTGTGAGTACAAAATCCTTTTCGATACATGATCTTACCCTCCTGAAAGCTGGTCGGAGGACTTCTGCTGTCATAACTTATCACTTTCACCAGGCTACCCTAGTACATATATATTTTTTAATCTATTTTAGCTCGTGCTTGTCTTTTACAAAACACATAAACCTTGCAAATGAAGACTAAAAGCTTATCAGAAGAACCTTCATCTCTGGTGGAACAACCAAGAGACTGGCTCCACATCTGATTGGCCTATGATGTCAGACTTGACTACTGCCTTATTAAATTTTCAGATGAACAAATGTGCTGTGTCCTAAGCTTCCCGTCATACAAAGCCATCTCACTGTCTTTCTCAGCGCTTGCCCTTGAAATTCGGGTTGCGATGATGCTCGCAGACATCTGAACGACTGCGTATGCCTTACTTGGAGCCCACTGTCATGCTGGCTAATATTGTCACCTTTTTCCCTTTAATTTCCTAATCTACCACTGCTCCAGCGATGGGTTGTATTTCAAACATATAGTATCTTTGGTATGGACAGTAAAAGCCCATCGTACCATCCTGACCTGCACAAATACATTTTCTCTGACAAAGCAGCAATAGAAGGGACTAGGTTGGAAGGGACCTTTCAGATCATCCAGTCCAACCATCAACCTCATTCTGATAAAAACCATCACTAAACCATGTCTCTAAGCACTAGGTCAACCCGGCTTTTCAATCCCTCCAGGGATGGGGCCTCAACCCCTTCCCTGGGCAGGTAACTGGTGTCAGTCCAAGTATCTAAGAGAAAGTTCTTAGTTATCTGAACAGAGAATTGAGCTGGATCCTTGCAGGTGCTTAGCTGGGCTTCTATTTCCATAGCGCTAAAGCATCATGTACCTTTCTGGCATGGTTTAAAATAATCCCAAATTAAAAAGCCCCGAATCCTTTGATTCAGAAATTCAGCTAGCAATAATGGTGTGTGAAGCCTTTCAGCCAGAGGATTCTTCTTGTCGCAGAGAGGGATGTGGTGTGGTTTTATTTGCTGGTAAAGGAAAAGCCAGTGGTGACAAGAGCTCTTGGCTGTCCCAGTGCCAAACAGCAGTCGGGCCAGGAGAGAGGTGTGCGTGCGAAACGGGAGAGAACGTGGGAAGAAAATCTGTGAAATATTTTTTCTTGGTATTTACTCGTGACAGGTTTTCTATGTGTACGTTTTTGAGATCAGTTTTCTCCACAATCAGGTGTTGTCTGTCGTTTCCTTTCAGCCACTCCTTCCTGCTTTCCCTTGTTAGAGATTGCAGTTGCATTTACGTGGAGGGGGAGCGGAAAATACCCTAAGTTAATTTTTCTGACGTTTGTTTTCATTGGGTGGACTAAGTGACATAAATAAGAGGCAAGTTCTGCCTGCAGATAATCCTCAAAAAAATCTCATTTTGAGTAGGACTTTTATGTGGCTGGTAGATCTTCAGAGACAAAGCTTTACAAACTTTGTGAAAATTGGGGGGAGTGGCAGCATGAGGGGAAAAAGTATCCCGTTAGCCAGTTCTGCTCAGCTGGCTAATGTTTTATAGCTAAATATTTGTTGCCATAGCTGTCTGTACATAAAAAAAACACTGTTTCTGATATTAAAAATGTATAGTTACTAAATTTATTGGAGTAAATAATAACCTGCCAAAGCAGGTGCACCTAGGACATGTTCCTGTGGGACCTGCTCTGGGTGGCCCTGCTTTGGCAGGGGGTTGGACTAGATGATCTCCAGAGGTCCCTTCCCACCCCGTATCATTCTGTGATTCTGTGAAATGCTCGTTTATGTTAGAATGGCTGAGGGCAGTAGAAAACAATGTTCTTTCCAACAGTAGTGATATTTGCATTTCGTGACACGATGTTAATATAAAAGATGTCTACCGTACGGTAGGCGGAAAATGACTTGTGTATGTTGTCATACACACCATGTATGTCCAAATGAGGAATGGAAAGGGAAAGACCTTTACATCTGCTCCTTCAGGTGTCCAAAACAAAGGTAACTGGACCATCCCTGATATAACTGAAATATTCTGCATCGTTCCTCCTATCCTGGATAAGTTCAGAGACAGGAAATAGCCAAGCTGTGCATTAGTCATCAACACAGTATGGGCACCTTCAACTTAGGACAAGCCTGAGCTCACACGTGGAGCGTATCATATGCAGGATGTACTTAAGTGTGGCAAGACGGGCCCTTTCAGGACAAAATCTGATAATCCAAGAGAAAAAGGTTAAAAGCTGTGAGCAGAAAATCACCTTTCCTCCTACGTGCATAGATGCTCTGTTGAGCAAAGACTCTCCTCACCGCTGACCATCATACAAGCGGTGAGGGAAGTGGGTGGGAATGTGAAACCTGGGGGTCATTTGGTAGAGAGAGTCCATGGGTGGAAACCCCCTTGGAAAGAGTGACTGTAGAAGCGGCTATAGTCTGTAGAAGCCGACTGGTTTGAGCCGGGAACGAAGAGGGATCTGTTTCTCTTGACAATCAACATTGATCTGTTGTGCTGTTGGGTCAACATTTGGGTGTTCTTGCTTTATAACTTGCACCGTGTATTAGAAAAGAGAATATAGCTTAGTGTGTATGGTGCACACACCTCTGTAAAGGGATAGAGAGAATAAATATGAATCCCAAGTCCCTAAAACACATTATCTTTTTTATATACTGGGTCACGTTGCTTCCACAAGACACAGAGAGGATGTCTTTGCAATTTTTTTTTAATCTGTCTCACTATGGCTGGGAGTCTCTCACCCGGGGCTTGTGCATCTTTAGACAGTTGCACGGAAAACATGCAAAGCTGGGAATAAAAATGTGGAATAACTACTTGTCCTAACCTCTTATCTGATTATGTAGAGAGCCCTGCTTGTATTTTGAAGCCATTATTTAATCCTGATAATTCTGTGACTGTTGTCCCATTTCTTTGGGATTTTTTCGATTGGAGTTTTTTCTTTTTTGCAGATTAATGTATTTGTATAGAATCGATGCTGGAAGTACGGTGGACAGATTTCTGGAGGATGTGGCTTTCTGGATTGCTTTCACATTATGCCATTTGTTCCACTGGAGTCAACAGGAAAATGGGAACTTAGAGAATTAGAACATAGTGATGAATTTACCGTTTTCAGTAAAGCTGCTGAAAGTCATGCTGCAGCTGAAAATACTAAATGTTTAAGTCTAATTTAATTTGAAAGTATGCAGTTAATTAATGCTCTACATCCATTAACATTCAAAACTGAAAGTATCTGCAGAACCACTTCTCCCTGGAGTAATTTGTCACCAGAAATAAAACCTCTGCCTTTGAAGTGAAGCAGTTTTTGCGATGGAACCCGTGTCGATGTCACGGGCTAATCCAGAAGAGTGGGCTTGAAGTTCTTGGCGTTGTGACCTCACCAGTTATAAAACCAGTAGTAGTTGTCTCAGGTACTCTTGTGACAGCAGATGCCGCCTTCACTGAAGTGACAAACTCCCATTGGTTTTTAAATCACTGACTCGAGCGTTGCCCGCAAGTGCTTCCCAGTTTAGAAAACGGTCACAGCGTGCGAGGCCCTGCTTTTTTATTTAAAAAAAAAAAAAAAAAGATGCATTTTCTGTTTAGAGGGAACACCGATCTTTATGCGATGATTTGAACTCTCTTTTCAAACCGTGAATCAATGTAACTGTTAGGAAAGAAGAGCAAAGACGTGGTCAGACGCACAGCAAACGCAACACCATGCACTTCCTTCCCCCACACGCTTCCTTCCTCCTCCTGTTCCCGTATCTCTACCGTAGCCTTTTGCATTATTTTCTTCGCTCCTTCCAGCGCTTGCTATAAGGTGTGGCGTTCCCTGCTGGAGCTATTTTCGCTATAAACCCCGTTTAATGCAGTCGGCGAGGATTTGGGTCACTGGATTGTGAGCGTTGTAGGGCAGTGTCTGCAAAGTGGCAGCGTATTCCAGGGGTGCAAAAGGGCCAGTGGAATTTTTTTTGTTCTCTGTACAGTTTGTGTGCGACAGAATCTCTTAATTATTCCACAAAAATTCAGTATTAATATACAAAATATTTTATGTTTTCAGGACTTATCGTTCTTCTGTGCCTTGATAACGCCAGGGTTAAATAACTGCTTGGCTGGGCAAAGGAGCCGTGATTTTTTTCTTCCGCTTAATTTGCTTGAGCTCAAAGGGATGATTTGACTTCTGATCATGGGAAAAGCATTTCATAGCATACTGGAAAGCCGTCCGGTGTTGTATCTAATGGACTGGACGGCATGGTTGGCAACAGAAGGATAATGGAAGGCTAACGAGTAATGAAAAGCTGAGTGATTGAAATAGCAGAGCTGCAGGGAGGGGAGAAGGAAAGTAGGGAAGGAAAATGGAAAAACCGAACAGCACAGAAGTAGGGAATGACCAGTATTTTGATCAGTATCGAGATATGTCTCCACACCAAGATTAACCCCCCTCATAACTTAAGCATTCTCCATCTGCCAGCTCACAAGAGCTCTTAACTCGTGCACAGTGACGCATTTCATACAAGTCACTCAGCTTGCCTTGAGGAAGGAGGGTAGGTTGGAATTTAAATATTTTTTCCACCACTAAGACAATGACTACTCTGCCGGAGCCTCCCCGACTCCCATTAATCGTGCAGTGCATTCCCAAATCCCTGCCGGAGTGGGTGTGCATAGGATCTCACACTCTTGCTTGTGAAAAACGGAGCGGAGCAATAGCACTGGAAGCTCTCAGGGGTACCGAGAGATGCTGCAGCACTTGGTTTGTGTTTACACTTCGGCGAAGACACCTCTGCTTTGGTAGCAGGGGTAACTCGGTTTTCGTGGCGCTCACTCTCCAGATCCCCAGCGGGGAGGCAGATTCCTTACTCATTGCTAACCGGTCTCTCCGGGTGGGATACGGTCTCTGGGGCGACTGCGCTTTAAGCCAGATTCCTCTCCAAGCGTAACAAGAATTACTGGAAAGAAAAGCCTTAAGAAAAGACTTAACCCCGGGTATCAGAAGTGGGAAGACTATCTCCTGGTGTTAAAAGAGAATGACTGGCTAGCAGTTGGGTAGTCGTGATCTTTGCAGCTGGATGCGTTGCTTAACGTGGAGGGAGCCAGCTACTATTAATTTCCTGACACGCTGCCAGTTGTGGCAGAGCTTGCTGGTGCAAGGCTTGCTCTTACACTTGCTTTCATGGTAAGAACGACAGGGTAGGAGTTCAGTTAGTGCTGTGATTCCTGCCGCACCTTCTCGTGCCTCTCTTCTGCCATGCCGAATGGAAAAAGAGCTGCTACTTTCTTACTCTGATGTACTGCTTTTCCTGAGCTTTGACATCACTGAAAAATGACTAATACTCTAAATACTATCCTTTCTTTTTTTTTTTTTGTTTTTTTTTTTTTCCTTCACAGAATCTGTACCAAAACAGGTTCCTGGGCCTGGCAGCCATGGCGTCTCCATCTAGGAACTCACAGAATCGGCGCCGGTGCAAAGAGCCTCTCAGATACAGCTATAACCCTGACCAGTTCCATAACATGGACATCAGGAACAACTCCCATGAGACGGTCACCATTCCTAGGTCTACCAGTGACACGGACCTTGTCACTTCAGACAGCCGGTCTACCCTGATGGTCAGCAGCTCCTACTACTCCATCGGGCATTCACAGGACCTGGTGATATACTGGGATATCAAGGAGGAGGTGGATGCAGGGGACTGGATCGGCATGTATCTCATAGGTAAAGTCCCCCTTACTCCTTCCCCTTGGGGTTTCTTGCTGCTTTTGTTACTTGGAAGCGTTATGTTAATGTGGACTAATTGTATTAACTCGTTATTACCTCTCTGTTGAGTGTAGTCTTTAAGTGGGTTTATATATGACAAGATTCCTTCTGCTTCTAAATTGCTGGTTGCAGCCCTGGCCCTTGCTTTTTCTTCAGTAGAGACATGGGAATGCTTTCTCTTGATAATCAAGTTTCTTGAAATTTCAAGGTATTTCCATTTGAAAGCCGTTTGGATTTGGGGAAAATACCTCTTGTATAAAAAAAGGCATAATATTTTCAGGATTTCCTCTTGTGAGTCCTTGAGTAATCTGTGACAGATGAGAGGTTTTACAAGTCAAGAATATGAATCATTTAAAAACCCCGTGAAACAGAATGACTCTTCCTGTGTAGCCAAAGGATATTTTGGTATGAACAATAATTATAGACTGAGGCAGTCTGGAGTTGTCCCAGAAAGTTTTTCTTTTGATTTATGTCTATGTTGGAAGCTGTATTCAGCCATGTACATTAGCATATTTTTGGCATCTCCATCTAGCAAATCCAGCCCCACGTAAGAGTGATAAGAAATGGTTTCAATTGACTTTTACCTGATTGTTTCACTTCCGTATAAAACTCGTATATAAACCAGTATAAAGGTTTTTTTAACCTGGTTTGGTTCCTATGGAAATAGTCCTGCTGCCTAGACCGAAGTCTGTGTTAACTCTTTGCCCTCCGGTAAGTTTTGGACATTGTGGGTCACTTTCAGCCACATTCCTTTACGGATTACGGTCTTAAAAATGTGAAGTTCTTAAATGTTTGCTGAAAACCAGTGGCTTGGTAAAGAAAACAGACTCAAATCTGTACCCCCACAAAGGGAAACGTTGGTAAAATGCCACTCTTACCTGTTTGGGTAAATGTGCCTAGCACTAAGCAGGTATGTTAATTCCAATAGCAATGTTTTACACATATCAAGCCAAACAAAACCAGATAAAACATATGATATTGTGAGTTGGACTTTTGGAGTAATCACAGGGGGCATCGTAGGGGGCTTCGGCGTTCTTTAGTGGGTAAGACCAGGAGGATCATGTGCTGAGGATGCTGGGAACACAGGTGTTGGTGACGCGAGAAGGGTCAGGATGGGAGGTCTGCGGAGGTAGAGGAGCCCTGGCGGCACAGTGTTAAGCATTAGAGAATGAGTTGAGGGTATGGGAGAAGGGGAACATAGATGTGGCTACTTAGGACACGGAGGGGGTGCGTGGGGGTTACAGTAAGCCTAAAATACCCTGCTTTGAAAATAAAAGCAGGCTTCTTCCAATTTAAAATCTTCGAAGAAAAAAAGCAAAGAGCGGATTTGAAACAGATGCTCTGAAAGTAGCCTGGTGTGTTGGCCTTAACAGAATTACTCGTGTTTGCAGTTAGGCTTGCAGTTGAGTGTTTTACTGGCAGAGATGAGAAGCCACAGCAGCCCCCAGTACTAGGCAGCAAGAAATACTCCCAGCCTATTCTGTAGCAGCACAGGCAACTCGTGAAGTTGCTTTGGTAAGAGGAGGCAAAGCATACCTTCTGGGGGTCAGAAGAGTCAACAGAAAGTCCACAGAGCTGTTTCTCATTGAGCTCATTCAGCCACGTTCCGTAGCTCAGACATCGTATCAAGAGATGCGAAGACCCATCCTGAATTTTTATTTTTTTTTTTGGTAGGTAACCTTAATACGTGAGGGATTAACTGGGGGAGAAAAATCCGCCTTGATACTCCTGTGTAATTTATCCTATTAAACGGGTTGTTGCTCCAGACACCTCACTAAATTGGAAGTGGAGATTGTGAAGTGGATCCTCGCCCCCGCTGGCTGAACGCCTGGTGTTAATGGCAATAGTCAATGGCTTGTTCCAAGGAACGCCCCCGCCACATGAAAAAATGAATGGTGTGTCCAGGCCCCACGAAACCATCCGTTGACCCTTGTTGTCTTTGAAGGTGTTCTGCCTCCAGCCTCTCGGGTTCCCAATCTCAATAACTGAGGAAGGAGCAGGTAGCAGCACCCCTTGCTCCTTTTTTCTCTTCCCCTCCTCTCGCGAAACCTAACGTAAGGTGAGATTTGGTGTTTTGGTTCCCTTAAAGAGAGAACACGGGAGGCTGACGATCGCTTGGCTTTTGATGTGAGTTTGACATGGAAAACACTTGGAGTGTAAGAAGGTGACTGGCACTACGACTACGTAGACGTTAATAGAGTAGGGGGAACCAGTGGGAACGGGTCTGTAGAAGCAAACAGCTGCTGAAGATATTTTGGGGGCTTGGCTTTAGAGCAGTCTCAGTCTGGCAGACTGAGTGCCCTTGAGAGGCTGTAGTGCACCTTTCAGTGTAGCTTCACCCCAGGGCAGGATGGAGTCCCTGTGCCACCACGGTCTGGTGGTGACAAAGTAGGGACAACTGGAAGGGTCATTCCAAAAGCACGCTTCTCACCTCAAAATGGTGATGCATCCTGTGTGTGACGTTTGTGACCGGTCCATAGGGGTGGGAAATCCAGGCATCCTAATGGCTTAGCTTTGTGTGTGTGTTTGTGCACATTTTCCAAGCCTGCATTCCTGTTGGGAGAGGAAATGTTCCCGGCCTTGTGGCTATGACCTTCACAACGTAAACCGATATATGACTATGTTTTGAATTAGCAGCCAGACTGGAACAAGAGAACCCAAGAAACCATGAGCTTTTCCCCAGCCTGCTCGATAGGGGATTAGTGTTGAAGCCTATTATTACCACTTGCCTGGCAACACTGTTAACTCTTGCATCGCTGCTGGTCACTCGAGTGTTTGTCTTAAAGCCGGCTTGTGGATACAGCCCGATCTTTTAGGTGATTGTTTGGGCTGGTGACATTTGAGCTGAAAGGTTTGAATGTGGCAATACTTTAATATTGCAGTGAGTCATGAGAAAAATGAGAAATTGTGCCCTCGGGGTGTCAGGCAGAGCGTTGTGGATTTTCTGTAAAACTCAGTGCGGGAGCATTAGAGTTATTATTCATTATTTCTCTTGTGGGAGCTGCTGGGCATCCCAGGAAGAGGCTACCCAGAAGCAAAACAGAAGATGCTTCTCACCTAAGAGGAGTTTAATCATTGCCATTGTAGTCCTCTAGGAAATACTCCCAAATAACTTTATACAAATGTTGGTTTTAAAACACATAAAAGTTAGTCTGTTCTCACCACCACTGCCATCACTAAAATTTTGATGATAACCAATAAACTGCAGGCTTCAGAACAAAGATGTTCCAAGTCTAGGGAAATACAGACGTTATAAAAGGCTTCCGAAAGAAAAAGAGCAAAAATGGTGTGGCACATAACGTTTTGATGCCGTAGGGCATTTTGGGGTGCTATTCGAAGGTTAAAGTAGCCTGAAAGGAGAGTTAAGGGAGTCCTCCCTGTAGGGAAGTTGTGGCTGCCTGCTCCTCATGAAGGCTCCTTTTATCTAAAGGTACCAGTTTTTCTCCGCTTCAATCCACGTGCACATTCAGAAGGGTGGCCAACTGGGAAAACAGTCTTTGCAGAAGCAGGTAAAAGCTGGATTTAGAATTGGTTATTAGAGTTAACTTTCGCTCATGGTCTCAGAAAATGGACTAGGCAGGTGGGTGATCTCATGTAAAACGGTGTAAAAAATGGAGGTCGTGTGTCTCGTGGCAAAAAAATAGTATTGAGTATATCCACCCTGTAGCTGCGTGAAAACACCCATGCACACCTACATGGTTTTGATGAAGGGCCATAGAAAAACTCCTTAGTTGAAGGGAGAATAGTAAATGTTGACTCTGTTAAAATATAGACGTTATTACTCCAATGCATTTTAAGATTAGCCATGGTAGGGTGACAAAAAATATGGAAATGGGAAGAACAAGCCTTTCTGGGTGTTAAAGACATATTGTGCCTTCAGGAGTAGGAATTACAGTTCGTTCCTTCGAAGCCTGAACTCTAGAGGTGTTCCAACTTCCCTTTGTACGTGCTATGTATCAGCTCTGAGCTATGCAGAAGAACCTCAAAATTCTGTAACGACTCACCTGAGATGTGCATTTGCCTTCCCTCAAGGGAGCTATAGTGTTATGAACATCAGCAGTCTTTCAGAAACATATCCTCAATAAAAAAGACGTGAAGTTCAAACATAACACAGCTCTGTTGGTATTTAAAAATCTCTGGAATTTGGTTTTTCTTTGCAGAAAAGCTATATGTAAAGAAAATACAGGGGGGAAGGGGCCGGGGGACAAAACCAAAACAAATTTATGAATAATGAAGACAGCATGTCTGTATATTTTGAAAAAGAACTCTCATTTAGTGGCTACTGTGAGACAGGTGGAGTATCTGCAGTTATTTATCTCAAAGTTTTTTCCTTTCTCCGTTATCTCATTTACTATTACTATTTGCTACGGGGTGAAGCCTCTTAGATAAATTAATACGGACTGCTGGCAGCTGCCTGTAGATAAAGAGCTATCTTATAGTGACTGCAGTAGCATTTTGGCTGCAACTAGATTTCACTTCTGTCATCATCTCCATATCTGATGTAGATGGCTAATGAGAAATGTTTAAACCAGACTTAGAACGAATCATTTGCTCCGGTGTCTGTGCACGCTGATGTTGGGAATTAATCAAGACTAACGTTATACTCTTCTTCCCCATTTGTAATCGCCTTTTTTCTTTTGACGTTTCCTTATGGGAAAGCAAAACATTATTAAAGGCTATTTATGAAAAGTGTCTTCCTACACAAATCTTGTAGGGTCCAATTTCCTGCCCGTATTTGGCTTTTCACAGAGTAGTTCTCAAATTTATCTAAGTAGGAATGTCTTGACCTAATTAGTGACTGAAATTTAGCTTTAAAGCAGCACGTTTTCCTCCTCTTTCAGCCTTTGATGTGATTTCTCTCCCCAAAAGGCCACTCACCATAATCTGACAAATCTAATTTTTGAAGATATTGATTAATAGACATTTAAACACTTGTTTAAACACTTCCGAGGTTGATTTTAGCCTCAGAAGGCCTCGTGTTCCTGTATTGCCCACTGAGGCGAGGGGAGAGATCTACATTTTTCCTGCCGTCAGACTTGGATCAGAACTTGTTTGTACAAGCGATTTTACCAATTTCTGTTGCCAGCAGAGATGGGAGATGTTAGAAACAGTAACGTGCACATAAGGCTGGGAGCTGCATATCCCTGCGTTCCAGCTCCCATCCCCGGTTGAGACGCTGGGTGCGTTTGGAGGGTTGCTCCACTTCTCTGCTGCAGGCATCGCCACCTGTAAAACAAACCTCTCCACGACGCGCCTGCTTGGGGTGAGTTTTGTTGACGCTTGGATTTGTTGTGTCCCGAGGTTACCCATCTTCCCAGTCCTTTTATGGCCTTCGGAAGAGAACCTCCCTCTGGTCTTGGAGCTTCTCCTCAATAGGTCATCCTGTAGCTGGGTCTCTCGCCAGGCTGGGGATGGCTGGCTGTGATCACCTCAGCAAAAGTTAAGTTTTGTTCGACACCTGCAATTCCACTCTCTCCCTAAAACGTGGGCAGAGGTGCCTCGTGGCCAGACAGCTTTCACTAAGCGCAGCACTATTTATTCCTGTCATTAAAAAAAAAGCAGTAGAAAGGCCAGCCAAACGCTGAACAGAGGGGATATTAGGTATCGTAGGCCTTGGCAGATATATTACTGCAGAGATATCACTTCTTTCTTCCAACCTGGCTCGCCTTCACCTGGCTGCTCTTGGGTCCAGTGAAAGTGACTTCTCTTTGTCGGGCTGAGGCACTTTTTGCCTTTCCCGGTTCTGCATC
Organism: Arenaria interpres; assembly: GCA_013399435.1. Classification (NCBI taxonomy): domain Eukaryota; kingdom Metazoa; phylum Chordata; class Aves; order Charadriiformes; family Scolopacidae; genus Arenaria; species Arenaria interpres. The sequence goes on from VXAK01022902.1 coordinate 122,661, forward strand.
TGCTGGACCCCTTCAGCCAGACAAAACCAGGATCTGCCGCTTCCAACCCCACCAGGTGTGAGCTTTTGCCTGTGTTTCAGCCCTTTGCAGGTAGATACAGTCAATATGTAAGCGCAAGGGTCTCTAAATGTTCCCAACACGTGTGCCTTCTGAGCCATTCTCCCTTCCAGTGCTTCCAGGGTTCACCTCAGTCATCTGTGTGGTGTTGACGTTGTTAGTAGCAAGGGACCCAAAAGCTTCCGTAGAAGCTTTATGGTCTTTTTGGGAAGTCACGATGAAGAAGCCTGTAGGTTGCCAGTTCTTCTCCTTAAATTTCTTTATTATGTGGTAGAGGCGTTTACTGTGAGCCAAAAGATTCCCATTTTCATTTAATATTTCTCCATAAAAATAACAGCTATGGTATTAAGAACCTTTTTCTAGGTGAATGGGTGGAAAAGAGTTTTCCACTTCGGCTGTCATCCTCAATATCAGGAGAGGGAAATAACGCAGACAGGGAGTACAGCAGCCTCCCGCCTTCTCAGTGATTTCCAGGGTCCTTAATGCCCGTGGACGAAACTGCCTCCGTGCTGTGCAGGGGGGGCCGTATCCCTCTATAGCCCAGAGTGATCACGAAGCCAGTAACGATCACCCACTAAAGCATTTCTGAAGAAACGGGTGCACCCAAAGCCAGGTTTTGGCCTCAAGCCCACAAAATCCACACAGCAGGTTCAGACCGCTGACCGGGGAGAATCAATCACGGCACAACCAGCGGACGGCGCAAACGTAAACTTCATGGTAGCATAAAGCTTAAAGCAGGAAGATTTGTTCTCTGGAGGTTGTCAGGCTAGACATGTGGATTTTGAAGGTTCAGCGTATGTTCTTCTTCTCTTAGTTTTCTAAACCAAAGTAAATCATTCCCACTCCTTTACTGTTTATAACACTTAAGCACGCTGTTCATACCGTGACTATTCCCATGCTGCCCTTCAACTCCTGTAATGACTGCGTACGCGTTTAGCTTTTGTAATCTTTCTCATTCATTGATCTCGCCAGCTCTAATGACACTTTTTCCTTCACTGAAGATCTTCCACTTCTTAATAAGCTTATAATTGAATACCATTTTTCAGATAAAGTCACTCCAGCTTCTCAAGAGATTCCTTGCACTGTGGTGCTTCGGTGAACACACTAGAATTGTGTTTGGGGCTGTGGGGTGGGTTGTTTTTTTTTTTTGCTGCTGTATCAGATCACAAATGCCTTTCTAATTCTAATTTACTATCTGCTGTTATGTCTTTCAACATTGCTATAAGCCCACTTTTCAAATACTGCAAATTATTTCCCCCCTACTTAATGAAGGTTGTTAACCTGGACAAGTGTCACCCTTGTTCACGTTTCAGATCTTCCCGTGTCCCTTTGTATCATGTCTTTATACCGCCTTGGGCCTGCAGCATCTCGTGTTTTAATGTCTTCTAGCAAATTTCATGGGCGCGCTGTTCTAGCATAATCTTCATTTTCTGAGTTGCACTGTAATCAACGGGGAGGCTTCCACCGACTGGCTGTGAGAACTTTGGAACTGTCGTTATATTAAAAACAAGCAAACAAAACTCTTCCACGTTGTACCTCACCACAAATTGCATGACTTTAGTTTTCACAGAATCATGGAATCACAGAATTGTCAGAGCTGGAAGGGACCTCCAGAGATCATCCAGTCCAACTCCCCTGCCAAAGCAGGGTTGCCCAGAGCACATCACTCAGGAGCATCCAGACAGGGCTTGAAGGTCTCCAGAGAAGGGGACTCCACATCCTCCCTGGGCAGCCTCTTCCAGGGCTCTGCCACCCTCACCCCAAAGAAGTTCTTCCTCAGATTGGAGTGGAACTTCCCATGTTCCAGCTTGTGCCTGTTGCCCCTCGTCCTGTCACTGGGAACCACTGAAAAGAGTCCGGCTCCATCCTCCTTCAACCCACCCTTTAGATCCTTGTCAGCATTCATAAGTTCTCCCCTCAGCCTTCTCTTCTCCAGGCTGAAAAGCCCCAGCTCTCTCAGCCTTTCCTCATCAGGGAGATGCTCCAATCCCTTAATCATCTTTGTTGCCCTATTTTTTTTGTTGCCCTTTGGGTTTTTTTCAGTATGCACTGAGGCAGTCCTGAGCTGTCTTTCTTTGGATTCCTCCCTCCCATCTTCAGTTCTGCGTGCAAGCTGGATGGCATTAATTGTGGAGAAGCTTGTGCAATGCATAGCTGAAGTATCGCCGTTGCTGTGCTAAAACCCAGCTGTGGCCCACCTGCTGCAGTGGTGGGAATACATCTGGAAGCGTAGGAGCTTTAAAGCAGAAGTCTGGAGCTGGGAGAGGGGTAGGTGAGGTAGCAATGAGAGCCAGGTGGATGTAGAACCAAATAACACCAGTATTACTAGATAAATGCCCATCCCACTGCAACCTGACAGCTGCGATGGGTCATTTAGCCCCCACGAGCAGTTATTGCCGAGCCCCAGCTCAGCTCTTCACTTTCCTCAATCCCTCCTCCTTTTCAGCAGGAGATTTGTGGTAACTGGAGAGAAATAGATGAGTGATGGGATCCTCAAGGACATCAGAGGTGAATAGGGCCCGTTGCCATCAGCTCCCCTTTTAGCCAGAGGCTTCCCTGTCGCAGGGAAGGAGAGGGAGGTCCCTCAAGTGACAGAGCTCAGATGGTCAGTCTGGTTACCTCCAGTGCAAGGAGGGCAGGATAGTGAGCAAGGACTGGATCCAGAGTTCGTCCAGAATCTTCTGAACACCTAGAGGCATATCAACCCCAAGGGTCTCCGTAATTGGCAGTCTTGTTTGCTTTTTTCATTGGTGTTGGTGTCATGAAAGATCAGAATGATATCCCCCAGCAGTAATTTGGAGGCTGCTGAAGTGGTAAAGGATAATGTCATGTATCGCTCCGAAAGTAAGCTGGATGTTCAAAGGTAGAAGTGTTTTGCTGAAAGTTAGAACTCCTTAATTTTGGAAGTGGATGACAGGTGTCCTTTGAGCTTTATGTGTAATTCTTTATGCTCCAGATTGGTTGGTTCAGGTTTTAAATCCACCATGGCTGCCTTTCCATGTGCCTGGAGCAGTTTTACTTAGGACAGTGTCTCCTGCCCTCAGTGACCAAGAATTGTTGCAACTTTGCCCAGCGTATCCCTGTTTTATTCAATTTATTGCGCTTTCTCTTGTCATGTCTTCCTCTCGCTGCTGTTCTCCACCCGTTGTTCAAGTTTTCTCCCTCCCAATTTCCTTGTCTTTAACTGGGTAGGGGGTTCATTTTTGTGGGATTAAAATGGAGCCGTTCGTGTGCTTGAAACAAAGCACACACATAACTCTTAGATCAAAGACTGAGCTTTTAGGACCAATGAAGAATTAGGCCCTTGTTTTCTAGAATGCTTCTACCTGAGGAACTACAAAAGGAGGGGAAGCTAACTGTAAATTGCAGTATATTCATTGTCTGCGGCAGATATTGGCAAATGAATTGTGAAGTTCTGATCCACCTTAGAGCTGGATCTGCAGCTACTGGAGTCAGTGGAAGCGTTCCTGTTGACTCCTGTGATGTTAGCCAGTATTTGTGATTTTTTTTATTTTTTTTTTTTACTGTGGTATCTTTGTAAACATGGAAAGACAGGGGGCAGTCTCCTTTGGGGCCAGTCTCTTTTCAATGGTGCCCAGTGACAGGACAAGAGGAAATGGGCACAAACTTGAATGTTAGAAGTTCCATCTCCACATGAGGAGGAACTTCTTTCCTGTGAGGGTGGCAGAGCCCTGGAAGAGGCTGCCCAGCGAGGTGGTGGAGTCTCCTTCTCTGGAGACATTCAAACCCACCTGGACACATTCCTGTGGGACCTGCTCTGGGTGGCCCTGCTTTGGCAGGGGGTTGGACTAGATGACCTCCAGAGGTCCCTTCCAACCCCATAGCATTCTGTGATTCTGTGAAGAAGTTGGTATCACTCCTCTGCATCCCCTTCTCATTAATAGCTCCTCCCCTGCAGAATGATGACCACTTGTATTGTACAACTCTTTGGAAGCACGGTTTCCAAGGGCTGGGTTTGGCAATGCTGTAGAGTTCCAAAGGAACCACTGGCACAGCCTGACATGACCCACTACAAACTGCACTTGTGAATTACAGAAGCTGTTTGTTATCATCATTTTGTGTTGTTCTCCGGGTGATAAATTGGATGGTAAGAGAAGACGCATCAGAAATAAGACGCTTATGCATGGTTTGCACTTGTATTATCTTGCAAAGCAATTTTATTTTATTGATATTCTGTGCTTTAGAATGTCCCTTCTCTACAGCTTTCCATGCAAATTACAGAACAGGTCAAGCAGAGCTTGGCCTCTTGGTACAGAAAACGATTTTTAAAAGCATTTTCTAACTATCTTCATATGTCATTAGAGCACAGACATACATATTGACCAAAAGCACTTTCACATTTCAAGCTAAAGCATTTGTTCAGCTGAAGACTAAAAGTCCTCCTGTAATTTCAGGAGTACAGCATTTCTTATTCATAAGGGATCAAGACATGAAGTGTAGCTTCTATTTTTATGCCGTAATTGCATCAAGTTTATAGAAAGCAAGCGTTGTAATATGTAGCACTAAATCAAATTAGCGATGGATAAGAAACTGGAATAGTGGACCAAGTTCAGGCACCTGCCTGACATTGTACTCCTGTCTCATGTTAATTATTTCCTTCTTTGAAGGCAGCCCAGCTTATTCTAAATTTTCTAGTTGTTATTCTTGGATGATGCGGAAAGACTGGCCGATCATATGCATCAGCAAAATACTGTTTAAGGAAAAGGGAGTAGGTTGTTCATTTCCGCCTCTTCAGCAAAACCCAAACTGACCAAAAGGGTCACTCAACTATTTGCAGTTTGAACTCCGTCAGTCCTTCTGAGGAAGATGTGTTGACGGTTTGTTTGCTTCTCTGTGGGGATTTCAGGCAAGCTTTCAAATACCGAGGCCCTGCCTGTTCAGTGTAAGCTACTGACAGCACTTGAAGCCCCCATTATGTTTTTTTACAGATCTTTTTTGAGGGGAGGCCTTTATCAACGCTCCCCCGAATTCCTCTGAAGAATGGTGTGCTTTTTGTCAATCGGTTACCGTCCTTCATCAAAAAGACAGCTCCCTTTGGTGGCCGTGGCCCTTTATCTCTCTCTATATATAGTGCTTGTGAAGTATATTGGGATCGCTCTCAGCATGGAAGTGACAGCGCAGAATATTTTTAGCAGTAAAAGGCTGTGCTTGGAGGTATCTGGTTTGGTGAGGACAAGCAGACCGTCTGTAATTGCTACTGGTTCCCCAGGCACTCACAGTGTGCCCCGGTCCTGCTGATGCAGCTCAGCCCCCGGCTGCCTGGCGCCCGCTCGTGCATCACCTTCTCCCTTTCCTCCAGGGACCGTGTGAGATGTGGGAGGTCTGATGCTGCTGCTCCAGTCTGCGGCCGCCTTCTCTCAACAGCAAGAGGTGGCTGGCACCTCTGTGTGCCCCAGAGCAGGGGAGGCAGAGCACAGTGTCTGCTGGCTCCCTGTCTCAGCTGCCCTTAGCATCCCTGACTCCAGCTCCAGGACCAGCTGATGTCCAAAGGACACCATATCCCAAGTATCTCCAGTTTGAGAAGGACAGGGAACTGCTGGAGAGGGGACAGCAGAGGGCTACCAAGATGATGAGGGGCCTGGAGCATCTCTCTTAGGAGGAAAGGCTGAGGGACTTGGGTCTTTTTAGTCTGGAGAAGAGAAGGCTGAGGGGGGATCTGATCAATGCCTATAAATACTGAAAGGGTGGGTGTCAGGAGGATGGGGCCAGTCTTTTTTCAGTGGTGCCCAGTGACAGGACAAGAGGAAATGGGCACAAACTTGAATATAATAAGTTCCACCTAAACATGAGGAGGAACTTTTTCAGTTGGAGGGTGGCAGAGCCCTGGAAGAGGCTGCCCAGGGAGGTGGTGGAGTCTCCTTCTCTGGAGACATTCAAAACCCACCTGGACACGTTCCTGTGGGACCTGCTCTGGGTGGCCCTGCTTTGGCAGGGGGTTGGACTAAATGATCTCCAGAGGTCCCTTCCAACCCCAGATCATTCTGTGATTCTGTAAATACTCCCTCACTTGGCATTTTCCTTAATTAGTTACCATCCAGGGAAATGAAGCTGCAGATCTGAGGACGACTGCAAAGTGTTTTCTTTTTGGCCAAGTGGGGCCAAACCCAGGCTGTGCAGTGGATTGCCCGCTAAGCAGAGAGCTCGCTTAAAGGTTAATCGCATTTCAAAAATAGAGGAGGGGAGAAGCATTACAATGCTTCATTGGGAAAATGTCAAAAGCCATTAGCTCCTGGCTGAAATATATGAAAGGGAGCAGCATTAACTCTGCTCTTCATTTTGTGTGGAGGTGAAACGAAGCATTTCACCATTTACCTTCAGGACTTAAGATGCAACATGTTTTTAAGGTCAGTTCCTTTGTTATAGAAATTCGCAGGAGAAATATGAAATAAAAATTATTTTCCTTTGCACATACCCTTTCTCTTTAACATACCATATCATTTATTCACGTATGGCATGAGTGTTGATAAATATACGTACACACATATGCACTTATATGTACTGCTGTGTATTTCACATGCACAATTTTCTTTGTCAGTGTGCTACATACATAATGTCCATGTTCTGGGAATAGCTTGCCTGGAATAGTATCACCTGCCAGCTAGAACAGGTCGATAGGCTGTATTCACACATTCTAACCTCCTGACCACTTTCAACTACAGCTATTTTTAACTTGCCAGGGGATATTTCTTTCTTATCTTTCGCCTTCCAAAAATACATACTTTCAAAGAACGAAAAAGAAAGATTTCCCCTTTGGACCTGCATTTATTTTTCTAGAGCTAAAATTTGTCTGGCTTAAACATCCCAACTAACATGAATTTGTACTGGACTGAAAATATGCTTTATTTCTTTGGAAAGAGGGAAGTACCCAGCTTTCCAAGAGAGACAAGCAGGGCTTACGTCTGGCTGTGAGTAGTATCTACATACTGGATTTCTCAATCAGGACATTTGGCAATACGTTTTATTTACAAAAATGTTTTTATACTTAACGGCTCTACTGCTCCTACTTGGGGTGACCTGCATATTGCAGAGCTCTGCAAACTCATATTAAAATATCTTTTCTACTGCCTCAGCCTGTATTTCATCAATGGCTGCTGTCCGTAACCTGTGTACACCTGTCTAGCTCCCTGTGTGCATCTCTCCCCTGACGTGCTTTGTGACCTGACCCTTTGCTCTGGACGCTGTGTCCTTCCCAAACACCCCTGTCTCTCGCCTCTGTGACAGGAGACGACGTGCAGATGACGCTACTTGGCTGAACCAACTACTTTCAGCTTTCCTGTGGTCTTGCTTGTCAGCTGTAACCACAGACGGGCTTCCTCTCCCTTCACTTTATTCTGCTCCTACTTGGGATGTACGGGTGGAGTAGTCCTTTTTCTTAGCCTGGTTTTCCAGGCTTCCTGCTCATTTCTGACAAAAGGTGGAAAGGGCTTTCTACAGTCCTGCAGTTCACTACGTGTGAACACAGCATTTTAAATCTGATCCTGGGATCTCCTGTGCCGCTAAACTCTGGCCTAAAATATCTGCCATATCTTAAGCAAGGCCATCTAGTCTAGCTCAGCTAAGCCTCCCTAAGCAAGCATGGTATTTTATTAACAATATATCTTGAGAATCAGTCATTACCCATACATCTTAATCACATGGCAGGTATTGGAGCACCTCCAGCAGCTTATAGAGACTAACTATGACAAATAAACATCACAAATGATGAAGCCAGAGAGCAGCATGCCTGGGCTGAGGGATGCTCTCCCTGTCCTGTCAGGATGAGGGGCCGGTCAGGGTTCCCAAGCTCCAGCTCAGTTCAGCATTTCCCTATATGCTCACCTTACAGCATAAAGCGTCTTCCCTGCCAAAGCAAAAGGGACAGTTCATGGGTTTAAATCTCCTCATCCGTGTATAAGTGTTCCTGCTTCCACAGAATGATGTGGGTAATTCTGGATGATCTCTATCCAGGATGGGCCTTTACTGAAGGGAGTTATTAGTAAGCCAAAGCTCTGAGAGCTTTGTGTATACTTATCTGCCCTTTTAAAATATATAATTTAAAAGAAGACAAAACCAGCTTTAAAGTACAGAGGAAGAACAGAAATTATGCCACATGATTTTCCCGTTGAAGGGTTACCACAGAGATGCGCTGTGTGAACGGGCTGAAAGATTTCCACCTCAATACGGAGCATGAAACACAGCTAGTAAAATAATTACCCACAGTTAGCAAGTCAGCAAAGGGAGCGTGTATTGTAGGTAGCGTTGCCGTTTATAATTATCCATTGCAATCATTAATGACCTCTTTGAAATTATTTCTGTTGTAAATCCCTCAAGAGAGTGGCACCAGGGAGTTCGGTGTTGGTAACCTGCGTACCTTCCTCCTTTGAGAGCACAACTATGTAACACCAATGGGACAACACTGCTTGATTCTTTCAGTGAAAGTGTAGTTTCCTTTGATTTAAATGTCCACTTTAATGTTTGTACGTATGTGTTTTAATAGTATGTTAGTCTTTGGGTGCCTTGGCTTTGCCCTTTGGGCTGCCTGTTCTGCAGTTGGTCACACCGTCAGTCTGTCCCTTGTGGCGCGGTGCCATTTTCGCTTTCCCCTTGACCTATGTGATGATGAAGCGAGTTCTTCACAGTGTTTACAGTTGACGTATCTTAATCTCGGATTGAATAGTTTGCGTTTTTCCCTCAGCTTTCAGCATGACTAATAGTGAATGTAACTGTCTCCGGAAGCAAGTCGCAGCACCCAGCCTGGATTATTTCTGTAGCAAGGGCTGAGTTGGTTCAAGTGCATTTCTACAAATCTGTGTTAAAATTAAAAAATCCAGGAGGTTGCTGGCTGGTCTCCACAGGAAGAGATCTCTTAGCGAAGTGTTTTGGCAGGGCACAGATCCCAAATTCGTTTCATCCCCCTGAAGCTGGAGCAACGAGGCCACAGCCAGGCCCATCCTGGGCTGCTACTTCAGCCACTTCAGTCTGCCGCCATTTTGTGCTCTTACAGGCCAGTGAGCCCCGCTCCCCTCTGACAGCCTGTAAACGTCTCCATACATCTGTTGTATTTTTGCTGCACTGTTTCTGTTTATTGACGACCAAAACCATAAGTGGTGGCCCAGCATGGTGGCAATACCTGCATTTTTGTTTCCTTGAAAGTCTGAGGTAAGCTCGTCAAGTGGGGGAGCGAGGCCCTGAGGCCACAGCATGGTCTCATGGCTGATTTTTAAGCTGTTGGATAAAAAAGGGTTGAGAACCAGGCCCTTGGCCGGAGGCTGGGATGTGTTTGCTCACACCTACGTAAGGCTTGCAGATCGGTCTGGAAAAGTGCTTGTTGAAACTTGGAAGCAGCCTGAAAATTTATTCTTGTGGGCAATCAGAAGGCCTCTCCTCAGGCTCATGCCCGCCCGCCTTTTATTTACAGGCAGCCCCATGCGTGCAAGGAGGTTGCTTCCTCAGCCTTGGTTTTCAGAAACTTTTTGGAGATTATTCATTTTTGTAGATTGACTCCTTGACTTCTTTGAAGATCAGCTTGTTAGTCTGGCAGCTGCTAGGTGTCTCGAAACACTGTGAGGGGACAGCATTTTGCTGTCAGTCAATTTGGGTTTGGAGGCAGAGAGCTGTGAAGGCACACAGTGAGTGGGATTCTTCAAAAATAAATACCCTTTGCTATACACTGCAAGAAATAACCACGTCTGCTGTGACACGAGTGAGTGTAGTTCTGATGCCTACACGTAACTATTTCCTGTGGGATCTTTTTAAGGGAAGAGTTGGTGCAAAGAGGAGATTATTTTTTGCTACAATTCTCTCTTACAGCTAGATAATTATGTTTAATCAGGTAGGGGTTCATCCATGCTAAGCTAGATATTTAGATTTTTGAGAATTTTGTAGGGATGTATTTTTTAAAATTACATTTCAGGGAAAGCTGTGGTGTTTGGTTTTTTTTAGAGCCGCACTTCATAAAAATACAAATGAGTTAAAAATCTGATTCCTCAACATGTGGTGCTAAGCTGTCTAGCAGTTCTAGTATGTTCTGTCAACCCAAAGGCATATTTTTAACCTGACTCTCTGCTGTGCGTGTTCTCACAACAGATGCTTGATGAGACTGTTTTCTTTGTTTATAGATGAGGTCTTGTCCGAAAACTTTTTGGACTACAAGAACCGTGGCGTCAACGGCTCTCACCGTGGTCAGATTATCTGGAAGATTGATGCCAGCTCTTACTTTGTGGAGCGTAAGTGTTTTTCAAATCCTGCTATGATATAATTCAGCCACTGCAGAAAGATAATCGAACTGCTTAAGTTGTTCTTATGATGTTTTTATGCCCAATATGTCCTTTAGGAAAGCTCAAAAATGTTACCAAAATCTTTTAATGTATTGAGAGGAACTGAAATGTTTTATGGAGTAGCAAACCACAGTTTCTGCAGTAAAATAAATTTTGTGGATGTTGACTTATTTACTTTTCTTTTTTAAATACAGTTGTGAATAAGCGTTTTAATCTATTTGCTGTTATTTGGACTATATCATTAGTAATGAACTGCATTAACTTTAATATGGTATTAAGGCGAAGAGGAACTCAGGCACATAATCTCACTCCAGGAAGATTCACACTGACTTTTAATTGGAAAAGTTCACGGTGCATCTGACTTCCACCATATTCAGGTGGATTCAGTGGTAAAAAGGGTCAACTCCTGATCGTCATCTGGACTGAATAAAGGCATAAAAATGTGTATTTGTAGCAAGGTACACTGATTTCAAATTAAGTGTTCCTCATTATATTCATATATTACCTCTGATGTAATGCAGTGTAACTCTTTTCCACCTCCTTAGCAATCAAAATACAGAAATACTGAATTTGCTTCTGCAAAGTACTATGTACCTTGTGCAGCAAGTTAAGAACATTTCTGGCTTGGCTGTCCCACATCCCTGACAAAAGTGAACCTGACCATTCGAGTTCTTACTCTCTTTTCAAAGAGTTACCGTGTGGTAATGCAGATGGAATTCATGGTCATCTTTGGAGAGCAGAAATAGAGTACTCGAGACTGGAGTGAGATCTATAGCAAAATATCTGTGGTGAAGGAACAACGTGTCTCCTTAAAGAGGAGTTAAGCGTGAAGAAGCCTAACATGCAACACTTTCAGTTTTTCAACTGTACTGAATATTTCCAATGATCTACCTTAGCCTGCTGGGCAAAATTCAGAAGTTTTGTATAAATTGTATGATAGTCAGGTATACTTATTTAAGACTGAATTTGAGAGCAAGCAAGGGAATCTTTGATACAACCTAAATTCTAAAGGATTTGGAAGGGGTATGAGTTATTCTTGATTAAATTAATCTATGACTTTGACCTTAAGTAGCTGGTATCAGCAAGGATGCTACATGCAGGCATTTTACAGATACTCAGCCCTAGAAACAGATTATCTCTTTGCAGTGTGAAGCACTGCCGAGGGTCTGTAATTCCTAGTGTTAAGTTAAATTGAGAATGTTGTTCTAAAGAATTAAACGAGCTGCTGAAATTTCTACAGGACGTGAGGGATACTTATATCCCGTGTTTTAAAAAAAAGCCCAAACATTTATGGGAAATTGTTTAATATATAAGAACATTGGTTTTAGTCATCCTGGTTTGGGGGCAGAAATACATTACAGGATCTAACCTTTAAAGCAGACTCTAATTTGCAGCTGCTTCTTTGAGCTGTGGTTACTGATCCATAAGACTGATCGTGCGTTCTTTTAGCTGTTAAAGAAGTGTGAGGAGGAGATATCAAATGCCAGAACTGGGTTTTGAAGCGGCCTTACTACCTCGGTTTATTGTCAAGGGGTGGAAGTGGGACTGGGCTCTGGTAGCTTTCCTGCCTAATTCACAGCAGAAAAGAAAGAGGCAAAGTGAGAAATGCTTAGGGGAAAGCCTGTTCTGGTGGGCCACATTTTATTAAGGGCTCAACTGCATGATGAATTATGTCAGCTTAATAAGTTGTCCCGATTAGCTGAGACATAGTAGCTGTTGTTAATTGTGTGCATGCACATTCTTCACTTGCCCAATTGTAAGAAAATGCGACTTAGCATAACATCCTTCACTGATGCTTAAAACTGAGTCGTGCTGCACGGTAGTTCGGCAGCCCACGCCTGACGAGTTGCTGCCTCTTGGTAATTTGTTACGCTGCCATCGTTAGGTTGTGAATCTCAGCTCTGAGATTGTGTACCAGTGCACTCATCAAGGACAAATCATTGCCCTGTCCAGAATTAAAACAGGAGGAAATGAAGTAGGCGGTAGGAAATAGCAGCACATCCAGATACCCTTACAGCCACTTGACTATGGAAAGGGGTAGTTAAAGCAGTGAGAAATGTTGATGTATATGAATTTTATGTATCTAGAGGCATATTTGAGGGTTTCTGCTCATTGTTGAGAATTATGTATGAAAGTACACAGCTCTGCAGATGATTAAATGTTAGGATAATAACTGCAGTGTCTGAAGACCTCATGTATTTTCTATCCAAAGGGGATAGTGTAAACCACCTTCCTTCAGACTTCTATTTTTTTGGACAGAGATCGTATCTTCCTTTTCTGTTGCACAGCACACAGTATGGTGACGTTTGCAGGAATGGGAAAGATGCTGGTCATCAAAACCAAACTCACCTGAGAAATCTATTTACCTTTTCTTGCCATTCATGACAGAACTGAGAGAACCTGGAGGACAGGGCAAGGGTGTGTTCAACGGTAACGCGGTACAAGAATTGCCATGCTGATCCAAAGCTCACCCGGTATTCTGTCTCCAAAAATGGCCAACAGTGTAGAGTTGAGGAGGGTATAAAAGTAAGCAAGTGTTAGTGAGACTTCTAGCTGGAATATTCTTAGCTTCTGTTAATAGTAGCTCAGGTACTTCCTGAGATAGGTAGTCTTTTTATTTAGTGGTTGTCAAGGCGTACGGTAAGTAGCTAAGACATGGTAATTTATTTTCAGGGTATCCTTATTGTTTTTCTATGTATTATGTTATACTTCCCTTAACTTGTTATTGATTGGAGTCTTGCTGATTATAGCATTAATTCTTTATAAAACAGAGTAGCTCACTTGCAAAGGCAGCCCTTAATTTCTGCTCTTGCTTTTCCTGTAACTGTCTGTACTTTGCTATCTGTTCGCCACTTGAGTCAATATTGGCAATTTATCAACTACACGGTGATTCAGAAGACGTTATGGTGTACGCTGCCGTGTTTGGCCCACCACAGCCGGCAGGAGCCATGATAAGGGGAAATCACAGTCTGGCCAAATAAAGAATCAGCCTTACGTAGAGAATTTAAAGTTCCTAAAAAACTTCAGGCACCCCACGCAGACTGGTTTGGTTCCTGTTCTTGAAATGTGTAAAGGTTTAACATTTTTGATGGTGCTATTGGGTGAGGTGAAATAGGCTTATTACCGAGGGGCCGTGGGGATCATCCCGTCCAAACTCAGAAATGAAAGTTTTTCTTTTGACACAGTTAGATTTCAAGACTCTCCACGGGGTGTTTTTGTATCACATTTAAGGAAATTACCATTATGCTGTGCCCAGTCAGCCACTTGACATAAAGAGCTTAAAAAGACATTTTTGAACTTTTTTTTTATTTTATTAAAGAGCTATGTGAGGGAGCTTGAAAAATCAAAGGTATTAAAGATTGGCTGATCTGCAACAGTGAAGTTCCCATTAATATGAAAAAAGAACCGTTAGGAATGAGGTCGAGTAAATAGCGAGTTATTACTCATTTTCTGTATTTTGAATCTGGAGGCATATAAAATGCGTTTGGGAGTATTTTGTGCAAAAGCCTTAATGTTCCCCAGTTAAGTATCCTTTCTTTCCTGAATTTTTGGAAAGTAACAAGCAAATGAATTATGACGCTCTGACTGGGTCACCCGTAGTCATTAAACACAAAACCAGTGTTTGGGTACTTAACAGAAGACTGACATCTAATCACTGTAGATGGTAATTTGCGTGCAACGGCCTGGAACCTGGAATAGGAGTGAGTAAAGGCAAAAGGGGTTGGAAATTATTTTCTTCGTGGTGGCAGATTATCACAACAAAAATCTTCTATCAGACACAGCTGTAATGATAATTACTGGCAAAACCCATCAACCTGGAGGACCACACTAGGCAGAAGCTGCGCACGTGCTGCCGCTGTGGGCAGAAGAAAGTAGCAGTATTGTGAGAGGGTTTGTAGAAGGGCATCAGGAGGGGAGAACGCAAAGGAAAGCACGGCAAGAAACTGAAACCCCTTTTTGTGTTAACTGCACTGCTTGTACTTTTATAAAAACTGAAGTTCTGCAGTTTCAGATGCTTCTCTGCTGTAGAAGCTATACTTTCACAGTATTCTCAGTGGGTTGCCCAGTCCGAGTCATTAAGGGTTTATTCTTCACCTATGTTTAAAGTATCACCAGGTTAAGAAAATGCGTTTCGTGTGGTAGGTCAAAATAGCTTTTGCTTTTTGGAACGTGCTTCTATGTTTTGGGGGTACTTGGGCAAAAGGCATGTTGCTTTTGAATTTGGTAATAGCCTGGTTTAAGAGAGCCTTGTCACCTTTAAAAACAAAGATCGTTTCTTGACACGTGCCCCTACAGCATTTTCAGGTGCCACAGCCATTTAAAGTTTGTGTCTGATCTACTTTTTCACCTTGAAAAGGACTTATCTTTCCCAGAGAAGCCTATGCCTTTCCGCTTCGCATATCACAAACTCGCAATATAACGTTCCCGGTCACCAACGTGCAGCATAATGTTGCCAGACAGGTACGTCATTGGTGTGAGCCAGAGAGGGAATCGCTTCCAAACGCCGGCGTGAACGCCGGCAGAACAGAACTCATCTCCTACTAATACCCAGCAAACAAAAAGCCTTAGCGGCTGCAGAGGCGATGTTGCACTACGGGCCAGCTTTGCATTGCTGCACGATGTCCACCGGTTTGGGTTTTTATGACAGCCCGTGGTAAACGGTAACCACCCACGATAACCATGAAAAGGTTGGGGTCTGGGGAGAGGAAGGGAGAGGGAAGAGAGGCGGTGCGCCGGTAGGGATGTATACTTTTGTGTTAAGGCTTGGAGGGCGCTGCGGTGAAAGAACCAGCCTGTAATGGGGATTCCAGGGAAGTAAATATGCTCTGCTTCGCCGCAATTTCTGGCACGTTTTTTTTGCTTATCCAGCAATACAGAGAGAGAGCGTGCTAGAGACCTTTTCACTGAGGTGTGATGCAGCACCACTGTAAGCACAGTATCAAACTAACGCATCCTTATATCGACGAGGAAAGTTATGACGCTATTCAGAATTGCACCAAAGACAGCCGAATACCTGGAACCCGCGTTAATCTACCGGCCTTTCTGCAGATTGTTTTACTACCTGGCAACTAAGAAAACCATTTCCAAGTGTTAATCAGTCATCTGTGTGGCACTTCTATGGGGGAGCGTATGCAGCAGTTGTTTGTTTAAATTTGTTGTTGTTACAGCACTTTTTTTTAATAGTAAAGATGGATGATAGACCTTGCAGAGAGAAGAAATTATAATTATTTATTTCTATTGACTAGCAGGGAAATAATGGTAAGAAAAAAGTGCAACTAAAGTCAGAGCTCTGAGATGCCCTGGTACATCTGCAGGTGGAAGGCTTATGTTTTAGACCATGGTCAATATATGCCATATATTTATGTGTTTATAGAACATGTACAGAAATGTCCCCCAAAGCGACCAACAATTAGCCCTTTCATCTGGGGCTGTCAATAGAAAATATATCTTTTACATTGCTTTAGGAAGTCGATATAAAGGTCACTTCCAAAGTATGAATAATTGAAGGATGTTGTAGCCTCAAATCAACAAAAACCATTAATGAAGCTGGAGTATTTGCAAAGTTTTCCTTTTTCTGGACAGGCTGGTGACAGGTCCAGCCCACTAAAATAATTTCCTGTCTCATTTTTCATTACCCCAGTGTATCTCAAATCACGTGTGCTTCACTTTATGAAAGAGCACGTGAGGGGAGAAAATAGAGATAAGGCTGTTGAAGTCCATCCTGCTCTACCTTTGAGTAAATTAGAATATGCTGCATGACTTTAACCTTCAGGAGGCTACAGATAGCAAAAAGTGGAGCAACACAGAAGCATCTTCAACAGTGTGAAGACTCTTTAGTAGGATGGTTAAAGGTGTCAGAGAAAAAGCAGATACGAAGCACTAAGAGAGACTTGTGCCCCAAAAGGTGCGTCTACTGCTTGTCTCTCTCCCAAGGGAGACATACCATAGTTTTGAGGTTCTTTCCCTTCATCTCCTTGCACATGTACTAGTCTTATTGATGCTTTTTTGGTTATCTTCCACCCTACACACAATTACTTTTTTTTTCTTCCTTCTTTTCCTCAGTCCTGTACCCCTTTAGTAGTTTAATATTTGTATTTGAGCTAGGCTTAGCTTTGGGAAGAAGAGCACAGTCTGAAGTCTGGATGAAGGCATTTCCCAGTTCAGGGCTGTTGAGGTTCCTCAAGAACCCTTTCCTTTGGATCTTTTGATCAACCCTTTAATCTTTTCTGTTGTTGCATTTCCTGTTAGTTTTTCTCTTACAAAGTCTTTCTGTGCCAGGATTGTAGGGAGCAACCGATCGTAAATGGAAACATAGGTCAATCCACACAAGACATTAGACAGCTATTTCACAGCTTCCTGCATGGTTGTGCTGTGGTAGCTCAACTGAGAGACTTGTCTGTGAATCAGGTTTTTCTCTGTCTTTCTCTCTTTTTCCACAACTTGTTTTGACACTTGGACATATTTCGTTTGTGCTGTGGAGATCCGGGCTGTTTGTTTATTCGTTCCCACACAGGGAAGAAGATGCTTGTGTCGCAGCATGCGGGCTTGGTGACACCATGCAGGGACAGCCTGGCTGGTCCCCACACTACCTGCTCTCCGCTTTTCATGGCAGCGCTTGAAGAAGTTACAAAATCTCTGCTTGTACGAAGCTGGGATTGCAGTGAGGGGTTGATAACAGGAGTTTCAGAAAGCTCCCTCAAGGTGAACTGCAAAGCTTTGAATGTGAAAATAGTGCCTGATCTTGAACACGCCAAAGTCAGAGCAAGTGTTTCTTCACTAAGGAACTAAGCCATAGTTCCCAGTCACAGAGACCACAGCTTACCTGCTCTGTTCTCTCAGCTACTTAACCCTGAACATGCATCAGAGACCGGACATGATCTAATTCCCTAGGCAGTGGTCAAGAAGTTGGGGTAACGTTTAACTGAAGTTTTAGTGCTAATTACACTGAGACTTGGGGCATTTGGGACCTGGTTTGGACCCACAGATCTAGTCTTGCTTGTTAACTTTCAAATATATATTAGTCTCTTTTTTCATTACAGTGCTGTCTAGCGTCTCCTGTGAAGAGTAGATCTGCTTTTCTATGTACTAAGATATTTTCTTAGCTAAAGAGCTACAGCTGGATTTTTGAAGGTATAAGCTCAAAGCAAACGTTTGGGAGCTGGGCTTCAAAGCTGAGATAGGGAAGACAGATTAAAAGGTGAGAAGTGGAAACAGAGGCATAGAGTGAAGAAGTAACTTAGCAACGTGTGGGTACAACTCCAGGTAAGACTTCTGTTGCCATATTCCCTGCTTAGTGTCTCATCTGGTGATTTTAGACCACTTCTAGGCTGTTTGCATTCTGAACTGTTGGGAATTTTAAAAGTTATACCCTGAAACTAAATGTGTCTTGCTGCGCACATACGTTCCTCTTCCTTTTGTTCGNTTTCCCAGTGCCTCCTGGTGACACCTTCCTGGGAGCTTGAGTTGAGTTGGGAGTTTTGTATATATTTATATATATNATGTTGCTGTGGAAATCAAGGGTAAGCTGAGTGGGTTGTTCACCTTCTGGAGGGGTTGCACCTGTGGGGAGGAGTGGACAGGTCAGGTGAACCAAACCAGCCAATAGGGTGTTCCATCCCATCTGCCATGATCAGTATAAAAGCTGAGAATGGAAAGGAGCCAGGTTGGCTTCTCTTCAGTGAGGACTCTGTGAGTTTGTCTGCCTGCCTTCCCTCCCTATTGGTGAGTTCTGAAATCCAGTTCCCATTGGTCATTGAGTCCAGTCTGGAATTTCCCAGTGCCTCCTGGTGACACCTTCCTGGGAGCTTGAGTTGAGTTGGGAGTTTTGTATATATTTATATATATTATATCTGATTAATTATTTCCTTTTTTAAAAAAGTTATTATTAATATT
Organism: Arenaria interpres; assembly: GCA_013399435.1. NCBI lineage: Eukaryota > Metazoa > Chordata > Aves > Charadriiformes > Scolopacidae > Arenaria > Arenaria interpres. The sequence continues at coordinate 140,888 of VXAK01022902.1, forward strand.
TCATTAAAGTAGCTTAGTTTTTTCTAAACTCTTAACTCTTTTTATCTCTTCTCCTTGGAACGAGGGATGGGGGAGAGCATCTCTCATCTTGTCATTGGCCAAGCCATCCCAAAGCACGACAGCCTCAGAAAAGGTGGTAATGAAGGAACTGGGATTTTCCCTCTTTCCTATTTCATTTTTTTTAAGCCAGCTGTGGGTGTGCTAGATCTGCTTGTTGTTACCTTCCCCAGATGTTGTCAGGTTGAAGGACAAGCAGTAACTTCCCTTGCAGTCCAGCAGCCCAACTCTTGCGCAGCAGATCCTCCAGCCAGGGAAGACAAAGATTTATGGAGTCATCTCCCTGGCTGAACATAGGACTGATGTAACCGGTTCCAGCCTTGTTACCCCTTGCAGCTAGGCTTGCCTCAGTGTGGAGGCAGAAGGGCACTGGTGCTGCTGGGTGACCCCATGTTGCGGACACACAGACCGTAGCGTCAATCCCCAGCTTCGTCTGGCACCGTATGTCCCAGAGTGGCACCTGGGGAGGATGCCTGGCCCCCAGGTCGGTGCCAAGTGGTAGCTGAGGCACCACATGTGCCTCTTGTTGTGAGATACAACTCTGTCTGATTTTTGTATCTTGGGAAGAGGATGCTTGACAAGAAGGGGTGAAAAAAAATCACGGCCCTCTCCGGTTCTCTTCTGCTTCATTTGTCACATTGTTTTCTTCATCCCCATTATTATTATTTTTTACATGCGTCTGCTCAGTCCCTAATTTTACTAACTGCCCTAACTTGGGAGATTTGGGAGGGCACAGAAGTTTGTGACTGGTTTTTGGGGGGGACACTCGCCTTCTTTGAGGTTCATTTGATCTTAAGGTAAGGGGCACATTGACAAAGAGTTCACCTTTTCCAAACAGGAGCTCGTTGCTTAACACCCTTTACAGGAAGCAGGTGAGGACTGGGGAGCAGCCAGTAGTGCTGTCGCTACCAGTAGATTGAAAAGAGGCTATGTAGTTCTTACAGCGGTTCCCACTTGAATGTCAGGAGCTGGGAATGCTCTGGGCTGGCTTTCCATGCTCCAGTGTTAAAATTTGTGGGCAGCTCTAATTTCTGACCTGGTCTGCACTGCTCCCTCTTCTCCAGATCCCACTGAAGATATCAGGTAGGGCCTGCGTCCTTCAGCGCTTCTGGAGTCACTTGATCGTGCAGTTGCTCCCCCGGGTAGAATAATTCAAGTAGAAGCCATCAGAGCACTCTGTACCAAGCAACGTGCCGTAGGGAATGGTACATCTTCAGTTTGGGTCTGGAGGACTCTAACTGTAGGTGCCAAATTTTGAAAATACAGATTCACATGTTCATTTTGTTCTTCTTCGTCAGCAATATCCTCAGGTGGGTTGCACTAGCTTTATATTCAGAACTCCTGCACGTGTAATGTGTTTTCTGCTTTAGCTTTGATATCACTCAGGATACCATACTTTAGGAAATAGCTGTGTTTTTCTCATCTAGCCTAGCATTTGATAAATACGTGAACAGATACCTATCGTTTTGCTGCTGTGAACTTTGGATGTTGGTAGCCTGCACAAGGGGGGCTGAAGTCACGTCATTTATTGTAGCGGTTCAGTATAACCCAGGTAATGTTGTTTTGGGATTGATAATCTTTCCACTAAGAGACTACAGTGTCATCTTTGACTCAAAATCAGTTAGTCTTTGCCGCAGTTAAATGGTTCTGGAAGGTTTCTTTTGGGTGATGCTGTCTAGTGGTTTGGTGGAATTGCCCTGGAAGGTAGATCCCCTCTCTTTCCTCCATTACACTGCTCCTAGGCTCTCCCTTTGTTCCTGAAACTACTGCAGGCCAAGTTAGTCCCCACTGAATTCAGAAGGGATCTCCTACATGCAGCCGTGCCTGCCATCACGAACCTCTTGTGTACAACCGTGTACAGAGAGCCTAGGTACAGGCTTTGGCCCAAGTGGTTTTATCTTTGTAGAAATCCAGAAGACAAATGCAGTGGAAATGGGAAGCAGCTGTGATTGGAAGGGAGTCAGCACATGCATCATAAGGTCATATTTACTCCGAAAGAGTGGTAAGGTATTGAGCCTTGTTTCAGTTACTTTCGTATTAAATAGCAAAAGTACTGTATTTAGGTTTTCATAATTAAGGATGTAAGTTCAATTCATGGATGCAAAATTATTCAGGAGACAAGGAGGCTGTCTTGAGAGTGCCGAGATCTGACACGGACAAGCTTGAACATTTCTCATGATGGAGAGGATAAGGGTCTCCAAGGACGTGGGTCTCTGAGCAAAGGCCAAGTTGCATCAAGGGCTTGCCCGAGAGAGCAAACTCAGCAGGGGCTTTATTCACCAAGCCCATCACTGGTTTAAAAGTCCTAAAGAATAGAACAGCGTCAATAATTTACCATTTCTGATTTTGGAGAATTTTATGGATTTCTTTTTTGTAATCCTGTTAAAGCATACCATGAAAGTAATTAATCAAAACAGAATTTGGAGCGTGTGTATTAAAGATAACGTTTTTCTCAGTTTATGGAGGCAATGAGTTTCCTTCGCATCTACTATAGGGCTCTTTTATACCTCTCTGCAGTGGTGAAGCGTCTGAAGGGCTCTTCTTAGATGTCTCACGTGGCATAGGAAAATCTCAGTATAAAGGGAGATAAATCCCTTCACATAAATGAAAAATTTGGTTGTAACCCTATTATTTCATTGCCCAGTTTGGGCCAGCCACTCCATCTCTTGTGCCTTGTGATGGTTATGGCAACATTTATCCAACTCCTACGATAGTGTCTGGACAATCTTATCATACCGAGAAACTTATTTGACCTTCCATGCGGAAGGTAGAATTCTGTCTGTGGTGTATTGCTCTAGTAACTCATCCTGCTCCTGCAAAAGTGCACATATGATGCAGGAAGCCTTTTGATAATTGGCTTTTCTTGCTAACTAGCTAGTACATCTAGCCCTGTCGTCATCTTACTCCTGGTCCAGGGTTTCCTGCTGTAGGACTGCCAGATGTCAAGAACACCGTTTATATCCAGAATAGACTTACTGAGAGAGCAGGAGGTCGGCGGGGAAGAATTACTGTCTCCCTGCAGGATTCAAACACTTCTGCCCTGCAGAACCATCTTTCTGCAAGGTCTTTGATAGTGATAGTAGGACCTTGAGAGCCTCAGACAAATCTTGTTTTATACTTCCAAGCCAGTCTCCGACCCTCTCAATACTTCAGATGTATGCTTTACCCCATTAGTAGCAGGTATGATTTCCTTCCATATCTCAGTGCTGATAGCTTTTTATAAATAAAAAAACCCCACAACCTTGAAAGAGATACTTTTGCTGTAATTGTTTATCAATTAAATTTCCATAATGATGCTTCTTTCTGTCCTTCCCCTTTCATTAAATTATCTATGCTAATTTCATTATGCATTCTCTCTTTAAAAGTCTAAAAGCCTGTGGATTTTTTTTCCACAGTAGCTGCTGCAGTGAGACCTCTCAGAGTAGACAGCAGTGTTGATTCCAGATCCTTCCTTTTCCTTGGCAGCAGAGCCTGTGTCCCCAGCGGGTACTTGGTCACTTCTGAAGCGGTAGGAAGCAGAGGTGTGGGGAGGCGACGTGTTTACTTACCTGGGGTGAGCTGTCACAGTTGTGACTCTAGACTCATTCCTGAGAGTAAGAGCTACAGGTCTGATTGCTTTTCACTCCAGGGCTGTTTTAAGGAAGCTTTCCATGAATAGACTGCATATACTGATAATCTTGCTGCTTCTTGCTGCTCCCTTCACTCTACAAGAAAGATGAATACGATTGTTCAATAATCTTGGGTTATCTGGTCCCCTTCCAGTTCAAGGCAGGTGGGGTTTGAGCAGGTTGCTCTAGAGCCTGTCTAGTCAAGTTTTGACTATCTTCTAGGATGGAGTTTCCTTCTGGGCAACCTCTTCCAGTGTTTGACTACCCTCATTGTGATTTTTGTTTTCTTACACCTAATCAGAAAATACTACTAATAATAATGTAACCTAAATGTATATACATCCCAGGCCTCAAATACAAAAGTGGAACAAGTCTTATTTCATTTTCAAAGACGATCTTTCTCTATGCCTCTCAGTTACACGTTTTCCCTGACCCGTATCTTTTGCATGGCTGGGATACCTTACAAGTTCAATAATGAATTCCATTCATTAGAAGATACAAAAAGGAAGTGTTAAAAATAACTTTTTTAAAAATATCAGGGGGAAAAAAAGAATTATAAGTAAAAAGCACTGATATCAGGATTAATTTCTAAAAGAAAATAATTTACACCATAAAAAACCAGAATTGATTTGGATTATGAACTGCATTGCTGCTGTGCTGCAAGCATGAGGTGTAGCTGGGGTTAGAAATAAGATGGGCAACACGTGTGTCAGAATTTAAGCTGTAGTTGTTGTACGTTGCCAGCAGTGTTCCGCCAGACAGACTTCTGAGTGGCAGGAGTATAAAACCAGGAAAGTACAGACTGCAAGCAGTCTCGGCATAAAAGGACTCAAAATAAATGTGTAAACTTTTTGCAGTAGAGGAGCACCAGGGAGCTTTCCCAGTCAGCTCGTGAGTAAGGGCTCTGGGCTCCCAAGGGTCCCTCTGAGCTCAGCAGCCAGATCCTGTGAAGAGAAGCAGCTTTTGGTGCAGCCTACGTCTCGTGGACGTTTCTGCTGCCTCTGGCTTCAAAAATCAATTTACAAACAGAAAAGTTCCTTAACACTGCTGTTGTTTAGCCCAGGTGTTACAGGTACGTGACTGCCATTCCGCTTCTCCTTTCCTGCTCCATTAAAACAAGCCTGCAGTTGGAACACATCAAATTCTATCAGGGGCTTGTAGAGATTTCAGTTTCTTGGTTTGTCTTCCTGCTAACTTGCTATTTATCCAAGCTGCTGAACAACACTTCCTGGGGGTAAAATTGCTTTATAACCTGGCAACTCTGGGTTACTCCAGAGAACTGGGGAATCCACACAAACCGACGTGTGAATTAACCTCCCGGCGTCGTCAGGAAACACTTGAACAGCAGATTTACCACCACACCAAAAAGTGATATGCCTACGGTGTATTAGATTAGTCTGTCTGCTTAATTGATGGACGAGATTTAAGGATGAAAGAATGTATGTCTTTAAAACAGAATACAAGTTCATGATTAAGATTTTGCTTTATAACAAGGAATTCTCCTTTGCTTCTCAGATCTAGTTACGGTCTATGTTAGCACACAGACCTCCAAGAGGTGCATTTTTCCTGTTCCTGCTGCTAAGGTTGTTGGCCTGAGGTGGAATGAGCCAGCCCTGCTCACTCACAAGATACTAATTACTTTTTTGTTTTGTTTGTTTGTCACTGTGGCATCTCATGGTTGTGGGGGGAGAAGGAACTATTTCCTTCCCTCCGCTTGCCTAGGATTTCTTGATTTACATGTAAGTGATGTTCTCTAATTAGCGCACTTCTGGATTCAGGTTTTCAAATGTTTTCCTGTTTACAGGATATTACGGTAAGCTTTATGAGCTGCTTGTGAGAAATATGAAATCTGCATAGCTAATAGATTCATCATTTTTCTTTCCCTTTGTGAAGCGCACAAAATCTATGCATCGCAAAGTCACAAAAATGAGAAAGAAATGTTGGTAGCAGCATACTTTGGCTTTATCCTTTATTTTCTTCTTTTCCCTGACTCCTCGGATTTCACAGAACCCATCCTGTACCTTTTTTGTATTGAGGTGAAAATGTAAAAGCAAAGGCATATAGTGACATTTTGGATTGTGGGGGCTCTGCCACGGCGGAGTCATCAGTGGTGGTTAAGATGATGCAACCTCAGTTAGTTGTCTGTGTGGGCTCTCTGCCAGGAGGCATCTCTCACCACCCCACCATTTTTGGAGTATGCGTTTGATTACTGGACGTGTAATCAATTGTAATTACTGGATTGCTTGCTCCAGTCCTGGTAGTTTAGATCATCTTCAGGAGCATTTGGGGCCAAATCAGTTCATGTTATCTAGAGACTTCAGATGTGTGGGGCTGAGTTGTGGGACCTTAATAGAAAGCCTCTGACTTGCGTTTTTTGTTTATCATGTTCTGGTTCGGAGGGAGTTTTCATGTGGTTCATATTCCTTTCCCATGCAAATTTCTCTCTGACTTTTGAGGGAAAGAAAATGAAACTTAGCCAGGAGAAGTCTCAGCTGCAGCTGCGTTGATGTCCCTGACTGAAGAGTAGGTGGCAATTGAGCAGATCAACCAAGTTTCCTGTGATTTCTACCTTACAGGGAATTCATAGGCAGAGTCAATTCAAACTAAAAGCGTAGTTTAGAGCCTTATCCTGGAAACTCATGCCAGCTTTCAAAATTGCTGTGAAAGATGGTCCTTTCTCAAAAGCTTGACAGAATTCTCAGTACTGTTTGTAAGAGCCCCTTGTACTCAGTCAGTAGTAGAGCAGAGCTCTTACAACTCCAGTGTGTTAGACTGCACAGAGGTAGTTACGTCTGGGGAAGGCACGGAGATCAGGCCAATGTTGTTCTGTGTGAAGTGTGTCTCTGGAGAGTCGTGGGCAGCCACCCAGCGGGAGCATCCAGTTACAGAATCACAGAATGGTACGGGGTTGGAAGGGACCTCTGGAGATCATCTAGTCCAACCCCC
>VXAK01022902.1:152367-170451 GCA_013399435.1 Arenaria interpres
GCAAGGCTTGAAAACACTAAGACCTTGAATCCCACAGAGCCTGGCTGGCTATACAGTAAATATTTTCATGAATTCAGACACTAGACTCTTCTAGTAGTACAATTTTCCCCAGCGTTAGAAGAAAAGTTAGTCCTGTGTCTCTCAACCCAGGACAGGTGCCTATGATTCTTTGTCCCCTTACTTGCTTAAATGTGATATTTCCATCCCTTGTTATTCCAGTGTATGTTATAAGACCGTAGGTTTTTTAACCTGCACAAATGCAGCATCAGTTTCATAGTAATTTTTTCCCCACAATTCCATAATTTTATTGCACTTGAAAAGAAATACACTCATCCAGTGTGCTCAGCATTGGATTCTCTGGTTGTCTTACAGTCAGGATGTTTTATCTTGCCTTTCAGCTTAATGTAACCTGTTTGTAGGCCCTTCTTTTTACTGGTATTGAGTAAGATACTTTTGGAATTGAAGAGTTTTTAAAAGTCATGTTTCATTTTCGGATTACAGCAGTTTCCTTCCCTAATTATTGGATTGCAAATGAATGGTGAATGGAAGTTTGTATTTTAGAAAAGAAAAAACATTGTTGAAATAGGAGGTTGCAGAGGGAGCTCTAAGGTGAGAAGTAATAATAGGGATAATGCCTCTTTGTTAGCAGCTTTTTGATCTTTTCCTTCTCGATAGCTTGTGCTTTGCCTTATAAATTCCCAGGGAAATTAACAATAGGCACCGTAGCAGTGGCACCTCATCAAAATACCCTCGTGAACAGGAGTTTTCTGAATGGGTGAGCAGCCACATACAGGCCATCTCAAGACAAAATATAAGAAATCCTTCACTGTAGAGTGGTTTAACCAAATGCAGCAAAGTTACTTGCTTTCTCCTTCTACAGTCAAGACTCTAAAGTGAATCGCAAAGGTCTCATAGTATGCTTCCTGTAGAAGGTGACTTTGTGGGCAAGCTTCAGAAGAGCAGCAGTGTTTGATGGGTCTGTCCTTTTCTTTGTAAGAGAGCAGAGAGCCTTAGCGCTGTGCTCCAACATCCCACATGGTTGTGAATCCAGCTACAGTCAAAAGCAGAAGTCCAGTTCATGGTTCCTTCTAAAAATGTGATTTTCTTTTTCTAATGAGTAGGTTTTTCCTCTTTCTTACTGATCTTCAGAAAGCATCATACAGAGCTATAGATCTAAATCTGATAAACTCCAGCCTTAATTTTCATTCTGATGTAAATCTTAGTTGATTCAGATCCTGAGCCCTCCAGAGCCTCCCTCATGAGAGGTGGGCACCTTCCATTCTCTCCCTTTGAGATCTTGGACACAACTTTGACACATCGCCTTTGTGGGGAGAATTCCCTGTGAATTGCTTTCCTGAAAAGGAAATTCATATCAATCTGTCTCCCTGGAACCAGCTGCAGTTCTTCCTCTGGTTTTGGGGGTGGTTGTTCTTTTTTTGTGGAGGAGGTGGTGGCAAATATGTGCAGCATTATGTAAAGCGGCGGTGATTTTGAAACTTGCAGCGCGCTGGCCACAGTCAGACAGTGTGTGAGCGGTATTGGAATAGAAACCATGATAATGAGACTGATCAGAGCGTGTGAAGCTGGAATGCCAAGGGTTTTTCTCTTGGTGATGCGTCTTACGATGGCTATCAGCATCCCAGATCCTCTGATCTGCAGAGACCGCATTGTTGCAGAGAAAGAAGGGACCTACAAAAGGGGCTGTGTGTCAAGCAGACAACTCTGAGATCTCCTGTGTGTCCCTGGGTAACCTGGGCTTTGAGTTTGTCTTTTACAAGTCCTCCCTGCAAAATGTAAATCCCGCTGAACCTACGCATGCCACACTCGCATCCCTGTTGAGCTTAGCAGCGGCACACAGGAGAGGAACTCTGACGTTGTTTTAAAATAATAAGGCCCAGCTTTTACCCATTTATACCCAGATGCAGCACTGTGTTTGCAAAGGCATCACGCTGACGGGGTTTCGCCAGCCGGCGGCGCGGCTCACAAGTCTCTGCGAGAACCAAAGGATGTGGGTGTGCTTTCTCTGCCTGTGGTTTCTCAGCACATGGAAGGAAGATGGGCACTGCTGTTGAAAAGCAAAGTGTTTGCAAGACTGAAGGGAGAGGAGAGGAAAAAAAAAACCCAAACCCCATATCTCGGCAGCATAGCTGGCATGCAGCTTTTTTAATTTTTTTATTCAAGGCGCATGGTTCTGAGTGGGTGAACCCAATTAATTATAGATGCTTTGGATGTGTAAACGAGAGAATGGCTCTGTGTTGTGAAGACACAGAAGTCTCTTTGCCTCTGTTTAATTAATGCTTACAAGACCTACCCAGCTAAGTCTTTGGTGTGTTAAGAAAAGACCTCAAAGAACGCTGTTTTTCAGAACTGCTGAACTTTGGGGAATTTTGGTTGTTGGTTAATTACAGTGCAAGGCTATTCGTCTCACACTTGTATTTAATAGTGTAACTAGTATTTGATGGCAGAATTACATATTAATCGTCACTGTTCATTTCTGAAGAAAAAGGTAATGTGGAAAGGAGTAACAAGATGTTTGCAAGATGGTAATGTGAGTCCAGGAACCAGTGTGCCAAAGATCTCAGTCTCTGCTGCACCGTCATCATGCTGTGACTGTCTTTTGCCTTCAGGTTTCACCTGCCCTCATTTTTCTTCTCACGCTGTGTAGACCTGCTGGGTGCCTTTGCAAATACTGCCCTGCAATAAGAGCAGATAATCCTGAGGTGAAGGGAGAGGTGGTGCGTGCCTTTCCTTGGGTTGCTCCCTTGTATGTTTTCCTTACCTTGAATGCCACTGACTTCATTTGGGTCTTCCAGGTTTTGCAAATGATTCTCTTCCAAAATTTTCTGCAAATAGTTGTACTCTGTGCTAGCCAGAAAAGCCGAGAGTTTGGATTGTCATTCCAGCCATCACATTTTTGGTACATGTAACCTATTGCCAGTTTCGTAAGAGCCTTCCACATCTCTTCTTACTCTTCTCTGTGAGCTTTTACTTCGACCTAAAGAAGCATTTTGCTATTGTCGTCTACTTGTATTAGGGTGTTTGTACTATCACAGCAATGAACAGTCTTTGTTGTATGATAACATGATGCATAATTCGCCTAATCACTCAAAATGAGTTTTTTAATGTGTTGATTAGAAATAGCAGCAACAAACAAGAATGTGCTTAGTGTAGTGGGTAACTGAAACAATTTGAGCACTAGGAAGCAGCTTCTGCGAGCATCTTGAATTTTGATTCAGCCATCTTCTCAAATTGACCATTTCTTGCTGCGTTGTCATGGAAATATCAGGCTAAATATATCTTTAGATATGCAGTAGAGACAAGGAATGTGTGCATACTGCTTCAGAAGTGTGATAAATGTATTAAAGAAGAAGAGCAGCCCTTTTTATGGTATTGTGGGTAATAGTGGTAAGCTCTTTTGGCTTCTCTTTTACATCCAAGTGCAAAGGATTTTCTCGTGGTAATATTTATGTCTTGTTGCCCAAGGACTTAATTGCAACTGTCTTTGTATAGTGCATGGCATATGGTTCACTAACTGTAATAGCTCCCAATCAGAGTGAACACTGAGTTTTAATATTGCACGGTCTGGCTGCTAAATACAAAGAAACTGTTGTTGTAAAGCCTTCTCATAGTGACTGAAGAGAGCTTAGCACTTGAAAATGTGAATAGATAGGGCTTCTGACTGGGAGAGTCTGGGGAGTAACAAGAGAAAGGAAGCAATGTGTAAGAGGAGGTGGGCGAGTGGTGAGGTCTGTGACGGCTGGTTTTGGCACTAATATCTTCAAAGGTAACTTTTCTTGAGGAAAAAACATTCCCTTGAATCAGCCTTTCGGTTGTGTTTCTGATGTGAAATTCAATTATGCTTATCGGGCACATGATTGAAGATCGGCTCAGGAAGTGCTGTAGCAGGTGTCTTGACGTAAAGTGCTGCTAATGTAAATGAAAACGTGAATCCTCCCTAATTTCGGTGCTTGGCTGGGTTTGGAGTTGCAAGGTCTCCCTTTTCGTGCTGTCCTCTCCCATCAGGAAGCAGGCACCAGGTAAAGCTATAGCTTACACTTTCCTAAATACGAACCATTGATCATAAGGCTGATGTCATTTTCTGCTTCTGTAAATCCAAAGCAGTGCCTGGTCCACCTGTGTTTGGGATCAAGGGGAATAAAAATATGTTGTGACGTAGAGGGCTGTGCTTGAGGCACTTGGCTTCTGAAGTCCATGTGTTATCTCTCGCTCAAAGCTGCGCCTGAAGGCATAATCCACTCATATGTATTTAATTAAGGCTTCAAACTGCTCTTGCCCTGATAAAAGCAAGGAGCTGATGGTTAACAGGGATCTGCTCTAGGAGACAATTAACTTGAGGCAGACATAACACCTGGAAGCCTAAAGGATATATTGCAGCAGGGGCAGTTGAGAAGAGCTTGCTTCATCTGGGACAACCTAATGGCCGTACATCGCAGTTAAGAGAGGAGAGGGGTCCCCAGCTCTGCTCGTCCTTCCTCTGTGGTAGAGCCGTGAGCTACTGTGTAGTTGTGAGTTTATACCATTCTCTGTTGCCTGGGTCACCTTCACAGTGCCTCTGCTGACACTCCGAACAAAGCTCAGGGGTGCCAGCATTTCTCTATTTTCTATCTGTTTATGTTGCCTTTTAATATATATTGGTGTAAGTGAGAGCAGAGTTAGGCACCGTATCTCCAGTTCAAATTCTTCTCCTGAGTATTGTCAGTGACTCTAATGTAGCTAAGAGGGCACCAATACAGGGAAACAGATGGCTTTCTGCATGTGAGGTGAGGCTCATTTCCAGCGTACTGGAAGCGTAGAGATTTTTTTTCCCTACTAATCAATTTTGATAAAGAACTGTTGAGCCCATTAAAACCAAGATGATGAACAGTCTTAAAACAGAAGCGTTCTTCAGAAACTTCATCTGATGTAATTGTTGCATTTTTAGAAATGATTTTAGATCGTCTCCCTCATAAATAGATGAAATGTGCATTTGATTTTGCCTGCAATGTTGTTTTCCATGCAGTGTGGGTGAATGCTTAGGATCAGAGAGCAAACTTTAGGCATGGTTTCCAGTTATTATGGACGCAACTATCACACGGTTAAAAATGCTTTGATGATTGCAAGTTTTTCTCAAATAAATTGCTCACTTGCTAATGCTCATGGTAAAAAAACCTCATCGTTAAGCTGATTTACATAAAAACATTATATGCCTGTAGGCTTTGGAATTTCATTAAAGTCTCAATCTTAGTGCAGCCCTTATAATTTGCTGTTTGCAATGACTCGAATGCCTCGCTCAAACAGCTTTTCCCTCTCCTGATGAAAGCCAGGTAAGTTGTTACAAGCCCCCCGTCCCCAACTCTCATTGACTCACATTGATGCCTCTCAGTCATTTCTTCACAACAGCCCATTACAGGCAGAGCAAATAGATGGTACTGTTGGGTCAAACTGTGAATAAATAGATAAAATTCTTGCCTGTTCGGGGCTGGAGCCCACTGTCTGTATGAATATGGAGCAAATAGTTCTGTTGGTTTCAATGGGATGAGAGATGTCTCAGTGCTAGGAATGGTAAAGTTGAGGATAATTTTAGGAGGAAATGACTGTTTTCGAGGATGTGAGCTGTCTGAGCAAACCAAATTTCAATTCCATTACTCATGTTACACAATAAAACTTGAGTAGTTTATAGGTGGAGAAAACGCCACAGTGCAAACTGCAGGTTCTGTTCCTAGCTACATAAGGGCTAAACCACCTTTTTATTAAAGACATTTAGCATCTTGAGCTACTGGCTGGGCAATGACGTCCTTCCACTGGTGTTCCCTATGGTGGGTATCTGCAGAAGCTTTACCTTGCTCTGCTCCACCTCGACTCTAGGCGTCAATCTAAATGCCAGACTTCCTGGGCACTTCGGTGGTACAGACCCTTGTCCATGATGAAGGTGAATAGTGGCCCTTTCCCAAGGACCACTGGATGACTGTAGATTTTAATGCATTCCAACCCGTGCCCCTCTGGACAGAACGACCGTAAATCCCATTGCCATCTCCCTGACATTGCCCAGTTGTGTGTTCGAGTGCAAGTCCCCCCGTAGATGCACTGAGTTCCCACCCTGAAGGCAGCCAGTAGTGCCCATCTGACCTAGCAAGATTGAAACAGTGCTCTCCTACCTGCTCTGCTCAAGCCCACGACCACCACAAATCATGGGGTGTTTTTTTTCCTTCACCACCTTACCTGGTTTTGTCCTGGTTTCTGGTTTCCTACTCCACACTCCTAACCCCACCAGCTTCCTCCATCTCTTCCTTCAACCAAAGGCACGTCGGTAGTGGGTTCATATTCTCTTCTTCCATGCCACTTGGCACAGCAGGGAGATACCCAGGGATACAGCCCTCCTGATGCCAGGAGAGGTGTCCAGACATGGCACGGCCGCAAAGAGCTTAGATCTGCACTGCAGGAGAAGTCTTTCTCTGTTAGTCTGGAACATGCTCAGCACAGATAGGATTTCCTGGGCGTTTAAATAGTAAAATCAAAGATGTCTCCAGTGAGCATATCAAACTGAATTTGAGAGACTTACAAGCTAGCTGAATTTTAATGTACTTTTACAGGAGCAGCAAAAGATGTATGCTTAGTACAGTAACTTCTGCTCTGTGTTAGCATGGGGGGGTAAAAGGAAGGGTCTTCAGAAATCTTTAATGGGTAAAAAACCCCATGGTTTTTCCTTTGCCCTCACAGCTCCAAATTTCTGGTTGAAATTTTCTTGCTGTGCATCTCTGTAGATCTGAAGCAGACATCCAGCATGCAAAATCTTATTCTAAATGTATCTTTGAAAATATATAAGCAACTGAAACAGGGTTTATAATCAAAAATGTCAAGCAACTGTAATAATCTGCAATGCCAGCAAGGCCTGCCTGTATGGAAATGAATGCCTAAGCAGACACCCAGTCCAGCTGCTGGCTTTCTTTAGCAATGAGTCTTCCCAAAAGGACAGGTTTTATGAGGGTAGTGTGTAAGCAACAGCCTGTTGAAATAAAATTGTTGAATTTTGTGTTCTTCCTAAATAGCACTTTACAGAGCCGCTCTGTTCTGTCTCTCCTCTAATAGAAATCCCTGGGTGCTTTCATGAGGCAAAATGAGAGGTGATAAGGCAAAAAGGGTGTGATGTCTTGTGCTCAGGAGTCTACAGCTGAAAAATTTCTGAATAATGATAACGAACGACAGCGCGGTCACGGGTAAACTGACGCATGTCACTTCATGTGAAGAGCAGAGTGATAGGGGTGGATTTTGCATAGCTAGACCCCAAATCAGTGTAGTATGGGGCACGCAACACTGAGGGCTCAAACGAGTGAAGCTGGCACGGAGGAGACTGGCCCACTGACTATGGATTTGTTACTACCCCTTACTTATTAGTGTTTAGTGTTAATTTACCATACTGGTGGTTGTTGGAGGTTGTTGGAGGCATCAGTTCTCTGAATGAAATTATCAAGCAGAGGAAATAAAAGCGAAAGTCAATAGTAGAGAGTATCCGCAGATCACAAATAACAACAGAACAAAGAATCAATGCTTTCATAAATGAGAATAATCAGCTCTCCTGTTATAACGGAGGTAGCTCCAGCCCTGAATGTGCAACCCTTGGGAAGTGATAGTAGTCTGTGACACCGCCATCTGAAGAGGAAATAAAATTACTAAAATCATCTAATCTGTTCTTCAAATACCATTTACAACTACAAATACTGAAATCCATTATTTATTGTTTCAGCGTTAAGGTTATTTGAGTGTTCTAACTGTGCATTTCTGCATCTCCACAAGTTTGGATTTTTGGTTTAAATTTAATTTTGATTAGGTTTTTTAGGTGTTGTACTGCTTGGCGTTGAGCTATTACAGTTTCCGTGCAAAGGTTTGTGCTTGAAATGGTTGATACGTACTGGTCAGCCTTAATTCTGTCTCCAGGTACTTTTTTTCTTTCTTGCCTGAGGGCATTATCGTTATCTGAAAGGTGAGATTTGAAAATCTCGTATCTCACAGTTTCTCAAAAGAAGCCTTTCAGCCAGTCTGTTCAGGTGTGTTTGTGCGTGTCTTAGAGCAGGGCAGGGAAAAAGTCGTCGGAAAATTGGGAGAAATTCTGCAACTGGGATTAAAGAAACGCCTCTGTTTAGGCCTCATTGGGTTTCAAACTGTGAGCTGTCTAAAAACTGGGGTGCCTTACGGAAAACCGTAGGCAGTTGTGAGGCTAAACAAATACTGTGAGCAGATGCGGGTGACAGCTGAAGGAAAAGCACATTCCAGAGGTGACCGGGCAGCAGAGCAGCTTGATGGATGCAGTGTCACCCTTGTGTATTGGACAGGTAACGCCTGGAACAGGCAGTTTTTGTGATACAGCACAAGAAATAAGAGCTGCTGTTTGCATGGCATATGTGATGGAAAAAAAGGGTACCATCCATCACTGCTCTAAGTACAAATTAGATCTGCCATTAATGACCTTACCTTTTAACTTTGTTATGTGTCTTAGTTCTTTGCTGGCAGGGCAGGTGTAGTATTGGGAGAAACTACCTAAAATTATCTAAAAGTCGTTGATGCTTAGGGAAAGTCTTGTGCTGATGCAGGGGTGCTGGGTGTCAGCTCTTTGGGGTGTGGAGTTTACCTGCTCTCTACAGTTCCAGCGGTATTCAAAAGCAGGAGATGGGCACTGGAGGCAGCAGCAGGTGGAGAAGGTTGGTCAGGCATGAGAAGACATGCAGGTTTCCCAGGTAGTTACTGCTACAACTCATACATTTTGCTCCAGGCTTCATGAAGCTCTCTGTGAGAAGGCACTTGTTTCTCCTTCAGCTTTGACTTTCTTACTCTCTCCCTCTCTGCCTTTCCATGCCTTTTCTTTTTCCCTGCTTTCTTCTCATTTAGTCTCGTTTAGACAGTCCTGCTCTTTCTCCCCTCTCCCCTGTCCCACTGTCTCTCTGCAGTGGTTCTCTTCTAATCTCAGTCCTCTCCTTCCCTCAACTTTTACACCGGTGCCATTGCTCGTTCAATCCCAGTACTGCGACATCTCCTGTAAGCTGCCTTTATCTCTCTCTGTTTTGACTTCCTATTGTAATTCCTTGTCCTATTTTTTTCACGTGCCTCTCCCAGTTTCCCTGTTGTATTCAATCAGTTCTCCCCTCCATTGACTCCCTATCTCCACTTTGACGCCTTCTGTCTCCGCTTCCAGAGATCACTGTGGCTACTTGAGTTCTAGATGCTCCTATAGTGGTCTGATTATCCACTTCTGGGTCCTCTCTAGGGAAAACTTTATGACTCATAACTTAAATTGCTTCTCTCTGATTTGGTTCACTTGGTTCCCACCCACTTACCAAAGAAAGCTACCTTTTCATTACTGGTTTTTGACACCTCTCATTTTTTATGCACAATGTTTGCCCAAAAGAGCAACAACAGCTCTTTTAGCAATAGATTGAATTGATCATAAATGACTCACTTTTTAAGACTGGCATTACTTCCCTGAGAGATTTTGTTCGGTGCTGAGAAGTGCTTGGCTAATGCCTAGTCACCTCAGCTATTTAATTGGGGAAAAAAAAGAGAGAGTATGGTGGGAGTAAATCACAACCAGATTGTGGAAGTGCCTCAGGTGTATCACGTGCTCCTATCAAACATCAGCTGATGCTTCCTGCCTCCCCCAAAGAGTATCATTTTGTCT
Organism: Arenaria interpres; assembly: GCA_013399435.1. Taxonomy (NCBI): domain Eukaryota; kingdom Metazoa; phylum Chordata; class Aves; order Charadriiformes; family Scolopacidae; genus Arenaria; species Arenaria interpres. The sequence continues at coordinate 162,035 of VXAK01022902.1, forward strand.
TTCATTGAAATACCCGTTAGGATGGTTGTTGGTGGTTGGTTTTTTTTTTCTAATTTAACGAGGGAAACTGTTTAATTTTGGTAGAGCTGCTTTTTATATTTGAGAGAATAAATCCACCTTTTAGTGAAAGCTAAGCCTCTGAGACCAGATTAGCCTTAGTAAGTGAGGAGCAGAGGATTATAAGAGAAAGTGAACTTTTGAGAACCTATTTAGGGTGATTGGGACAACCCTGAAGGAATGAGGAAGATAAGTAGGAAGTAATTATTGTGAAGGGAATGGGTATCAAATAAACCAACAGGAGCAGGGTAGGAAAGGAGAATGGGTTGATGATGGAAACTAGGACACCTCTTAGAGGCTTTCAATCTTCAATACCTCCAGCTGCAATTCATCAGCAGACCCTACTAGATTTTATCTCCCCTCACTTCAGTTTAGTAAGGAGGACAGGGTGTTTTCAAGGGCTGGGTGACTGCGGAGGCGGTATGGAATACTGCCAAGAAGAGTAATCACGGAATTGTCAGAGTTGGAAGGGACCTCTAAAGATCATCCAGTGCAACTCCCCTGCTAAAGCAGGAATGCATAGAGCACATCACTCAGGACGGCATCCAGGTGGGGCTTGAAGATCTCCAGAGAAGGGGACTCCACACCCTCCCTGGGCAGCCTCTTCCAGGGCTCTGCCACCCTCACCACAAAAAAGTTCTTCCTCTGATTGGAGTGGAACTCCCCATGTTCCAGCTTGTGCCCGTTGCCCCTCGTCTTGTCACTGGGAAACACTGAAAAGCATCCGGTTCCATCCNTTAATGTGTAAAACTGATTTGGTAACTGAGATAACTCAGGGCTTTCATAGAGAAATCGTTTTTTGTCTTGAGAGGGATGAAGCTCCAATGGCAGAGTTGTTCTCTGGCAGAACTCAAACTTCTCAGAGTTTTCCTCCAACTGAGGAGTGGTCTCTGTTGTGTCTGTGGACGGGCTACACCCTGGCTCCCTGCCCTTCCCTGTGAGCATCCCTCCCGCGTGGCCCACAGCGGCGCTTGTGGGGCTCTGTGATGCCAGGGGCAAAACAGAGTTGCCTCTCCTGTTGCCTGGCTGTGATTACCCTGCCTTGGCGGCCTTGCTTTCGGGCACCCGTGATGGTTACAGCAGTGGGTTTGAGCGTACAGCTGGCAACTGTCTTATTTATATCAATGCAGTGGAAGGCTGTGACACAGCCACGCTGTAAGGGAGATACCGAGCCCATCCTAAAGGGAACACAGTGCTGGTTTGTTCTCGATCCATGAAAACTGCCAAGTAGTTTGGTAATTGGCACGGGCACGAGTATTTCTGAGCATCTTTAGACATCTCACCTCTTGGAAGATTTACCAGTCTAGCTGCTGTTTATGCTCATTGAAAGGAGAATTTAACCTCGTTACTTCCTGACTTTTAACAGCATAACTTCATTACCTGAACAAGTGAGCTGCTACTTGTAATTACCAAGACAGGCTTGGGACAGAGTGGCTGGAGCTGCCTGGCAGAAAAGGACCTGGGGGTGTTGGTCGACTGTCGGCTGAACAGGAGCCAGCAGTGTGCCCAGGTGGCCAAGAAGGCCACCAGCATCCTGGCCTGTGTCAGGAGCAGTGTGGGGAGTAGGACTCGGGAGGTGATCATCCCCCTGTACTGGGCACTGGTGAGGCCCCACCTCGAGGGCTGTGTCCAGTTTTGGGCTCCCTACCATAAAAAAGACATGGAGGTGCTGGAGCGGGTCCAGAGAAGGGCAACAAAGCTGGTGAGGGGTCTGGAGCACAAGTCTTATGAGGAGAGGCTGAGGGAGCTGGGGGTGTTCAGCCTGGAGAAGAGGAGGCTGAGGGGAGACCTTATTGCTCTCTCCAACTCCCTGAAAGGAGGGTGTAGAGAGGGGGGGGTCGATCTCTTCTCCCAAGTCACAGGCGACAGGACTAGAGGAAATGGCCTCAAGTTGCCCCAGGGGAGGTTCAGGCTGGATATTAGGAAAAATTTTCTCACCGAAAGGGTGATCAGCCATTGGAATGGGCTGCCCAGGGAAGTGGTTGAGGCACCATCCCTGGAGGTGTTCAAAAGACGGGTTGATGTGGTGCTGGGAGATATGGTTTAGTGATGGTGTTGCTTTTTGTTTGTTGTGTGGTGTGTTTATTTTTGCAAAATTAGGTTGAGGGTTGGACAAGATGATCTTTAAGGTCCCTTCCAACCTAGAAGATTCTGTGATTCTGTGAAAATAACAATGGCATGTATTTATTTATAACTGGGGATTAACTGGTAAACACCTGCTCCTGACCTGTGCAGCGTGGCTAGGGCAGCAGGACAGAGTTAAATGATCTCCTTTATTCCGCAACAAGCTCATCTACAAGACTACAATGCAAACAGCCCTTATAACTACATACTCGGTACGAATGCCAGCTGGAAGATATTCGGGTTAATTTATATCGCTGCTTTGCCTCTACTTACGATGCTTTCTGTTCATCTGCAGAGGCAGTGGCACCAAGGCAGTGAACGTCTGCATCTCTTTCGGAAAGGTCTCACAGGTGATTCAGGAATTATGAGAACAATCTTCAGAACGTTTAAAATGTTAGGACTCTTGTTGAAGTGAAGAACATGGCCCCAGTGTTATTATTTAGAAAGAATGGCTGCCAGCCAAAAAAAGCCCAACGAGGGTCTAAGTGGCATTTTTGCACGTAAAGATACCATATGTAATTTTTACAAGCTTTTTACTTGGTAAAATTTCCTGTATCCATTGACAATAGCTGTTTTCTGAACATCTGCAGTCTGAAAAAGATGTAGGAAAAAGCTGGGAGAGGGGGAATCGCGAGACAAGAAAATGTTGATGTTTCTAGAGCGATTTCTCAGGCTGCCGTCAGACCTGCTCTCTGAACGAACCCTTGGACATCGCTGCCTGATGAATGGCTCCACCTCTGCCACTGGTTTGGATTGGATGTGACACTTGCGTGTCTCTGGGTTGCCTGTTTGCATCTGTATGTGGGCAGTTTGTTTGAAAATTAAATTAGAAATAGCAGGTGTGTGAAACTGAGAGGAATCTTCAATAACCACAGGGTTCTTTCCAACTATGTATTCAATCACCTTAGTAACCCTTCATCCTTGGAAGTAGTGCTATATCCAGAATACCTACGTAAGGATATATTCTTTCCTCCTGCTCTCTCTGTCTAATGCTTCTAGTTTAATTAAATAGATTCTTTTAAACCATAGTTTCTCAATGTAGGAAGTCAGTTACCGTGTACTTGTCAACCTACAGAGAGATTTCCTGCTGTGAGGTCTGAACATTGTCAGGGTAGTATCTGAAGTTTTATTTTATTAACTACACAAGTTAATAAAAATTGAAAAAAAAACAAACCCCAAAGCCTCTCTTTCTAGCTCTCAATGTTCCCGCAAACTGTAGCTAAAAATCTCCAGGGGAGAGGAAAATTAAGATTTGAATAATTGGTGAGAACTGCGCGATTTAGCTATTGTGATACCCTCAGCTTTTGCTGTCCTCTCAGTGAGCAAATGAGTTAGCTGCTGAGCTGTTAGAAGTCCTGTAGAGAAAATTACAACATGAAAATTCGATCTGGACTTGCAGTTTTTCGGTCCCACAAGCTCATCCAGCGCTTTTTTTTTTTTTTTTGCTGCCAAAAGGGAACAACTGCCGCTCTCAGGTGCGGCAACAGGGTCGCTGGCTCAGCTGTGCTGACCCCTCAAGTAAATCGCTTGAGCTTGCAGAAGTTCCTTTGGGGCGTAGCTGTGAATTAAACCCCAGGGTGGGCCACGCAGCCCCTCGTGGAGGCGCTGAAGGACTCTGTAGCCTGTTCCACTTCTCGCGGAGTGCCGCGGAGTGAAAAGGACACACGTGCGCGTCTGTGCGTAGAGCGGGAGAGGCGTGTGTTGGCACACACTGTGAGCGGAAACGTGCACCTGGTCATCTGATAAAGAACAAACTGTGGGGATGGAAAATACGGTGGCAGATGAACTGTGCTGGCGCTGTGCTGCTTCTGGTCGACGGACTGCACGTCCCTGATGCCTCCTCAGGAAAGAGTGCTGAGAAGCCACCTGGAAACGAGAAGCGCCCGAACTACTTGGGAAGACGAGCTCTTTAATTTTCATTTCCCAAGTCACCCTTGAAAGCTGGGAAGGCTTTACACTCCTAAGATATTTTGTCTTTCAAAAAAACAAATCAGGATTTATTTTTCCTCTCGTGTATCTGTATGTGTCAGGGTAAGCAATTCAGGCCTGCATTTTTGAGGGTCTCCATCATTTTTCATGTCCCCATGTTTTGCTTCCACCTGGGGCCCTGCATGGTTGGTTTTCGGATCTACCAAACGGCAGATCACAGGGTCGTATTCTGTGGCCGAGGTCTGAGCTCTTAGTGTTGCATAATCTTTTGTCGGGGTTACACTGATGTAGTTTATTGTGTTACTGGTGTTAAAACAGCAACACAATTTGTATGTTAAAGTATTGCCATTCCCTTATTTTCTTCCACAGGCTCTGTAGTTACAGTGAGTGGAATTATGGCCTTGCAGGCAAAGGTTGGTGTTTGCCCTGGGCCTCAGCAGCAGCTGCACAGTAAGGTGCGAAGGAAAAACTTGATGATGAGAAGCACCTTCAAGCGTATTATGGAGCAGCTGAAAATTTCCATGGCGTTATCCAGTTTAAACTGGGAGATGTGAATGCTGCTTTTATTTAAATAGGCTCTTTTCAGATCCCACAAACATACTTGTTACATATATACAGTGCATACCTGCTGTGTCCTGGCTGTATGTAGGTACATATCGTAGAATCATAGACTTGTCCAGGTCAGAAGGGACCTTCAANATCTATTTGTAGTTACAGACCAACAGAAAAGCTGGCTGAAAGCATCTTTCTGTCTTGCAGCAGACAAGGTGGGTCATAAGGGGGATGGTTGAGCAAGAGGCTGATTTCCCGTCCTCTGTTCCTCGATACAGTTATGGAAAGAGGTTTCCCTCACTTAATGTATTTATCTGAATGCCAGTGCATGTGGCACAAGACAACACTGTCCGTCCAAAATCACGGTCTTGCTTGTGTTCCTCACTAATCAAAATCTTTGGAAGTCAGTGAAAATACACGAAGATGAGGTCTTGTGGTACTACGCTGTTTCTGAAAAATGCTTTAATGTAACTGCCAGAGCAGATAATCTGTGTAGATCGATGTCCTTGCTCTGACCAAGGCCAAAACAAATTGATTCAGTGAAACCTGCCAGTGAGCAACTATGCAACCTTGCTGTCCTAAGAAAGTTTCTCGCTTTCTCAGCACATTAATTTTCAATATGTCTGAACAAGGGAGGTTTCTCTGTCCCTGTTTTTCTTCTTCCTAATTTAGCTAACAGGTGCCGATCAGGCCTGTGTGTCATAACTGCTGTTCAGAAGAGGTTGGGGTTTTAAACTGTTTTAAGTCACAGGAACCGAACTCTAAATTTCACTCTTTCAAAAAGGAAGATCAGAGGTAGGAGGTGACCTGTTGTGCCAACCACCCTGGGACAAACCACTTGCAATTTAACTGCTTGCCAGCCTTGTGCCTGTGAGCTGCAGCCGATTGAGCAGCTTCTCCCCAGTGGTTCTTCTGATCTAAAAGAATTCTATTTATTTATTTTTTTTTTCAGCTGAAACAAAGATCTGCTTCAAATACTACCATGGCGTGAGCGGGGCACTACGAGCCACAACTCCCAGTGTCACAGTGAAAAACAACGCAGCTCCCGTAAGTTATGCTGGCTTTTTATTTTTCACGTGTTTGTTCCCTGCTGTCACTGTGCTGTGCCTCGCTTCCTCTGCGGGCTTTATATACCTTTATATGAAAACTGAACATAATATTTGCTCTTCAATGCGTTGTGGTACAGACAAACAGGTAGCGTTTCAGTTAAGATGTGGGTTTGTACACCAAGGGATTGTAGATTGAGCTTTAAATCTGTCACAAATAACTCCCCTGACATGGGACAAGTCCCAAGTCCTAGCTGTATCCCATTCTGTAAAGTTACCTTCTCTCTGCTGGGTGTTGTGAGACTTGGGTGATACCTCTAGAGGATTTGGGATTCTTTGGCTGTAAATACAATAAATGTCCAGAAAAGGAATAAATTTTTCTTACTTTACGGTGCTTTTTTCAAAATCAAGGCGTGAGCATTTTCATGGTAGTGCCTCTGAGTTCCAGGAACAGCTATGCTGTGACACCTTCCCAGCAGTGATAAGAAGCGGGCATTCAGATCCTGATCCATCAAAGTACCGAGGATCTTTTTTGACAGATTGAGGCCTCTTTGAGAGCAATTTTGGTCGGCTATAGATTAGCAAGCTCTGTGGTTCAAATGGCTCTAAAATGCTATATATATATATGTATCTTGCATGGGTTTGGCAAATTTGGTCACCCTGAGAGTGAAATTTGTTTTTTTAGAAGCCTGCAGGGAGACTTTGTGACCTCCAGAGCTTGTCTGGCCTTGCTGACAGAGTTTCCTTGCCTGCCAGGCTTGTCTTGGCAGAGGTCTGCATGAGCTGAGCAGATGTGGTCCAACCAGCATTAGAAAAAAGACTAGCTCAGGTGTTGTTTAATCTTCGAGATGAGTTCAGGAAAGGTCTGTCTTACCTGTGCGTGCACATATATTTCAGTGGACATCACTCAAGCTTAAGTTTTGAAAGTTCAGGGCTTGGGGGGGTGTTGGTTTGGTGGGGTTTTGTGTTTTGTTATTTTTGTTTGTTGTGTTTTTGGGTTTTTTGACAGTCCCCACTGAAAAGTCTCACGTGCTGTTTGTTGTTTGTGTCTGGTTGCACCAGCACCAAGGAGGATTTATTCAATTTTTTTTCACCCTTGATGCCCTCACCTTACCTTTGGATAGTTTCTCTTTGCCTTGTTTTGATGCACACAGTAGCTGCAAATTGGACGCTGGGTAGGGGCTGATGGCGTGTCTTTTAGGAATAAAAGGGTTTCATGTCTCGATAGGCCTTTCTTACATGCTCATGGTTTGGAAACCTGGAGAATGTCTTTCAGCTATCCTTAAGGGAAAGTTCTAATGTGGCCTTGGATATCTTCAGTGTATGGGGTGCTGAAAAGTTCTTTTTAGCCTGTAGTGGGTGGTGGGTGTCTTGTTGATACAGGACTTGCTGTTCATATCGTGGTTATTATCAATTTAGGGGGGACAGTCTGGGTCATTGATTTAGTCCTAGTCTTCTCTGAAATGTAAGGGAGCCACCCAAGGCAATAAATAGCAGTAGACTGAGAGATTAGAATAATGTTTTTTTCATAATTCAGATCCATGTCTTAGACCTGAGTTTGAACCAATTAAGCAAATTTTTCAGGGCGAGTGTGGAAGGATTACTCTCTCATTAAGTATCACCAGTGTGTTTTAAGTTAATAGGAGAATGTATGAGGAACTGTGCCTTTGTAATACACAAATATGTAATCTCTCCAAGTACTTCAGTTGCGGTCTTTATATATATGGGGGAATAAAGTGGCTTAAGCAGTCATTCCCTTTCAGCTGAACAGGACTCGTGTTTAAAAGAAAGTCCTCTTTGTGCAGTGCTCATAGTCTTCATAGAGATCAGATGAGAAAAAGAAACTCCTATTATGACCTTCAGCTGAGTATACTGTACATGGCTAAAAAATAACATATGATTAAAACGTGGTATCAGATAAGTTTTCAGCTTAAGGGCCAAACCATCATCCTTGGAAATAGCATTCTCTTCTCATAATTGATTTTTTTTTTTCTCACCTTTCTGGGCTACAGAATACTCCGTGTGTTTTTGCCAGTGTTTTGCAGAGCAGAGAGGGCCAGCGATGTTGTAGCTGGTTTCTCTGTTGCTTTCTCTTCATTGTTTTGCTGCGGGACATAAATATTTGGTGCATTTAAGGCAAACACTAAGCAGTGAAGACGAGAAAAGCAAAGGAATACAAGAAAGGTTATGCAATGTGAACCTGCGTAGCGCCCCCCCCTCCTCCAGGTATGAGCGCAAGAGGCAAAAAATGGTAAAGACTTGAAAACCCCTAAACTCCTTTACAGTTTAGAGAAAAATAACGGGCTGCTTCTTCCCCGTGGGAAAGCTTTCAGCCAAGTATGACCCTCCAAACTCCGGTCCCAGCTGAAACCATCATTTGGCTTTCTCCAGCTGCCCCTCTGCTGTACATGTCCAGCCCTGATTAGTAAATTCGTTGCATTTTCCAGAGCACGCTGTGTGGAAGGTGATGTTACCCTCACTGCATAGGTGGGGAAGGAGCTAACAAGAGATTTTCCCAGCTCTGGGTTTTTCCTGGGTTCTTGTGTGCCTCTGGCTTGGTTGCTGCTGGGGCAGGGGTAACATCATGCAGAGTGCAGATATTATCCTTAGAACTGCAAACGCGCGGAGGCACTCACCTTTTGACTGTGATTTCACTAATGGTGAATTCCAGACTTGTGGATTTGGGGTTGTTATGGTTTGAGAAAACCC
>VXAK01022920.1:723-14129 GCA_013399435.1 Arenaria interpres
GTAATTTTATAGTTCTAACTAGCAGCAGAATATGGCTCCAGATTTTTTTCTTAGAAGCTCACAGATACATTTTTTATCTTGTCACCTCCTACAGTCTCTAAAATAATCCTCCTTTTGTCAATAGACACTATTGCACATTTTAACCATGAAGGTGACTGGACTATGCTCAAAACCCCAGCATTTATACATCATCCTAGATTACAACAGTTGACTATCAAGAAGCATTTCAGAGTGGAATTTAAGTGACTTGCATTTTTAAGACCAGCACAGGGACCATAAAAGGGCATTTCGGGATATTTGAGCTTGAGTATCAAGTATTCAAGTGTAACTTCGTGTTCATTCATTGTGATTACTGGATTTGATAAATCGTTGACTTGGATGGAATACATGAAACCTTCACATTTTCTGGGACTATTTCACAGCTTGAACTGGTCAATGAAACTGGAAAAGAGTTGATTTAAAGAAGCACTGCTTTTTTTCAGGGTCTTGCATTTTCCCTATTAAAATTCTTTTGCAAAATAAAAGCATACCATTTCACTAAACAACATAACTACATAGTCTTCTCCATATATTATTTTCTTTCAAGGTTGATGCATGTAAAAAATCTGTATTGCATTAAATAGGAAGTGAATGTAAATATGACATATGGAGATCTTCCAGATGATTGAACCGTAAAATACAATTTAATGCTGCAGAGTATTTCTTCTCTCTCTTAGCTAACAACATGCATTTCGATATAGAGAAAATACAAAAATTTTCATATGTTTATTTTAAAGAAATTTAACCGGCACTTTTAGCAGAAAAATCTCACCTATTTCTGAATGGCTGTATGGGGATTTTTACTAAAATCAAAAGAAAAATAAAGACTTTAACATGAGGTCTAACCCTGATCTCATTCAATCAGTATAAATCAAAATCAGCTCCATTGAAGTAAGTGAAATTCAACTGATACAGAAATTACGAGATTAGGGTCAGTCCCATTGACTTCAGTACAGTTACCTCTGACTTGCCTCAGTGTGAGATCAGATTCAGCCCAATATGGATAGACTTGCACGTTGAATTTATCTCTGGGAATGGGCTTGAAACACAACATTTAAATACACAACCACACTTCCAAAAAGGTAGACCGTTCACTGCAGTGATTTGGGGCTTGACTGTAAGAAAAATAGGAACTAGCTGCGAGATCAGAATACTTGTAAATATATAAATTTCTAAAGAATTCGTTCTAAAATCAAGTGTCTGCAAAACAGCACCCCTGTTATTATTGCCAGGTCCTAACTGCATGTCTCTGGATTTCTACTGTATGAGAAACTAATACATGAAATAGAGCATGTGCTTCAGGTGTGAGCAAAATTATCTGCTGTTGCAGAAGGAATCCAGAACTCTGGACTCAATTCTAGGCATGAAAAAGCGTTTTCATTCATCTCTATACGAAAACTTAATGTTGATATTCAAGAAGGATAAGATGAATAAATTTTGGTGCCATAACTCTTCTGAGTGTTCAGCATGAGGGAAGCTAGCTAAGCCGGAGAAAGTGGTGAAGGGATTTGGTGGTACAGAGGTTTGAACTGGATGGTCACATGCAGACAGGTTTCTGTGTTTCCAATAACCCTTGCACCTTCCCATTCCTACAACTACCTCCCAGTTGCACTGTTTTTTGAAGTTTAGAACCATTTCAGTAAGTCTTTTCCACTTTTGGTTTCTGATTGCATCTGAAGTGCCAAATATCTTGAGGAAGGCTGCTCTCTTCTCAATTTATTCAAGATGTTTGAATATATTCTAAATCCATATGGAAACCCAACCTAAGTATAAAGCCTTTGGAGATTTGCACCTCATTACACCCGTACAGGTTCCAAAGAAACTGTGCCAACCCACCTACCAAAGTTGTGAACACGTCTACCTCACATTGCATACTTGTTACGTTAAACCAGGGAACAAGTTGTTAATAAAGATCATGTTGTCAGTACAGCATTATAGACACCTACATAAGAATGTATATTCTCCCCTTATTCCATTTTGTATTTTTAGAGCAGATCAGCAAAATCAGGAGGGACCCATGACTTGTAATTTCCTTGCAGTATCAGTGTTAAGGATTCTAGCTGGAATCATGCAGAAGGAAAAAGAAAAGAACAAAACATAGCACATCTGCCTTTTTGGCCTGACCCAGGAATAGCCAGACATCGAAGTGAATTCAGACCTTTTCTCTTCTCTCATTCTCGTATGCAGTGCATTTCCAAACAGAGGAAATGAAGAACAAAGTGGAGGCCAGGCGACGGTCTGGTCATGACCATATAATCATAGTAAGGCAGTATAGGGAACGTGCTGCAATCTTCAAGAGGTTGTACAGTGCAACATAAACATTGCATTTTCCCTGGAGAGTCTTCCTTAATGTGTTGGAATGGCAGGAAAGCTCTGAAACCCATTAAGACTTAGACTGGTGAGAATTTAAATTCCTGGAAATCCACATAGCTGGAGAGAATAAAGACCTAAATCCAGACAAAAAGCTGCCTACAGGATAGGAGTTGAGTGATAGGCCAGCAACTTATCCCTTAAAAAATAGTAATATGATAATGCTGCCATTCTGACAAACAGCATGATAGATACAGATGGCAGAGTTTTGTTCGAAGTCTCTAGGCAATATTTGATGGCTCAAAAAAACTTAAAATGCATACAGTAACTATAGACTTAGCTTGGTGTGTTTTTTTAAGTTTGCTTGCTTTCATATTGTAGCAGTAGGATGTATAATTTGAGATATAAAATAAATAGGTGATTAGGATGTCATATTAGTTTTACTTGGGTTTTTTTTAAAGCTTTCATATAAAAGATTTATAGATAGAATAAGATGCAAAAAGAAAATATTATTCCAACAGAGGTCTTAAATGAATATACAATGTTTGTATCTGCTGTGCTGCATGACACTTCACAGAATGGCAGATCACAGAGGAGATCAAGAGTCAGCAAGCAATCCCAACAGAAACTCCAGAGGTGTAATAGAGGGGCCCTCTGAGACCATCTTACCCTGGTCGAATTATCTGTTGTTCCTCAACAAATAGTGAAGTACATTCGAGTCACTGTCAAAATGAAATGTCAAGAAAAGTCTGAGATGTTTATTTTCAAACCTGGAGACTCTGCCCCTGGAAAGCAACCCTCTGAATGAACCTGTTCTTCCTGGCTGCATCAAACGACTGATGTAGGTGTAGGGCCATGCCATCTGAGAGGCACTGGAGCAGCAGAGTGACATTTCTTCATCATTAAATGGAATTCATAAAAGTTAACTATTTAAAATATCATTTGTATATTAAGATTCAGATGATAGTTATGATTTTAAAAAGGTTCCTAGGAGTTTAAGATGCCCAGTGAATGTAAAACCAAGTTGTTGAGGAGAGCGCTAAAGGTCATGTCTCCATTGAGCCTTGGCAGTAGGCTCCTGAGACAGAACTACATCAGCCTGGTCATTCCATATGGGACACGGTGGCAGCCAAAAGTGATGACCACCATCCCTGCACAGGGATGTGCAGCCCACGTCTCAGCAGGACTTCTTCCTCACCTTGCCCTGCATTGATTCTGCTTCTCTTCAGGACCTGAGGGATGGGAGCTGATTCTCTTCCCTGTCAGATGGGTAAGTTACAGGAAACTTTTTTTTTGTTGATCTATTTTGATTTATACAATCAAAATCAGGATCAAAGAATAGTGAGAATACTGCTCTTCATGAGAAAGGCTTGGGGTTGGGGGTGGGGGTGTTAGTTTTGTTTTAATGAAATGTAAAGTTTTGTTTCGAAGTTTTCTATTGTGAACTATCCTAAATTCAGCGCAAAAATGAAAATGGTCATTAGGGGTTTAAGTTGTTTCTTCCCTTTTTTGGACTTTTATTAGAATGAGCCCCATGGCAATGATGTTTCATCAGTATTAAAACAGAGAAGAGAGAACAGAGTTTGGATGCAGGGTGGGGGTCAGGGAGAGACTATGTCTCCATAACCTGCACAAGGCACCAAGGAAAGGAGCCCAGGCTCCAGACATGCATTTATGATCCATTCAGCCTCTGCGGCAGCTGACTGGCAGAAATCCATGAAATTTCCAGAGCAAACTTATGGAACGGAGAACTTAGCTGAACAAATTCTTATGTCACATTTTGGTTTAACTCTTTAAAAGTGCTTCCTGAGTTTAACTTGGAAGAAAAAAGCCAAACATATTTGCTTATTTTTCCACTGTGTTCTTTTATCATTTCCTAGTAACACAGCTGGAGAAAACCAGTTTTTCTGGGATGATGGAATTAGTATTGAGAAACATAACTATTTGGCTTTAGATCACTGAGTTGAACTGGAAAGGGGCAAAGCATATGAAGATTTAGTGGTTGTTCCAGGCTGCATATAGAATGAATTAGTAGCTTCAATTTTATTCGCAGTTGCATAAAGATAAAAAATACCACTACCATGACTTAAACCATTGTTGGCAAACCCAGCAGAACAAGATAAGTCAAGCTTGAAAGCAAGTAAGCGGGGTGGGGCGGGGGAAATGCCCTCTCAATCCTACAGGTGCATTATCTAAGCCAGCGTTGGAGCGCATGGAGGAGGCAATATGAGGAGGTTTGTACTGCCAGAACACCAGCTGGATCTCCTCTGGGCTTAACCAAAAGACCTGGATACACAGATTCAGGTTGGAATGGCCCTAAAACACTTCATTTAAAGATAACAGATCTCCAAGGTCTGTCACCAGAACTCTTGAGTCTTCCCAGGCCTCCACTGAGTGTTGGGAAGTTAAAATAGAATGGACTGCAAATGGAGTAACACTATCTAGCCCCAGAGTGCAACAAAGCATGAAGCACAGTGCACATTAACTGCATTTGACAAAAGGAACGCTTTCAGCACATTTTTATCAGTGCCTGTCTTTAATTTGCTCATTTGTAAAGTTACTGATATTCAGTTCATCTTAAGGCGAATATTCACTGTGTGCTGATAACAAACTTGGGACGCTTTTCATTCGATAGTGAGAAAGTAACCCTTCTTCCACAAAGTACAACATATTTATTTTAGCTAAGGTTGCTTGGGACTTAATGGTATTTATCTTACAGAACAATGAAGAAATAACTTTATCAAGCTACAGCAAAGAAAAATCGATGTAAAAGTTTTGCATGTGACATTAAGGAATCTCTGAATCCCTTCTATGAATATCAAGACAGAAAGGTAAATACAGAATGCTTTTCTTGTAAAAAGCCTATAATTTTACACTTTGCATTTTAAGAAATTACTACTGCATTTTTTTTTGAAAAAGTGGTAATTTAATATTTATAGTAAAATATTTGAATTTTAATTATTAAAAGGGAGAGAGAATTGTAGTGAACAAGTCACTAGTTCAATTTTTTATTTTATTTTTTATTTTACAGATTTTTGTTAACAGACTGCTATTTCCAGGAATGCATCCATTCAAAATCATGCCAAAATTGTGAAAGTATTTTAATTGAAAAACTTTTTGAACTCAAGGGAATTTTTCAACGAGGGCAGTATAGAAAGTATTCAATATTAATATTTTAGTACTCAAATGCCTATATCTTATACCTATCTATAAATAGTTACAATAAATGTTTATTTAAACACCCTTTAAGACTGATGTGTTTGCTTCTGTTTAAATGAACTTAGAAAATAACACTAAAGGTACAATTCTTGATTTAGCAGACCGGGATTAATTTGCTTTAAATATTTTGTAGTATTTGTTCTAAGTGTGCTATCTTAGTTATTATTCCTGAAAATACACTTCCTTTGGAGAAAAGTCACCAAAGAAGTAAAGAAATATAAACTGATTGGTTAATTAAGTTCAAAATTTGGAGAAAATGTTCCCTTTTTAAAGAAAAGTAAAGGCCATTTTACCTAATTCTAATTGAAAAGGTGTCTTTGACTGACATATTTTATCTAATCCTACTTATTTGAGAGAATAAAGGTGCTTTATAACTTTCCAGTTCTATGGCATTAGAGTGCTTGCCAAGTTTTTCTTGGCTAACACTATGGATAATTATTTTTCAACTGTGTGCATTTTAGCACTTAAACCACAATATTTACCTACATAACAACTACAGAGAGAGTGCAAGTTTCCTCAAATCAGTGTGGCCTAGGCATTTTTGTGATTAGAAGTCATAATGACATGAAACCAATATATGTGATAGCTGTTTCAATCAAATGCACAGATTTTCAGGTCTATTGTAAGCACAGTTAGGCTTTAATGTATTTTACATCAGTGTTACAAAGCTCAGAGACCAGCCCAGAATGTTTCTTTAGTTCTTGACATTTTAACAAGTTGCCAACAAACCTGACAATTAGTGCTATTAGCAGTCTATGTTTTACAGTGCAGTATGTTTTCGTCCTCTAGGAAACAAACAGAGACTGATTCATTTTTCACAGATCACTGAACAGCTTTGTGCAGCGCTTTTTAGCTAATACAAACTATACCAGTAGCCTGGAGTTCAGAGCCTTTCCCTTTCCATCACTTAATCCTGAAGGACAAACAAGAGGACTGCTTTTAATGACTGTATTTGCCTACTGGATTCAGTCTATGGATGCTCTTCACGTCTTCATGGTATCTACACATACATGGGTGGGAGCAGGTGAATATCCAGATTTTAAGGAAGAGGTGCTGGCTAGTTCCCAGCAGCTCTCAAGTACTTAGATTAAGTACTTAGATTAAGTCTCCCATAGGACTGCTTCAATAAGGCACAAGACTCTTATTTAATGTTTGCATCACTTGGTTTATTTGAAAACCACTGACCCATCTTTTCATAGCCTATATCCCAGGAATGCATTCAAGTGAGATCAATTTTTTATGTGTGTGTTATTATTCCTTGCAGCTCTAAATAATGGAAGCCAAAAAAAGCCCCATTAAAAATTTCCAAAGTTTCTGCTTCTCTATCTGCCATCTCATCTAGCTGTAGGGGTAAATAAAAAAATGCACTGGCATTCAGCTGCTAAACTGAAGACATCTAGGTGGAATGAGCTGTTTCAAATACAAATCGTATTTACTTTTAAGGTGGATGGTATTCTCCTGCACCCAGCCCAAAAGGGAAATTGGGTGGGAGAAGCTGTGATATGTGAAGAAGACAGTCTGGAGTGATTCTTGATTGAGTCATGGCTAAAGGGCAAATAATAGTGTTTCTATAATGCTTGTTGCTGTAAAAAGCAACACTGATATTTAGGGGTGGAAAATTCCTTGATGCGGAGACTGGGGGTAGAAGCTGTAATAGAGGAGCTTACCTGTATTCCGTATTAGTTAGCATTAGTTACACTGCTGCTTCTGTACAAAAATTACAAATACAACAGTGTGTGTGACCCATCACAAACAGATCTTAGTTTCTTTTGAATGTGTGCATTATTTTTCAAATTACTGTCAAGAGCTTTGCGAATCAATTTTTAGTCTATTCATGAAAAATTCTCCATAGATCTTTCTCTTCAGTTTTCTGCTTAGTTGCCTGAGTCCTGTGTTGCAAACAGGAAAGAAACTTAAACTGCAAAGAGGGGCAGTGCAGAGTTTCCCTACTGTGTCCATACCTCAGGGAAAATCTTACAACTCTCACCTTACCTCTGATAGGGGAGTGATCTGTTCCTTGTCCATATCTGTTTAGCGTCTGAAAACCTCTCTACTGACATAGACCCACTCCAGTTGTCGTCAGGCTTTGAATCCTGGGCAGCCTTGTTTCTGACTGGTTGCCCAATTACTGCCCACAGTAGATGACAGGACATACATGAGAAGCAGTATTTTGCACAGGATATTCTTTTTGTTCCCAAACTTAAAGATAAACCAGTGAAGAAGAGAGAACAGATTTCTGCTATCATTAATTGTTTGTGCTAGAATCCACAACTCCTTTATGATTTATTAGCATTCTCTGCCAGAGTGGAAAGGTGTCCAAGTAATCATGATTCAATACTGTTGTAATTCCCTACCAGTCACTTTGTAAACTGAACTTGGATTTTATATTTATGTAGGGATTCACATAACAGGTTTATATATAATTTCATTAGCCAGCTAGCTCTCTCTTTATGAAGCATGTTGAACAAAACAAACAAAAATAGCCCAACCTTTATTGCTCTGTTTTCTTTTTGATGTGTTGGCAGTCTGGATCATTTTTACACCACACATAAACACTCCCTAGAGACGGATGTCAAAATGGTTCAGCTTAAAAAAAACTAGGGTAAAGGTTCAGGTTCTGATATTTGGTTTTTGGTGCTTCAATTTTACAACATTTGAGAAAGGCAAAAACACAACAGAGAGGTTAAAATCTGCCTACTTGCTCAGTCCTCCTCTCTTGTCTGCTTTGGATGCTCGGGCCGGCAGGTCCTTAGAGCTCTGTGGAAAAATGGCCAATTCCTGCAGCAACAAGGCCAAATGATTCCTTCATAATTTTGCAGGAAAGCAGAGTAATGTCCCTGAACTTGAGTTCTCATACCAAAAAAATTCACAGGGAGCAGGAATCTTTGGTTAAAAGCTGCCCATTTTTTTTTGGAAGTCCAACGATGACAGTTTGAAAATGAAATGGTTTTACACGCACACCAGCCTAGTACAAAACTAATGGCCCAACTCTGGGACTGTTGTTGTCCACCTGGTGGGGTCAGCTGTCCTGATCAGGCTGCCCTGGAATACTATCAAGTGCTCATGATTGACAAGGGTAATGGTCTCACAGCTACAAAGAGCTCTTCATATCCATGAAATAGCTGTGCCCAGTCCAGTTAATAGTGTGATATTAATTAATAAGGCAAGGTAATAATATGTCCTGTACCAACGGTTTCTGCTTTGGTCTGTCGGTATTATAATGGTGTCATAAGGGACTTGTCCAAGAGATAATAATTTGATCACTGTTCCAAACTCCGGAGACTAGCCTCATCGGGATATTCTGGAGATAGGAGGGAAAGTTTCTGGCCTATTCCTTGCTTTCACTCCTGCTTTGCAGAACAGTAGTCACTGTAGATGTAGTCGCATGAGGTCTGTCTTGATGACTATCTCTGAGCAATCATGTTGTCCCTCCTACTCTTTAATCTTGTGCTTCTGAGCTGATGTTCTGAACAAAATCTGGCTTGTTGAGTTTGCTGGGATAACCTAGAAACAAAACATTTTGTGGGCAAGTGCTGGGGTTGAGCCTACTAGCTGCAAAGTGATTGGCATAGTTTTTCTCCAGAACAACTCCATCCGAAAGGGCTGACAGCAAGTCCTTCTTTGTGGTGACAAAACCAGTTGTTTCATGCAAAACTTCACAGGACCCAACCTCTACCCTTGATAATCCCAGGGGATTTACATTCCTCTTGTCTTTACTATGTCCCCTTTGGCTTCCCTTTCAGCTCTGGACTCTTCATGGCCTCTGCCTCTGCCAGCACACGTTCCCTGAGACATCTGACAGTCTGGCCCTTCTTGTTTTGAGGCAGCCACTACTCTGTCCCTCACTGGCTGCTGGCTGCCTCAGCAAGCATCCACATCTGCTCCCGCGTGTACCAGCAGGGCTGAGATGTGGGAGCAGCTCGGAGCAGAGGCCTGCCTGTACATCTGAGGAGGCCATGAGCAAGGCTGAAGCGACGGGCAAGAAGCAGCCAAGAGAGGTGCTGCTACACTCAGAGAACAACAGCCCTCCGCAGCCAGCAGAGCTGAGACATTGGCAGGGTCTGCTGTAACCGATACAAAGAAAACCCATCCCAGCCAAAGGCCGGACTCTTGGCACATCTGTAACTGCCAAGAGTTATACAATTTGAAACAAAAAAGCATTTTTAAGGCCAGTGGGGAGGAGAAGGAGGAGGAGGGGGCTTCTGCCTACATAAAACCCATCATGCACTGTGTGCACAGACATTTATATTTTAGTGGCGTTGGTGATATAACTTTTTAAAAGTATGTCCATGTGCTCTAACAAGAGAGAGTTACTGGGAATGGATAACCAGCTGGAAAAATGTGGTCAAGGTTAAACTTTTCAGGTCCATTCACGCCCGTGAATTAATTTAGCTTTACATTTTATGATCTTAAGTTATGAAATGTTCATGCAAAGCATTAATAGCTAAAGCAATCCAAGAGATGGTCTATTATGCCAAACTCTAATCACTAGGCAGTAATTAGGCTGTCAGTTACAAAACATAGCATTTGTGATATTTCCAAATGAAGCAACAGCCATTGCCATGTGTCAAAAACAGGGATTGGTTCAGACAGGTAAGAGTCTCTTTATTTGACAGTTGCCAGCTTAATTTCTGAACAAATTAAATACTTGTTCCATAGTGCCAGTGAACCCTAGTTTGAAAGAAGAGCTTACAGAGACATTCTCAGTGCCAGCCCACAGATAATAAAAGAAAAATTTGCTAAGAATACAGTAAGGATTTTTCCCTTGAATTTCAACACAGTGACAGAATCTTATTCCTCTCATTATCTGAGACCTCAAGGCGTTCCTTAAAAACATACACCAGTAGAAGTCAAATATCATAACATCCTGAAGAGTTTAGTGAAGCCTATTTTATGGCTATTGAAAGTGAGGCGCATGTTAAGTCCAGCATTTTTAAATAACCACCATGAAAATCATGTGACAAGATCCATTTTCAGGGTTGAAAGACGGAACCGATGGTTCACTGGATTAGGGGCCCAAAGTGCACTTAGCTGTCAATGTGCCCATACATTTCATTCCTCGGCTCAAGGTAATCTTTTGCTCACATTTACCCAGTGACAGGTCCCCAGGGCCTGCTGGGAGTGTGTGTAGAAAATTAAGGTGCACCAAAGTCATTGCACTCAGGCACATTGTTTTACTGGCATAAACATAGATAAAGAAAATATTTAAGCTCAACTGTAACTGATGCTGACTTTGGGTGACAGAAACAAAGACAGTGGTATTTTACATTAGAATATGTCACCTGGGGCTCACGCAGCAGCTGGTTTGTGGCTGAACTGTCCAGCCTGACAGCAGCAAAAATATCTCAAGACCTTGCAACTAACCGTTGCAGCAAGTATTTGATATTTTGGGTGCTGATAATGAAACCTTTGCATTCACAGAGTAAGAATTATTTACTGAAGACACAGATACACAATTTTCCACAGTGAACAAGCTGGTTCCTATAATGAGCAAAAAAAAGCATGGTCCTTCCTTGGTGCAGAAAACCACTGTCTTTTTCCTGAGAACACCCATGTGCAGCTTCATTTCAGGTAGCAGCAAAGCTCACCTGGGGAGGGATTAACATTTAGTACTGAAAAAGGAAAGACTTATTAGAGATTAGTATTATCTCTTTTTGTGGTTTTATTACAAGTTTTGCAATATCTTATTTTTTGTTATGAGATTACTCTTGGAAGTATGCATATGGCATTCTGAGCTTTTATTTAAAGAAGTGGACACCTATGTAACTAGATCTGCCTGCTGATGTGCTTGAATGTCTGAACAGAAAATGTCTCCCCTTTGGTCTTAAAATGGTTTTTGAATACTGATATCCAGTTCTCAGCCTCACAGCTCTATGTACAGACGCACATATACCATACATACCAGCTCATAGATGTAGGCATGAGTTTACCTGCTAAGTAAATAATGGGGGCGTTTCTCAGTTTGGTATACTCAGAAGCCAGCATTAATGCTTTGGCAACTGCTGCCAGAAACAACCAGCCCACCCACTGTAGCCATTGTAAAGGCTAAGAGATAACAGCTCTAAATACCAGCAAGCTGTAAGACAGTGTGAGTAATTTTACTGCCTTGCACAAGGCCAGCACCAGTTCTGACTGAGTCTACATTTCTCAGAAAAGTTTATTTGGAGAAGCAGTTGCTCGGATATTCAGACACTATATAGACATTTGGGAATTTCTTTTCTTTTGTCATGATGCCCTTTATTTTATGTATCAACCTATCTAGAGCCATGCTAAACTTATGAAGCTATTTGGCAGGTGCTTAGGAGTAGACCATATGAAATCCCAGAATATACTATTCAAATATTTGTTGAAATTGAAAGCACCGTGACATCAGCAACAAAAAAGACTTTATCTACAGCATTTAAACTGCCTCAGTATCAGCACATATAGGTGTTTTTCAGTGGTGAAATGCACTTAAGCCCACAGTATCATTTAGTTATGTAAAGTTATACTGCCTCCTTTCCTATGGAGTAGGAAAGTAAGCACAGACTTCTCAAATCTCTTACTAGTATCTTAAAACATCATTCTTCTGTTATAGCTAGAAACATACAATGTAAACAATTCTGAGGAATGGGTTACTGCCAAATGAGGACAATTGGAGAAACGTGTAAAAAGAGGGGAAGGGAAAGATGTGGAAAACAATTTTGAAAGAGACACAGATAAGACATGTGACGTGACTTTTCAGTGCAATATGGTAGCAAGAAAAAAATTAATACAAGCACTGGGGCACTAGGTCATGGGGAAGAGAGATTGTCTAACCCTGTCCATATGGTTCTGGTGAGACCATACCTCAAAAATACATTTGGTTTTGAGCAATTTACTATAAGGATGATTGTGCCAAACTGGAATAGATTCAGACAACAGCAAAACGGTATTAAATGGCTGAATTTATGAGGAAAGATAAAACAGTTAAATATATACATAGCTTGGCTATGAGATATCTAAAGGGAGACATTAATTGTCTGTTAGTATAATATTCAAAGGCTTAAATGCCAAAGAGGCTGAAAAATCATGTGAATTATTTAGTGAGATATTAAGAGGATGTAGTTAAGGCTAATGAAATGGAATAGTCTGGAGTGATAGTGCTTGAGAAAGGCCTGGCCCTCGACCATGCAATATATGAATACAGTCTTTAGTTTAACTGCCACAGTATCTGTCTGTAGGTTTATTGAGAGTACATGTGTGTAGGCCAGGGAGCAGAAAGGAAGGCAGTAGAGGCAATTTCACTCCAAAATTAATTTGTGACTAATAATGTGCAATTTATGCTCTGGGTGGGCAAATGTCATGATTATGTATATAAACCTTTCAAATCCTTGTGGAAACAGAGTATTTGGTATAAGGACTACAGCATTTAGCTATCAAAAATTGGAAGTTTCTGCCCCGCAATTCACATGTGGGCTACACATTCATTGCAGACTCTGATATTAGCCTTTCCATTGCTGATTTACATCTGCAGAAAGTACATATGCAGTACAACTGAAGAAACTTAAACAGTTCAGTGGATTTAAAAGAATGTACTTTCCTGCCTACTGGATTTTCCAGCATGAGAAAGAAGTCTCCAGAGGTTTTTCTTTGTTTCCATGTGAGAGGGATGAAACTACACAAACACAGAGACCCCAAACTCATTTAATCTCCCCTCATTCCCTGGCAAAGAGTGTATAAAACTTTGGAGATCTTTGGTTCTGCTAAAAAATAGACTTCATCCATTTCCGCTGTGCTGTTACGGTTTTTATCTATGGTGCTCTGCATGGAAGTTGCCAAACAACATCTGTGTTGCTCATGAAAAACAAATGAAAATG
>VXAK01022920.1:14160-34249 GCA_013399435.1 Arenaria interpres
GATTTAAATTTGTTTAGATCAGCAGAAAAAATATATTTTTACGTGAAATAGTTCTTGTTCTAGCAGCTATCTGATGAAAAATTGACTCACAAACACGAGTCAGAATTGCTCCTGGCATTTTGCTGCCTTAGGTGAAATACCAGTCCAAATACCAATTCAGTTCTTTATCATGTTTGACAAGTTAATTTACGAGTGCTTTCTATTGAGTCAGAATTTTTTAAAATAATTTGTCTCTGTCTTTTCTGTGCTTTCTGCTCTTATCCTATTGCCTTCAATCAGCTTCATGCTTCAGCATGTCTCTTTCCTCGTTCCACTTATTTCCTTATGATATTACAATTATTTTTGCCATCCAGCCTCTCTTCATACATTTCCTTCATTTTTCTTCCCATGCATTGTTTTGTTGGACTCCCATACTTTCTGGTCCAAGCCATCCCAGTTGTCACTGCCCTGAGATTCATGAATGCACTTGCACTTGAAGGAAGAGTACTCTGGACCTTGGCACTTTTAAGGCCTGGGATTTATGGGAGAGTTAAGAGTGATCTGATGGTGAAGGAAAGTGCAAAGATCTCTAAAATGGGAGAAAGTTTCAGCTGTAAAACTTCCTTTTTCCTGGTTTTATTTAATTTTAATGATTCTTTATGCTTGTACTTTAGTATCTGCAGCCTTTGATCCTTGTCTTTGAAATGCTGCCTCTCCAAATCTGAAAGCAAAGGAGATCTTGCAATCCAATCTGCTGGCACTGTGGTCGATAAGCACTTCTCTGTCCATCACTTATAAATAGGTAGGAAAGACCATCCAGATAAGTATCCTGACCTTATTGGTTCTGCAGGAACAGCTGAGAAATGACTGATACAGATCCTTAACACATAAATGTTATCTATTGGAACTGCTTAAAGTAGCAGCTGGCAGAAAAGCTCTGCCTGGTCCTAAATGATTTTGCTTTAGCAAAAGCATGATCTAGTTTCATGATCTGGAAGATAAGGGTGTGAGATGAGGGTGACGGCACAGAGGTTTATTGTGAGTCCTGCTTTAAACTTCAGGTCAAAGGCCTGAAACTAATGCATCTCCTGCAAACAGAAAACCTTTCCAAGCCCTCCCTAAAAGCTGCAGTTCCTGCAATTCCTGCAAAAGGGCCAGAAGCAGACAAACTTCACAAAGAATATGCTCTTTTACTGTCCTTTGTTGGGAAGTTTTCCTTGGTGAAAACTAGCAAGCTGAAGTAACCCTTTGTAATAGAGCTCCACAAAGATTTCAAGCTTACACTGAGATTCAGGAACATTTCAAAGAATGGGAGGTGTGATACGTGTATAGTATACATGTATGGATATGCATATTTATGTACAATTTACATATAATAAGTCTTTTAAGTATTCATCTTATTAAGAAAGTGAAGTTTAAAATTTCAGAAGATAAGACGTTCAGTCAGGATTCTTCTCTCAGTCCTTTGCCCTTCTTGTTTTGGAATATAGTTTCTCCCATTTTACTTTCTATAGTTTTTAGCAAGTGTTTTTAGGAAGATGTCTTGTGTGAAAGTGAGACCTTAAGATTGCCAGATATCCATATTCAGCCTGTCTAGTGAAACTGTGAAAACTGATGCATGAGAAATAGGATGCAAACTGATTACAAAGAAACTAGAAAAGTATCCAGGAGTTTGGGAGTCTAGGCATTTTTTCCAAGCACCATAGAAGGACCTAACCATGTTTTACATGGAATGTATTACTGAAGTTCAGTTGTTCCTTGCTTTAGTTTAAAAAAAATACTCAAGAAAATTTGAGGCCTCTCCAGGACACACTAATTTTTGGTTTTGCAGTTGCAGCTGTCCACTGAGATTAAGGAATTTGGAGCGGTTCCATCTTTCATTTACAGATGTTGAAATAACAAAATTATGTTTGCTGTGTCATGTGGTGGTGCCTTTAATGAAATGCATGAATTTTTGTCCTAACTGTTGACATTGAGATGAGGATAGATATAATAAAGGAAGATAAGCATTGTTAAGCTTTCTTCCTGTTTCTTATTTTATTAAACTAAGTTACAGCAAACTTTGAATATGAAAGTACATATGTGACTTTCATTTCAATATTAGACCTTGATCCTAAACCAAACTGCAAAAAGTACATGAAACTGACATGCACAACTGCAGCAGACAAGGACATTGTCTTGTGTTCTTCCAAACAGCACAATAAATGAGACATAGCTCTTTGAAGCATCCAGAAGAAATAATTCAGCATAAAACTCTTAACATACTCGAAAGGAAAAAAATACACCAAGGGCTCTGGGCCTGCTGGCTTTGCCAATGTGAATAGGCTTTCCTCATGGGAATAACTGTGCTGTCCTCACTAGGAACAAAGCACCCTGCAGCTACTGAAGAATGCAAGAAATGTTCCAGAAATCGTTTGATTGTTAGCAGTGTTTGAGGTGTATTTGAAAGCCTGTATTATAAAAAGCAAATAAATGTCCCACTTAAAACTTCACCAGGACCAAATCCTTGTCAAATCTATTATAAAAAAATAACTAATTAGAGGTCAACTGTGGAAAGGACCAGTTTCTTACTACTTTTCCCAAACATGTCTGCAACAAAACAAGGGATGTATGAAACCTTTTACTGCCTACCAGCAGGTACCTTCAACTACTAAATTCTGGGGACTGTTAATGACATCACCAGGGAGCGTGACTTAGGTCAAAAGCTTGGCAGGAGGTGCTGGCAACTGTTAAATCAACAGCAATCAAAACTGGAAAACCAACATGCTTGCTACCATCGAATTTAAAAGAGAACTTATTGTGCCTCAAACACAGCAGCAGGTTTAATAGAAAAGTAGACATGTTTATGGTTTCAGATTTACAACAAGACTTATAAACACCTTATTACTCAGAATCCAGTCTGCTGCCCTAGAAACTAAGAATGTTACTTTGTTGAGAAGAAGGATCTGTTGACACAAATGTCTTGCCTAAGTTTGCCATTGTGGTTAACCAAAATACATTTACTACTGAGAAGGTAAATAAAAGCAAACAAGATGCCTCTTATACCACAATACAGTAAGGTTCAAATTGACCAAGCTTAATTCTATGGCATAAATATGCTTAATGTTTATGGAATTTTTCTAGAAGCTATTTGCCCTGTTGGGTCTTATGAGAGACCTACTGAATGGGAATGTGTTTTCAGTATTACATGTACTTAAAGACCTCATCAAAAATATTCAGAGGAGCTGCCATGAATACCACAGTTAACCATGCTGCAAATAAAATGGGTCATGGTTTACTCTTAGATTAACATGAATAAATCAATCTTGTCCCACGTAGCATATGTACACAGGAAAATCAACTGACAATTAAAATGATAACACTAATGGAAATGGCACTGTATAACTAACTGTAAGTCAGCTACACAGACTGTGCTGAAATAACACAGTAGCTTTTAAATCTGCAGGAGAACTGAGAAACTGGGAAACCCAAGTTTGGTGTCTGAGCTTCTGTTCAGGGCTGCAGGGTCTCACACAGCTGCTGGGCTACTTCTCCAGGGAGTTATCTAAAGCATGCCCAGCATCACCTGGTGCTAACAGAGAAACTCCAGCTCACAATGTCCAGTCCTGGGTTGCTCTGTTGCCACGGGATAGACTCCTTGTTTTTGTCTTCATGGATGTCCTGGTTTGAAGGCCCAAACCAGGACAATGGAGGAGAAGGAAGACAAAAAGAGAAAGGGAAAACACTGAGAAGAAAATAAGGCCATAATATTTCAATATGCAGTCCTGAGCTGAATCAGCATGATTTGCAAGCTAAGAAATCTTGAAAGGCAATTCCCTTTCCTCTGAATTTCTTTTTTGCTAAATTCATGCTTTAACACTCCTTTAATTCTGTTTTTAAAAATATGCTTGAAGACATTAAAAGTAATGTAGAAGACCAGCCTCCAGTGACTTCTAAAAACATCTGTTCTAAGTCTTGCTCCAGAACACGTCTATGTAAGTAGACCTTGAACACTAAAATGAATTCGTTTTCTCAACAGACATTCTTTCTTAGAGTCTAAGATGGCCCCCTCATGCACATCTGTGAGCAAAACTGGAGCCTCACATCAGAAGTGTTACAATTAATATGAAAACACAAAACAGTCAGCAGCTGGTGGGGGTGGGGTGGGGGTGGGGTGTGTAGAAAGAAAATGGTCAAAGTATTAAGATCATGTGATTGCTCAGTAAGGTTGTAGTTTATACCATGCCACAAACCAGCACGGGAAGGGCAAATTTTGCTCAGAGATCACAGATTCCTTCAGAGAAGATCCCTAGAGTGCAGCTGTAAGTTGTGCCCATGTGTGACAAAACAACTCAATGGAATAATGCTGACAAGTAGAAGAATTTTTCCACCTCCACAGAAAAAGCCCCAGGCTCTGATTTCCTCAGCTTCTGCCTCCTTTTCCTGGCTTTTTCTCTTTCTTGGTGGTGGTAATAGAGGAGGGGCAACATTTCCAGTTACTCTATATTTAGCAATATTGTGTAAAATCTTGTGAAACGACATTTCTTACATTATACTCTGAGAGAATCAGGGCTCATGAGCTGGTTAGTAATATGGTTCATTTGTGGACGATCAGCACTGCCAAGAGATGTCATTCTCCCATGATTTTCTACTGTTCAGACGAAGCACTGTAAACAGTCCTTGTCCATACCATTTCAAAATAAACCCGATTCAGTTCTGTTAGAAGTGCTCACATGACTGGGTATTGTATGTGAGCTAAACAGCAGCAACTTCTGGAAAGAATCCAGCTAGGAAGGAAATGGTCAGCTGATTGCGTTTGAGTATCCTGGTTTTCAGTTGTAGCTTTCGATGCTGAGAAGATTTCCATTTGGTCCACAGAGTTTCTTGGCCATTTGTTGTAAAAAAATGAGGTAAGCTAGAAAGAGGGAGATGGAGGCAATATTTACAGTACCTGAACCATGCTGCTGCATGGTAGCTACCATGGTTCATGGAAGGCTTTCCAAAGGTCTGGTATCAGCCGTGCTTTTGAGCTCTATCCAGAATTACACAGGCTTTCCAACCTTCCAAAGTGCTGCTGTCAAAACACCTTAATCAGCTTCTCATCTACAGACCTTACTGGCAGGTGAGGTCCCCTCTAAGTGCACTGGGTTTTTCAGCTGGTCGATGTCATTGTAAGGTCTCTCTCAATAATTTTTGAACAATCATGGTGATCTAGAGAGAAGAAAGAAATGTCGTTCCTGTCTTCAAGAAGGGCAAGAAGGAGGATCTGGAGAGCTACAGGCTCATCAACCTGAACTCAGTCCCTGAGAAGGTGAAGGAGAAAGAATTTACCCCTTTTTGTTTGAAGGTCAGAATCCTCTGTCAATTAAAGTATGAAAAGATAGATCAGATAAATTAATAGCAGGTAACTTCATTGATACAGTCCTCATCTCAAGAAGTCCTTAGACACTGGCTTCTGAAACCTCAGAGTAGGCTGGAGGGAAGATCAGGCTATACAGGCCTTTCTTACCCTCTCATCATAAGCGTTCACTGCTGCTTTCCGTCCCAGAGATGACAGCATGGCAATTGTTTAATAATTCATCCCTATTTAAAAGCTTCCAGGCCAAAGCCAAGCCATCTCTCAACCATAACAGAAAATTGGTCATTTAGCTCAAGCTGTGAGTTACTGTTCCTTGAAAAATAGCATGGAAAAAAGATAAATAGGTAAAGATAAGAGAATAAAAATATAATAAGCAAATAAGGAAATTTAGCAAAAACTAAATTAGTAACACATCAGACAGAGAACAGAGGCATTTGTATACTGAGTTTGCTACATAAAAAGTGTGAAACTATTTTCTTTCAAATTTTGGCAACAGAATTTACCTTTGAGAGTTAACATAACTCTTCCCAAAAAAAGAGGGGGGAGAGTTCTCTGTAGCGTTCATATGACACAATAATCACTACCCTTTTAAAATGTTTCCTCTGAGACCTTCATTTTCTCTGAATCCAGCAGGTAAAGTACAAACATCAGTCTCTGTAAACATATGTTTAAGCAGTGTTTCAGGGTTTAGGAACTTCTGGGATTTTACAGTGAGTAAGAGTTCTCCCTTGTGTAGGAAATGGAGATGTGGATTGTCGGTGACTGTATGTTGGCATAAACCTAAATTTGCTGTGGGGCTGAGGTGTTTGTGTGGGTGTTCGGGTATTATGATTTTGGTTAATAAGACCCATGATTTGCGGTTAGTACAGTTGGTTTGATGTCTTTATTAGCAATTTCCTGGAATTTAACTATGACATTGATAGGAAATGCAGTTGAGCAATTCTGACTCTAAATTAAAAATTTTGTTTTAAGGAAATAATTTACTATATATACTTATCATAAAAGGAAACAATTATGTTTTTCAAGAACTATGAAAAACATGCTTACAAAAAGATTTCATCACTGATTCATTATTTAAAGTTTCAGCTAGAGGTTAAATTGTGAGCCTTTGGGAAGTGTAATTTAAAACAGCTTTAGTATTCATTCACCAGAGGACATTTTTTTCTTTCTAAGCCCTTTCCCAGGATGAAATATCTGGAAAACTAACCCCCCAATTACGCTCCATACTGGTTTATAAGAGCACAGGCTTCATTCAAACTCAACTGAAAACTGCCTGTTTTTTAGTAAGATCAGTAGATCTTGGCAGGGGTCCCTGGTCTACCTATTTGAAATACTGAAATAAATGGTGTACCTCTAACCTAGGATCTGGCTTATTTTTGAGACACTTAGGAAAAACTATCTATCTTTGTTGGGCTAACATTTTTCCATGTATAAGTACTTTGTCATCTGCCAAAGATCTCTGGGAGTGTTGAGTGCCTTCTCCTGGGACAGATGTCCAGGGGTGTCATGCTCTCAGCTGCAGCACTTTGGGATATTTTTATTCCTAATTGATGATCTACATGTCAGATGCACCTGGTTAGAAGATCAGAGTGATAAACTTGAGTGATATCTGCAGAAAAGCAGACAGGTAGACCAACTGCACTTTTCATTTGATGTATGAGTCTTCATTAATCAAGTTCACAGATATTTTGCATTGTTACAGAGCAGTTGCAGCACACAGTGACTCTGGCCATTGGTGTCAAGGTGCACCATCGGTTTTGAGGAAGACACTAAAGTAATTTGCTCATCTTTTCTTCTTTCAATTCTTTCTTTTTTTTTTCTTGGAAAAATGCTTACACATTGTCTAAGGCTGATGTTTTTATCAAGATATTGCGGAGACAGGGTAAGCCCTCTTGCCTTAGAACACCTTCCACATCAGCTGATTCATTGAAGAGCTCTACAGAGCCTGATAGGATCCCTCATGTAGTTCTGTTCCTTCAGAAACAGTTTAATATGCAATCCAACGATTTTGATCATCTTGTTGGTAGTGATCATTCTGACAAAAAAGTTAGGACATGAGTTTCTTTAAACTTTGAGCTCGGAAATCCATCACCCTTAATACATTTTTACCTCTAAGAGTTTATTTAATATTGTGCATGCTCTCCACAAAGGGCCATTAATAATATAATTATCCTTTTCAAATGGTTGTACCATGTACATTTCTAATATACAAATTGATACAGAACACATGTTTCAGTGAAACATGGGTACTGGTCAGGCTACCTGCTACTTACAGACGGAACAGAATGATTTTCAGGCAGAAAGATTAAACATTCATAGAGGTAGTAGATTGCAAAGGCAAGACTGGCTGGAATAATGAGCATATTCCATAAGAAGAGGCAATGCATGTGCACAGCCTGAAACTCTAAATACGAGCTGGTTAGGACAGTACCAGCCAGCCAGATGCTGGAAGGAGAGGCCTTTCTTAGAAAAAAAAATCTGTAGATCCACTACAGATTTTCTTGTATTTCTTCATCTGTCTCTTTAAAAAGCATTTTTAGAAATACTGGCTATTTTGAACACCATGGGTAATGCTTGGATTTGCATTTGTCTTGATTTGGCTTGAGATAAGTATGAGTTAAAGTGGCTAGAGAGCAAAAAGGGTGGAGAAAATCTATGAACCAAGATTCTGGGACATATTAACGAATATCCTAATTCTCCTGCATATCCTAAGGGTAACACAGCATTTCCCACTTGGATTTTGATAGGTAAGAGGATAAGACAGGGTAAGTGTCTTCAGCAATTGCTGTTGACACTCAAGGCATGTTAAGGTGCCCAGGCTGAGTGTCCCAATTGCCAACTAAATTCTTTTTTCTCTGCTGTAAAAATGGGAGTTCCAAACTCATATTATTTCATCAATAGAAAAATCAGATCTTTTTTCATAACAAGAGGGGACTCTACCCAGCCACAGACTGAATATGACTCAGATTAACCAAGGTGCCACCCCTTAAAATAAATCTGTACCTAGTCTGAAGAACTTCCTTTTCAGCCTGAGTCAAAGCAAATAAGTTTCAAGCTATGACAGCGTTACTGTTTCATAGCCATGAAGCCCATTAACTCATTTACCAGCCTCCATCTTCTGCTACTTACTAACATTAACACTTACTGACATTCTTTTTCATAAATAACATCATTTTTTTCCTAGCTGTGAAGTGTTGTCTATGAAGTTACCAAGGAGAAGGTGCTTGCAACATTAACTACTTCATGTCTGGGCTCTAAAGACTGCAGGCAGGAGTCTCCAGCTTGTTTCTTGGTTTAAGTGGAATTGGGTTGATATTGACGATTGGGAAAATGATTCATTAGGTTTAGGACTGTTCTCCTTTTTGTTTTGAAATTACTCAAGTATTCCTGCATTAAATACTTGTAACAAAATCTGTTTGTTTTTCTTTTATTATTTTAAAAGGGAGACAATAAAAGCTATTTAAACATGGCGTGTTGGCGTGCAGACTGGTTCAATGTTCATATGACTTTTTATTGATTTAATAGCTATGCTTCTACCACAGGGAGACAAGAGAACCATGAATCAAATCATATATGCAAATCAAGATACAAAGGCTCAGTTCAGTGTGAAAAACCCTCCCAGGAAGGCTAAATGAGCACTTGTATTCAATACTGCTCTCCGGCTTTACCAGTAGATGTCTCTGTGTCAGCTTCTCCCTCTATCTTGCCTCTGATAAAAAAAACTGCATTTGAACACTACGCTGTAAAAGGATGCTTAACATTTTCATTGCACCTGCTAATTTATATCTATATCTAAGTGATTCTGAAAAAAATTCAAAGAATCTGGTTTGTCTAGATTATTTTAAAATGTGAAAAAAAAATATATTTTTTTTTATAGTCAAACTACCAGCAATTAAATCAACATTAATTAGGGCATCTTCATCTTTAATATCTACATGTTATTTATGTACTAATCTAATAGATGAAATTCTAATTCAGAAGCACATCACAACAAAACTATTGATATAAGGAAAAACTGAGTTGACATAGGAGAAGAAAAACCTTACAATAAGAGTGTCTATGAATTTCACTTCATCTCTGTGCACTTTTACATTCAAAGAAAAAAAGGCAGAAATGTCACCAGAATGGAAATACCTTTCCCTCTAAATATTAATCATCCTTAACAAAGGATGCCTGAAAGAAAAGAGGCTACTAAGGAATAGCAGGAATTATTTGAGACATGCACACACATACGCATGACATTCTGTCAAATACACATAACCGAGACTTTTTTCTACTGCTGATAAAGTTAATTTTATTAGCATCTGACAGGGTTCACCAATCCTGCATGCAGAGATTGTACCTATATAGGAGTGCAGTCCCATGCTTACCCTTCCTCTCAGCCCATGATCCAATCAAAGAGTTATAGGACAATAGAACAGAATGGAATGAGGTTAGGAAGCGAAGACGCATATGGTCTGCACATCTTGAAGAACTCTAAGTACACCAGATACCTCCTTTTGTATTCAGGTAGAATGCACATGCTCTATCAAAATTTTGCAGTTGCAAGCAATTCACACAAAATTATCTTGCGACTGGTGTCAGCGCTATTAAAGAACTGGGATGTCAACACACTCCTGGTTGTGCCTTGCAAAGGTGTGGATGACAGTCAGCTGTCACTGTCAGAGATGCAGGTATGTCCTAGGAAGGCTGCAAACTGAAGGCAGTGTGGCCTTGTCTGAATTGTTTTATTTCTGTCCTTTCTCACAGGACAGAGACCAGTAGTATTGAAGACAATCTCCAAGGAAAGGCAAGGGAGGAAAGAGCAAAGAGCCCTCCCGCACCAGGGAGGCAGGTGGCAAGGAAGTCTAGGATTATAGGGATGAATGCAGGCAAAAGGTGAGTCAGCAGGAGAAAATAAGTAGAAAAAATAAGTACAAAAAGGAGATAGTACAGGATCAAATACCTCAGAAAGACGTCTGAAGGTGAATGTGAGTTCAGCTTTTCCCTGAAGAAGAATGCCTGGCGGCCTGTGGGAGTTGGAGGCCACTGATCCTGGGGTATTGCCTGATGCCGAAGAGATTCAACAGAAAAGATGTTCAAATTGCCCGCGATTGAAAAGCTTGCATCAGCTGAGGTCATTTGCCAGAACATGGAAGGTAAACACAAAGCTTCATACATAAGTATGTATATACAGAGATGAATTATGGGCCCAATATCTTATATTTTTGATAAAAAAGGTAAGGGAAAAAAGTAAGAGGACAAAAAGAAAACAAAGGTCACGAGAGTAAATGGGCTATGGCTTGGAGAAGAATACAGATCTAGCAAATGCTCTGTGTGGTAGTGAGCTGAGAATAACATGGTGTGTGCTGTCACCATTGTGATCGATTGCTGACATCAGTAAGGACATGACCTACACTTTCAAAGTTTAGTGCCACTGTGGAAAAGGAGCCTGGTTTCTAGTACAGCCCAAGGTCTGAATGGACACACCAGTTATTGCTCTAAGTGATCACTGGAAGTACCCCTAGGACATCTCCAAAAGAAACAGTTAATCTAAGTTACAATAATAAGAACTTCAAGTCTCAGTTAATTTCAGAATAGTTATGCAAATGACTAAAAAATAGATCTCCAAGGAATTCCAGGAAGAATTCCCTCCATTCTCCATGGCATGCTGCAAACCACTAGAACAAATCACTACAGAAATAATCCAGGAATTTCTCCATCAAAGCTTTGTTTTCAAAGACAGTACACGAACATTTAAAAAATTGGCTTAAGATCATGAAAGAATTAGGTGTAGAAATTAAAGCTTCCTGGCATAACACGTTAATGGAACACACTCATCGTTTATGGAACAACTGACACACATGTACTGGATATGTGAACACACAGTATT
This sequence comes from Arenaria interpres, assembly GCA_013399435.1. Taxonomy (NCBI): domain Eukaryota; kingdom Metazoa; phylum Chordata; class Aves; order Charadriiformes; family Scolopacidae; genus Arenaria; species Arenaria interpres. Next base: position 25,350 of record VXAK01022920.1, read on the forward strand.
TTCTCACAAATTAACTCTTCTCTGTTTGAACTAAGGTTCTTCCCTGAATTGCTCTACCAAATGGCCACATTTTTTTTTTTCTGGGTACTTGTTAAGAAAATGTACTTGTCTCAGTCCACATCTCAGCATCTCAGAAAACAGAATAGAAGCTCAGAGTCACAGGCTATTTTGTAATCTTCTCCTGAAAGATAGCTATGTAAAAGAGGATTTCGATTTTAAACACCCAAAGACGGTGTTCATACATTTTCACTTCAGGAAGCCCTTAAAGAACAGTCACATCAGAAACATCCTTTCCATTGATTACCAAAAGAGGAGTCTGAACTCTTTAAGTGGGAAGACTCCATTAGATGTTTGTGTACTGTCACTTACATAAGGTGAATTTGTCCTCCAACAGGGTTTGTGCCTAACAGAATGTTCAGGTTTCCTGGCTAAACAAAAGAAAAGAAAAGGAAAAAACAGACACTTAAGTTGAAGAAGGTCAAATAGCAGAAAGATTCGTTTATAAACAAGACATATTAAAGAATTGCTAGAAATGGGCTACACAGACATGGTTAAACATACTAGATTTCAGTGTGTAATAACTAAGGAATTCAACAAGGTACAAAGAACAATGAAGCTCAGCGTCTGAGAAAAAAGATTTAGCATGGTACGGGAAAGGGGCAAGTTGCCAGTTGCTGGACATTATACATTGTTTCGTGTTAGTAGATTTTTCTCCCCCTGAAAAGAGCCTCTTACGTTTCATTTCATATTTGTTCTGACTTGTTCAGCTAAGTAAGAATAACCCAAACTCTTTGTTCAAGTGAAAATCAAACCTATGAGTTCAATTACAGTCATTAAAGGACTATGCCCATTTGTTTTTCTTTGCAAATATCAGAAGTCACCTCCATCACTACCCCTTAGAGTCTTGTATCAGTGTGCTCCTCATGCCTCTTGCTTAATACACCATTTTCAAAGACTTACTTCCCAAATATACTCAATTCCCTCCAGCCCTCATCATCTCTGTTCACTCATTACCTACCCTTTCTTCCTTTTCTCTTCTTGATTTGCAGCCCTGTGTTCTGGCTACTTCTAAAATCACACCTCATGTGCTTGATAGCTTCTCCCAGTACAATACTTCCACATCACTCCAGTTTGCAAAACTGTAAGTAAGCACCTCTGTCATCCCACTGAAGTTGACTTCCATCCTACAGCTGTTTTAAAAGAACAGCTTCTTTGAGTTCTTCCCAGTAACAAGTGGTTTCAGGACAGAAAAAGTAACCTGCTGAAAAAAAGCTGTGAGCTGAACATGGGTTAACAAATGACATTTCTATCCAAAGCAGAAAGAGTTTGACCAGCTGTGATAAGGTAAGCACTCCTAGTAATTCCGCCTTGAAAAAAATCTCTCACAAGTTGAACAAAAACAGAGACGTGACAAAATGGAAACGTGAACATGTATCTGTCTGAAAGCTGTGGCAAGGAGTTTTAATTTTTGTATTTGGAAATGAATAACTGGAGAGAATTGTTATTTTGCTGATCTGGTAAATTAACTTATGGTGAATAATAACAGTGACTTAGCACTGTTCTTTTGAATGCCAATCATGTTACTTGTGAGTGAAGTGTACAGAGCAGGACAACAATGAGACTACAAGTGTGAGTGACTTAGAATTTGTGCATGCGGCCAACAGATTGTAATTGGCAGCAGCCAAACAGACACAATGATCTTCTAAAGGAGATAAGCAGTCCTGATGGGTAAAGGCATTAATGTTTCATTTCATTCATTTAAATATTCATAGGTCTCCGAATTACCTAGGTACCTGGAAAACTCTGTATGGGCAATGCATTTGGAAAGCTTTTCATGGTACTTCTTTCTATTCTCACTGAAAATTCTCACAAGTTTTTACTTCAGAGAGAAAAAATGATCAGAAGTACTCTAAGGAATATCCTGAGAAAAAAAAAAAAAGAAGAANAGAAGTACTCTAAGGAATATCCTGAGAAAAAAAAAAAAAAGAAGAAATCTGACTTTTTTTCACTGTCAGTTCAAGAGCTCGCTCATTGACACAGCTTGACAACAAAACATCGAGAAAGAAATCACGGTTTGCTTCTCTTTTCTCACAGATCTCCTTTGATGAACAAACCATCACGCTGCTCCTATCACTCCCTAAAAGTCGAAGGTACTCAAACAAATTATCCCTCTCGCAGCACTGTGTAGTTCATTTTCCCAGTGGAAGAAAGATATTTGTAAAATGTTCTCTCCTTGTCTTATTTCTGCATCTTGTTCAAATTTCCCCCTCTTGCTCTCTCTTTCTTCCCCACCAATATTACTACCACGTGTACAACCTTCTCACACAAGGGCTTTTTTTTTTTTTTTTTGGCCCTCCATACTAAGTACAAAAATGTAAAACCTGCAGTTCTGGGTATGTTACCAAAGGAAACAGTTTTACTTAAAATCTTGTTTTTGCCAAAATATTTTCAAAGTATCTGGAGAGGATTCAAACCACAGTGGCTCTCAGTTGTATTTCCTTTTACTATTTCCCCAGGTACTCCCAGCACAGCACTAAGTAATTGGATAGTCTTTCAGGAAAAAAAAAAAAAAGAGAGAGGCTGCACGAGACAGTTTGTAGGTTTAAGAATTATCCTTCTGGGGCCTGTGGGGATGAATACAGGGCACACAGTTGCCAAACTTGAAATCCTTGCTTGTGTTAGTTGTTCCTGAAGACGGGAATCTAATATGACAGTTTGTACTAAATACACTGATTATGTTCAGTCTTTGTAATGCTGTTTCATATCTGCTTAACTTTTGAAAATTAGGAATCATGGATTGATATTATCTGGGATTTTACTTGGTTTTGGTATCTGATACTGCCTCTATTTCAGATCAACCTTCTCCTAGAATGTAGATATGTATTATGAGATTAGATATAAATTTCTCACAGAACATTAATAGTGCAGTGAATAAAAAAGGTTTAATGCAGCTAGGTTTGCTGTATTAATCATATAACTATATACTGTAACTGCTATCATTCCATTTCACGTGCCATCTGACTAAATCTTGTTACATCCCAGACTTCAGCTTATATTAAAAACACAGCTGCAAGGCTTCTTGGAATAAGCCAAACACATATTCCTTGTGTACTGGGGGTCTTCCCACAGGCCACCTGTAGTCTATTATTTTAAAATTTTACTTAATTCTTCTCAAACTATTTGTGGTCTCGCTGACATCTCCAGAAGACTTATTGCACATCCCCCTTCAGGAGTGTTAAGATCTTGAGAACACAGGCACTTCACTTTGGCACTGAGGATTCTGTCTGCTTCTCTTGACGGTTGCTGAATTCTCTCCCACTAAAACTGGAAAAAATGTTTTAAAGCTGAAGTAGGAAAAGTCTTTTTATCCTGTGCCTTCATTATCCTCATAGAAATCTTGATGTGAATGAATTCTGATTAAGTTTTCATTCATTTGCAGGATAATAATTTCTGGGGGAAGAGTGGTATCAGGCATTGTTGGGTGAAGCGTGTGAGAGGTTGGCTGATGGAGCAGCAGAATAAAAATAATGCAAATATCGCAGCCCACAGGATTCAGAGTTTATGATAAGCCCCAGAAGGCTGTCTGTTGTATGCAGTGCGTGCAACTAGGGGTTTGCTGGATAGACCTCTCAGTGAGTCAACTGTTCCCTTACAGCTTTGAGGAGTCAGTGTTAGCAGATGGACTCTGTCTAATGGGTTTGTAAAGAGGAGTTGACAGTTCCCTGGAGTACACGTTGCTGCTATTCAGTATATGGGCCCTACTGCAGTAATGTCTTACAGCCCTTAATATGACTTCTCAAAGATTATTCATTTGAAAATGTTGCACACATAAACAACATATATACAGCTGGAACAGTGTCCAAAACACAGGACCTTTCACCTCAAGCTGGGATTCCTTCATCACCCAATATTATAACAAACAACCCCTTCCAAAAAGTGTTAAGAATTACATACTCTGCAGTCTGAGCTGAAAGTCAATATATTTACGCTTGGTGGTATGGAAACTGATATGGTTCTGTTCCATTGCTGTGACGGTTTTGGGAGGAATAGCGCTAACTTTCTCCATGCTAACTGGTATGGACCTATGTTTTGGATTTGTGCTGAAAACAGTGTTGAAAATAAGGGATGGTTTAGCAGTCCTTACACAGAGTCAAGGCCTTTTCTTCTCCTCACACCACCCCATCAGCGAGCAGGCTGGGGGTGGACAAGAAGCTGGGAGGGGACACAGCCTGGACAGCTGACCCCAACTGACCAAAGGGATACTCTATGCCAGATGACATCATGCTCAGCATATAAAGCAGGGGAGAGAAGAAGGAAAGGACGACACTTGGAGTGATGGTGTTTGTCTTCCCAAATAACTATTACACATGATGGAGCCCTGCTTTCCTGAGGAGCAGCTGGACACCTACCTGACGATGGGAAGTGGTGAATGAATTTCTTGCTTTGCTCTGCTTGCATGCACAGCTTTTGCTTTACCTATTAAACTGTTTTTATCTCAACCCACAAGTCTTCTCCGTTTTGCCCTTCTGATTCTCCCCCCACACCAGGAGGGCATGTGTTCCTCTGAGCAAGCAGCTGCGTGGTGCTTCATTGTTGACTGGGGTTAAAACATGGCAATTGCCCTGAGTGGGAATAACGAAAAAGTGCATCAGAGAGGAAATTATTCCCAACTACAAATACTGTATTGCCATGCACTACTGATGTCCATAAAGTCAGATTTTGTTGTGTCACTGCGAGCAGTCCATACTCTGAAAATGTGTTCGACATATGCAATCAGAAGTAAAAATCCATTACAACTTTTCAGTCTCAAATCCTTGTTCCTGGGATTCTACGGCAGAATATTTCACTTCAAATCACCTTTTCTTGCTGCTAGACTCACAACATAGGTGAAGTAACCCCTCTTGGAGAAAGATGTGAAACATGGAAAAATGTCACAAGGACCTTTTGTAGGTCCTTGCAAGTAGGATCATCACATCAGAGGAATATTTTTCATTTGCTATTCCAGATAGAACAATCCATCTATTAATCCTGATCTCCAAAATGAAGATAAAAACTTTCTGTTCATAACCACTTGAAGAAGTTACAGACACAATGGAGCTGAAATATTTGATATTACAGATTACAAAACAGACCTGTCAGCCACAAGTTAAAGTCTGAGAGGTTCAGACTGGGTACTAGAAAAACTTCTTCACTAGGAGAGCATTACAGTACTGCAATAGGTTAATCAAAAGGAGGTGGAATCTCCATCCTGGGAGGTTTCATACACTTCAGCATACAACACAACTGCTGCTTTGACCTAGAATTGGCAAAACACTTGCTTCAAGAGAGATAGTGGACTGGATGACCTCCACGGATTCTTCCAGTGAAAATTTCTATGATTTTATCATAAATGATAGATGAAAAAAATGCTGAAGACAACAGTGAGAAAGAAGAGCAGAATATAAATCTAGCCAATCTAGCTTTGTGGCAAAGATTGTAGGACAAAAAATATCTATGAATATTTGTGACTCTCTGTGTTCTTATTCTGCTTCAACGTCAATGCACTTAAGCAACAGCTGATGAGGCATATTCAGGAGCATCCCTAGAAAAGCAGTATTTGGAAGCATCCTCCATCTAGTCTTCCCTCTAATGCCCTTCCACAATCCTCTGAATTTATTGCAGGGACACCAGTATAGGTGGTCAAAGAGGAGATTGCTCTACAGTCAATCAGCCACATCACCTTGTTAGCTTTAAAGTGGAGTCCACACTGAAAGAGAACTGCTGATGGCAGCAGAAGCGAAAAAGCAGTGGTCACTTTTATATGGGTGTGACTGTGTTGCAGTCCCTTCTGAGATGTTTGGCAAATACCTACAATGAATGGTGTCTTATGGTTTGAATTGCTCTGTGTCTTTCTGTAGGGAGAGCAGGCTCATAACGCAGGCTTAATAATCCCCATAACAATTCTATTTCCTGTGTTTTGCCCACTCACACAAGCATTTCCTTTTTCCCAAGGATGAAAGAGCTTCTATTTCTTTAAAATAAATTTTAAAAAATATTCCAGCTGCTGCCTTCCTATTGGCTGCTAAGTTTGAGAGAGATTTCACTCAATATCATCCTGCAGTCAGACTCTACAATGAAATAAAACTATTTATTTTTGAACATCATTATTTTTGTTGAAGGCACCCCAACTTATAATTGGTCCCAAGTTGTTCCTTAATTTCTCCATATTTGTTCTTACTCTGTTTTATTATCATGAGGGCAGGAAATATGAGTCACTAACCCTAAGATCATGCATTTCACTCACTTATGGGGGGTTGAAGCCCAAGGCAAACAAAAAGTGTCAAATATTTCAAATAAACTGAAAATACCTCTACCATTTACCACCCACAGCTGAGTTCACATTTGCAGCAGAATCATAGCTGGTCTAAAACATGTTTAAAGAATTAAGCATAGTAGTCCCACAGAAAGGAATGTTTAGGCTCTCAACAGTTACTCCTGAAAAGGAATATATTATGAGGTGTTCTTTTAAATGGAGCATTTAATGTCTCTAGATAAATTTCATATAGTCTTTGATGTGTAAATAAGGTATTCACATTTGCCTTGGACTGCTGAAAATGTGACCAGTCCCCATATTTTCTTGATTTAAAAATATTATGGTTTTCTTTTGACTTTCTGTTTTCCTGATGTTATCATCTTGTTTTCAGCTTAATTATAAGTAAGCACTCTTATAGAAAGTCCATTCTTTCAGTATTTTCTGTTTGACAGAAAGCACTATTTTCTAGACTTCTCTTGTGCTCATCTGTTATCCAGAGACTGTTGGATATGTATTTAAGGTCAGAGGTTCAGAGCATTTAGGTGAGTTTATACGTGTTTCTCAAGGCTCACCTCAGCACCACTAATGGGCCCTAGTCATCCTGAGTAGCATGCTTACCTGGAAATAGTGACTGAAGACACCTTCCACAACTAAAAGCCAAGAATCTTAAGCCAGGAGTTAGTGTTGACTGTTGGACCTCTAATTTATTCACTTACCAGTTACCCTATGGTTGAAGGTCCTTAACTGAGTAGAATCAGACAAGGGAGTCTTTAATTGCACACCATGGCAAAACTAATGTGCTGTTAGACACTTGATGAAAGCATTCACAGAAGCCAGTCACTAGAAGAAGAGGACATCTACTCTAGCAAACAGGAGCAATGATGGAGAAGGATGTCTTAACAGACACTTCACTTCTAGATTCAGGTACTCTCTGAAACATCACATCATATCCTTGTATGAGAATGTGGGTAACACTCTGAAAGATGTTCTTGACTTAACTTTTCCATTTGGCATGGGAGCCTGGTTACTCTGCTCTTTATACAATGGGGAGAGATCCTGGCACATTTTTGGTAATAGCTTATTGGTAAGAGCATCTGTGCAAGAAGTGGGAGTCCTAGGCTCAGTGGAACACTGTGTATCCTGAAAATGTCCATAAGTAACATGCTGGTATTGACTACATAGAAATAAAGAGTGGTTAGAGTTGAAAGGGACATTAAAGATCATCGAGTTCCAACCCCCCTACCACGGGCAGGGACACCTCCCACTAGAGCAGGTTGTTCAAAGCCCCATCCAGCCTGGTCTTGAAGCTTACATGGGATACCTGCTCAGTAACAGGGAAGAGGGAAATAGTTTGACTTTGTTTCTGTGCCTCTTCATGTGAATGTCATGCTCTGAGAAGAGCAATCTTTACCACTGGGTGGTTTCCAAACTTCTAATGAGTTCCTTAATTTTTCCTCTTGTTATAAACAAAAATTATCCAAATTTAACAAAGGTCTCTAAGTAAAATTGTCTCACAGTCATTCTGTTGATTAGGTGGAGAAACTGCACAGGGGTATTTGGCCCCTCTTTACCTCTTAAGCCCTGTGTTTCACATGTTTGGGAATTGAGCCTGAGTTCTTTGTGGGAGGTTTGTAGGGTATCCACTGCATCATTACACATTTCTTTGTTATGGCATAGACTGATTTGTATCATGTTCATGTGGTGCTCAGCAAGCCCAGGAAGTGAGCCAAGTCTCTTATTACACATTTGACTACAGAAAGTAGTACATTTGGGAAGAGAGAAATGTTATTAAACTGAATTATGTTATGCCTCCATTTTTCTGCTTTGGAGCAGCATGACATAAAATGAATTAAGTTAGGTTTGAGGCCTTTGCATTAAGGCAATGAGTTAAACATGAATATGGTACAATCCAGGAGGTGATTTCTACCAAATTTCAAAGAAATTCATTACTCTTAAAGCAATCACAGTTTCCTCTTAGTCTATCTGTCCAAAAATCCACTGTTAGTCTGATTGCCTCTTGATCTTTAACACAGTTTTATACATTTATGCTTAGTTTGGCTCAGAATCACATATAAGGCTTATGCAAAAAGATGGTTTCTCTAAATATTACCCCTTCAAATGCAATCTGATCTAAAGGTCAAGCTAAGTTCTTTCTTGTGACTCATCAAGAATAATAATGGTTCTGCAAGCCAAATTCTGACCTTAAATTCATGGCCTCACATTCACCTGTGCAAATAACTAAATGCAGAATTCGATCTCCAAGCTGCATTGTCTTCCACAGGGTTCTGCAAAGGTTCTGTAAGATCCAGGTCCCCTCAACCTATGTCTTGCTAAATAACTTCCTTTTTTTTTTTTCTTTAAAAGAGAAAAAAAAAATGTACTTCTTTTTTTCTAAAGCGTCCAGAGAATTCCCTGTCATATAATTTTTTCTAAGTCTCTCCACACTCTAGCCACAGATTAGAATTAGGCATTTGTTGTAATACAAATTGGAACTACTGCATTGCCCAACTTTCTGAGTGTTTTGATATGATTTTCCAATTCAGATCCATTTCAAAATATCTGCAAGATGAAAAATCTCAACCACAGTAGTCCTAAATAACAATTTCTT
>VXAK01022925.1:0-10985 GCA_013399435.1 Arenaria interpres
TTTTTTTTTTTTCATATTTTCTTGGTTTATGAATGGTTCTTGCAACTCCTTTTCCAGATTTAAGCCACACACTTCTCACGTGTCAAACCAGGGCTATCGGAAAGTAGCCTCCAACTTTCTGTCCACTAAATGTGTCTGAAACCGTTTATTTTAAAGGTCAGAACACATGATGTACAGGCACAGGGGTATATTTCTACTACTAGATTGCATATGCGAGCAGCATCAATTTTACTAAAAAAAAAAAAAAAAAAAAAGAAGCATTTTTATCAGCTCAGGCATTAAAAGAAGGAAAACCAAAAGAATAACTAAAGTTAAGCAGAATCACTGATTTCCTATACATTAATTGATATCCTTATCAAGTTTGCAAAACACAGGCAGGAGGATGGGACATGGTTGTGAAAAGTGGGTTATTACTCACATCAGTATTAGCAATGATAAAATTGTAGGTTTTGAAGGTTGTATAAGTTTCTAGGCTTTAGAAATATTATAATCTAAGATGAAAACTTAATGGATATATGTAAGGAAAGAGTGACATTTATCACTCTACTATAAGGACCTTGCCTGCGAACTTGCTGTCTTAAAAAAAAGAGCATCTGGACAATTTACTGACATCCAGGCAGTAATCTGTGGCCACAGCGTGGAATGGCACCAATGACTTGAGATGGATTATGCCTTCCCAAGTCAGAAGGATGAATAACAAATAAACTGGGGACGGCTTCTGTAGGGAAATAAACAAAAAAGGTGGATGGCAACATGGAAAAGGTTTGACAAAAAATTAATTACAAAAATAAAAAATGGGAAAATCTCAATTATCAAAATCAAATTTTCTAGGTAAGTTAAATTTTCCTGGCAAATATCATAATGAGAATTTCTGAGGACCAGAATATAGTTTCACCAGAGAATGACTTGTGAACAACCACTAATGCCAACATTTAACTGAGATGGGACAAGCCTAGGTTCGAGGTCTTTGATTTTGGTGAAAACACTTCAACTGTTATATTACAGGAACTCTTTTCCAGGAGGCAGCTAAAGCTGTTCATCTTCTGCACCTTACTATGGACCGAGCTGGCAGCAGCAGCAGAAATCCCAAAGCTGCTCTGGAATCAAGGGGCTGAACACAGAATTTGAGCACAAGCCTCTCAGTCTCTCCCTGCATTGATCTACCCGAGTGGGTACCCTCATATTTCCTCTGTCTAATACTCATTCTAAAGGGGAAAAAAAACAAATGGTGAGAACTCAGCTCATGTTGCAAAATAGAATTGTTTTCTCCCCCTGCAAATTACCAAGATGACAAATCTTCAGACAAATATTTTCATCTGACTTATTACAACTTAATCACGTCTTAGAATAGCTATAAAAACTGAAATATTTCACACGGTGTGGTCGGAGTACAAGCATGGATAGACATTATACCACTTCACACACTCTTCTTGGAAAAAAAAAAAAGGAATAAAATACAGACCCTTATTCCCTTGTGGCCCTATTGCATGGTTGTTATTTGGCATGAATGCATCAAAACAGGTAGCTGTGTCGCGAGTGTCCTTCTTTGAATCTGCCTCCCTCGTCCACAGTGCTGGGCACATGTTCGTTCCCTACGAGTCACTGAGCTTAATAAGGGCAGGAAAATGCCAACTAAGAATTAATATTATATTTACGCTTTCTAATAATGATGTACTTTATCTGAACAGAACACATGAAAGATAGTAGAGACCGATACTCAGGGGCTGTTTGGGTGGCATTCATCTACTAAAGAAAAAAACCAACAATTTCATTTTTCAGTTGAAATTTTTGTCGTGTATTTGAGATTCAGACTGATACTGATCTGCAGCATGATATGATTTCATATCAATTAAAAGGACTACTTGGCTAAGACTTAAGTTTCCAATCTCCTTCGGAGCATTTTCGACCTATGTATGTTCTAATTAGAACCCTGAGACTACAGTTTTTCCAATAGCATTTTTAGAACTTAATTTTTATCCACTTTGTTTTACGCAATTGAGGATAACTTTTGAATGTAGATGACCATAAACTACTGGGGCCAGAAAAGTGCCTTTCCATTCTGTGACTATGAAACAATAATCACAGCTTTTCTAGTTCCCATGCCAATATGGATAGCTAATAATTACTAGTGGCATTGCTGCTAACTACTCGGGGCACTGCAGGCCTCTCTGGGATTTAAACTCAAGCTTTTTGTTATTTTGGAATAAGTGATGCCTCTTATGACAAAATCATCCTCACTTGTGATATACTGATATATTTTACAAGGTAAATTAAAAAAGAGTATGAAACATTATGAAACTTATAAGCAAACCCTCTGTGTTAAAGTAGAAAAAAATCAAAAACTAGCAGAATTGAGTACATGTCTTGATAAATTCTCAAATTAGTCTCAGGAAAGACTTATTTTTAATGAGAGAGATTATGCTTCATATCAGAATTACACAAAGACATTTCCGTAAATAAAAGGGATGCCATCATCATGAAACACAGTTTACTTTCTCTGTCCTTCTCCTAAGATTACACTTAAGAAGTATAGAACAATTATGGCCCGAAATAAACAAAAAACTCTGTATTTATCTGTTTTTTTTTGTGGGGGCCAATTTTGACATCATCATTATACAGATGTAATTTAAATAATTTCCACCTCTAGATAGTCTTGAGTAATGCACTGCTGCACAATAAATTTTCCAGCATACAAAAACTACAAAATATAAACTCTTTTAATAACTCTTCTGTTCTAATTTCAGAGAATTAACTAAGACACAGTCTCACCTTTATATACAGCGGTTCCCTTGTGTTATCTATAATAATGGAAGCTTTTTCTTCCCACACAGGATTGAGGTTCTTGTGTATTGTCTTACTTCTAAATACTTCTTTTCCTCCAAGTTTGAACTTGACATAGGGATCACTGGTTCCTGTTAAAGACACATATATACCGTTAATTGTGTCCTTTTAACACAGTAAGAGAATGGAGACTGAATTACTTTAAACAGATCTAAATGTAATTTCTACTGGTAATTAAATGAAAAACAGCAGCTGAGGACAGAATTTCTTATTGCCACAATTTATTACTTTCTGCAGTGTTTCTTAGTTTGTAACTCACCATGTTAACATCAAATGGGCGCTTGCATCACTTTCTATGGTTTGCAATCCATACGGAAAGTCATACACAAAATACCAGCTACTGAAGTGTAGTTTTCAGTTAACAGAATTAGGTCCTTGTTAGGACCAGGATTTTGACTTAATGCAATCACAAAAATTAGATTATAAAGATAAAATTGTTTCTGTAACATATAAATCTAATTATCTAATGCCTTTGAAAAGGCACAGGCTCCACTGACACCACTGCTGTAACGCTTCACAGAATCACAGAGTGACATGGCATTGTAAGGGACCTCTGGAGATCATCCAGTCCAACCTCCTGCCAGAGCAGGGCCACCCAGAGCAGGTCCCACAGGAACGTGTCCAGGCGGGGTTTGAATGTCTGCAGAGAAGGAGACTCCACCACCTCCCTGGGCAGCCTCTTCCAGGGCTCTGCCACCCTCAAAGAGAAGAAGTTCCTCCTTGTGTTTAGATGGAATTTCCTGTGTTCCAGTTTGTGCCCGTTGCCTCTTGCCCTGTCCCCAGGCACCACTGACAGAAGACTGGCCCCATCCTCCTGACACCCACCCTTTAAGTATTTATAGGTGTTGATCAGATCCCCCCTCAGCCTTCTCTTCTCCAGACTAAAAAGCCCCAAGTCCCTCAGCCTCTCCTTGTAACAGAGATCTTCTAGTCCGCTCACCATCCTCATAGCCTCCGATAGACTCTCTCCAACAGTTCCCTGTCCCTTGACCTGCTGGCAATGCTCTTTTTGTTGCACCCCAGGAGTCCATTGGCGTTCTTTGCCACAAGGGCACATTGCTGGCTCATGGGCATCCCGTTGTCCACCAGGACTCCCAAGTCTTTCATTGAATTTATGGTGTCCAGGCTTTGCTCTTCCCTGAAGACATGCTTCCTACAACACTCACATTGAGCAGATCAACTCTAAGGTCAGTCCCCAAAGTTCAGGTGCTTCCTGCAGCGATCACCTCCCCACAGAAGAGCACAGGTCTAAGCCCCTGATACAAGTGAATAATGATTAATGATGACCACAAAGACAACCCTGAAGGAAATTGAAAGAGAAACGTTAAATCACAGCGTGAACAAAGAATGGATGGGATGTGGGTGCGGAAGTGTCGGAAGGAGCAATTGGTGGAAGGAGGACCCTTGGGGTGGCACGTGCTGGGGACACAGAGACTAGAAGCCACCCAGGAGCATATCTGTGTCCTCTTCTCAAGACATCCACATGAGGGGACAAAGGAGAGTACACAAAAAACTGACAGAACATACACAGGCGTGATGAGATCGAGACATAAATCACCCCCAACTCCCAGAACGGCACATCCAAAACCAGCACAGAGATGGTCACCCCACTAGAGGAAGCCCCAGGGACGTGAGGAGGACTTGTCCGCTGCCATGCTTCCCCTGCCCATCACACAAGACCCAGATATTGCATCTGTGCTGGTGAACATGAGCATGTGAGTCTGAGAGTGTGAAGGAAAATCACCACAATCACTTTTGGTTTAGAATAAAACCACTTCTCCCAACCACAAGGTTTCGCACCGCGCTGTGGTGGTACTTTCCACAATCTGACCCCAACTCCTGGCGCATTGACTTGAGATGACGTTGTGGGAAAGAGAGTGAACCTGGTGGAAGGAGAGGGGCAAAAGTGGCCAAAAGCCTCTTCCAGCTGCGCCATTCTCAGCAGGGTGGGCACCAGGGCAGCAGCTACAAGACACAGGCGTTGTGCCCACCTTGTGGTCCTCGTGAAACCACTGCCTCCCTGGTGGGCTGAAGAAAAGACTACTTGTCTTTTCCTGCATATTTTGGTTAAAAAAATACAGCTAGGTCTTTAAACAAAAGAAAAAAGCTGGACAGAATATTCAAACTCATACCTGCCCTAAAATGCCAGTTGGCAAGACTTCATTGTTATGTAAGTGAAATTCATTTTAATGAAAAATATTGGATGGGATTCATATTTCTATTTCTCCCTCAGCTACTTCTGAGCCTTAATAACATCAGTCTGACTGGTTCATGACTATCTTAAAATAAACAGTAATTCTAGCCCATACAGTAATTGTACCTTTATAAGCAACAGCAAAATTGTAAGACAAACTTGGTGTTTGGTTTTTTAAAAACTCTTAACGCTTTTCACAAGACCGGCATATTCTAGAGGTTTGTGTTTACACCCATTGGGCAATGCTTTTGTTAAACAAAACTGCAACAAACTCTTCTAAACAACAAGGCGACCAGAGCTCCTTGCACTATTCCACGCAGCCACAAGATGTCAGTACCCTTTACCCAAAATTATACATCCCTTCTGAAAAACTGTAGGAGTTGAGATCTGTGACCTCCCGTGTGGCAAGGTGACGGTCATTCCCTTCTGAAATTACTGGATTTCAGTGCCATAAAAATGTTTAGTGCAGTGCAATTAACTTGTTCCCGGGTTATTGAAGTAGTGGTGATGCTTTTTGGGGCAAAAGACTCTCATCTGAATTAACTCTGTGAAACCTGAAGAATACTTTGAGCATGGACACCAACAAATCCACAAGAGAAACACAAGCCCCAACTCCCCTGGAAACCATAATTCTCCCACTGATTTTCCTCACGGTTGCCATGAAGCCCAGATACTGGCTTTTAAGCACCATATTTTGCTGTGCAAACTTCACAAATCTCAAAAACTCTGGAAATGTGAAGTCGATGCAAAACACTCATACATTGTGAGATACATACCCAGTGAATAGTTTAGCACCCAGATATCAGATAATTTAATATTAATGCATTTTTACATGTAAATTCAGTAGCAGGGTGGGTCAAATGCTAGTTCCGCTTGCAATACATCACAAAACCTCAGGGTTTGTATCTTTGTGCTAAAAAGCTGAGAACCACGAAGTTTGTTTTGACACATCTCTGCTTTAAAGCTGAGAACACATTAGGTCCACTTAGTTGAAAGCTCCACACCCTTCAGGGACTTTTTCCATTCCTTGAAGAGAAACCATCAAATTTCTAAAAGTATACGTACAAAGAAAGGCAAGATTAAAAAAATGAATCCACTCAGCCATGCAATCATTCACCAACACCTTCACCCAATGGGAGGGCAACAGGAGGAGCAGAAGAGGGACCAAAACGTGGTCCTCACTCAGTTCCTGAACCACGTCAAGCCACCTCCAGCGCCGCTCTGTGTCACCGGGTCCCAATTTTAATATACAATTTCAATTCAATTAACAACCATTTCCATGCGGGTTATACCATTTTAATATATTAATTGTGCATTCATATTAATATTAGACTATTAATAACACATCAAGGATACTTCAATATATTATTTAAATATATTATGTAATAATATACTAATATGTAATTTTAATCAACATCAATAATTCAATTCACATATTTCTGCTCTTTCAATGGGAAAAATAAATTCAGTTTACTCGGGACCTTATTGTTAACAGTGATTACCAGTTCATGATACAAAATCTGAAAAAGTCAAAGACACCTCAGGCTGAGCCTGCAAAAACCCGATATCCATCAGACATTTGAGGCTCAAGACTCTTCATCAGTTTCCTGCTTACCAAACTATTCAAATGAACCCGACATACTAATTGCACAATCATTTGTCTGATCTGTAGCAGCTGAGCCATCACTCGCAAGCTTAAAGCCTGTGCTCAAAAAGACCCCAAATCATGAGACACAGCTCTCTTGCTGAAGCACCAACCGTAAAGGCAATAATACAAACTCTTGGCACAGGGTGGCAGCCTCATTTTTCCTGGGAAACGTCGGGAATCAGACACTGAAAGATGCTGACAATGTCCAGGACAGTAACTCTCCACCACCACTGCCACCAGCCCCGAGAATGGACCTCTCCTCCTGGCACCGCGGTCTCTGGGCAGACATTCTAGGACTAGACACAGTCCTAGAACGGATTCTGCTTTGCAAGTTTAGGACATCAATTAGATCTCGCAAGCAGACAGAAAAGAAGATTACAAGATATTTTGCTGGAGAAATAGTCAAGATGTGTGTTCAAAGGAATGCTAGACTGCTTCTCGGGAAGGAACCGGAGATGTGTGATAGAGTGGAAATACAGCAAAGGCACATCTGGCCAGAAAAATTGGCTAATAATTGGTCAGTAATTTCTTTCCAATACAATTGGAATTGTATTGGATAGAATGAAGATGCATTCCCAATAAATTGTGTACATTTACTTAACTGGTTCCTGAGGCTTCACAACTGACTTTTCAATGTGATTAGAGAACTTGTTGAACAGACGTTTTTCCTTAATGAAATCCTACTTAATATAGTAAGACAAACTGCTAACCAAACAAAATTTAACAGTGAACACAGGGGTGAATGCAACCCTGAGACCAAGCTCCCTGAGCCCGAGACCGCTCCCCTGCTCCCCCACAACTGCGAATGAGACAGGAACAATGAGGCAAAACTCTCCATATTTTTTGCAGCATGAATGAAGTCAAACCACCAGCATGTCTGAAACATCTCAGCTGAAGATCTAACAGTAGCATTTGGTAACCAGACACTGAAATCCTTAAGGCAAATTTCAAGATTTTAACACTAAAAAGAGAGAACACAGGCTACAAAAAACCCCAATATAATATAGACAATCCTGAAAAGCTGCACTTTCAGCTGTCGCTTCAGGTAGAGATGTTTTTATACTTCATAGAACAAGAAGAAAAAAATTACAGTTTTGAAAAATGGTAACTTAGCAAGTACATTTATTACACAAACTAATTAACTGATTTAATTAAAACTGCTTAACTACAGCATGATTAAATGCATTCATTTTTCCACTACTGCTGTCCACTCTCAGTTTAACTTCTGGAACAGAACAGAAAGCCATACGCCAGCCCATTCTGAAAAACAGGAGTCCCTGTGCCGTGAAAGCCTTTGCACAGTTGAGATGCTCATCGCTGTGCAATTCAAATTTGAGGTTTAATTTTTTAAAAAAGTTTAAAAACTAACTTTCCCCTGTTGAGAAAAATATTTCAGAAAAGAAAATGGAGCAAATCAGTGAAACCATCTTCTCCTCTCCCGATGGCTTTAGACATAGGAGAAAAAGCAAACAAACCCATTCATTAAGGTCTCCCCTGTAGGTTGTTATCACTGCTGCAAAGTGGAACACTCAGACACAAGATATTTTGATTTTTTTTACCTATGGAAGTACTACGGCTAAGCGGTAACCTTACAAAGGTTGCAGCCTGTCCAGTTCTTAATGTAAATCATGAGTCTCCTTCGGATTCAACACACACAGACAATAAATAACTCACTTAGACCAAGTTCAGCCCAGTGGCTTGGAAAAACAGAAGCTTCAAATAGTATTAACTGGAAATCACAGTCATTAAATAGGATTCACTGCTGTACAGGAGACAGGAGGAATACCCCAGGAATAAGCATACAATCTAAAAAGCAGTAAGTACCAGAGAAATACAGGGGAACAGAATTTTTCATCACCGTAAGGAATCAGGCAACATACACATTTCCAGAAGGAAAAATAAGGCAAACGCATGTTCTTAATTATTTTCACACTTAGAACTAGAAATAAACCTCTGTCACGGCTTTCTGTTATTCCCCATTTTACTTTCAATCTTGGAATCGCTTCATTTGATCTACAATCAGTTGAGAAGAAAGCAAGCCCCTAGCGATGTGCAGAGATGTGCCCTAACTCTGATGTCATAATTCCTGAGAAGCTTAATTATTTATACAAACATTTGTTCTGGATTCATCGCCTGAAGAGCTCTCTCACTGACATCCAGCTCCTTCCCCTTCTCTCTGACTCCAGCCACACTCGTTCCCCTCTTGATAAAGCTTCTCCATCTCCAGTGGTTCCTGAGTCACAACCAAAGTAGAAGAAAAAGCCGGGGAAGAGCTCTCAAGTAAGCGTCAGCTGAGTAGGTCAAGCAAAACACCTATCGGTTCACAGCACTTTACGTATTTTGTATTTCAAAACCGCAGTGAGAAGCACCTCAGAAAAAGAAATGTCGAGAAACATGTCTGCTCTGCCCCATCTTTTATTCTGAAAAGTAGGGAAGATACTCAGTACAAATTATTTTATATTAATTTCACAAGTAGAAATAGTAATTTTTTGTCTTGTACAAGAGCTGCCGAGCCAATCTCCTCATTGGTCTTCAGCAACCCCTTAAGCACCACAACGACACCAAAAATTACAGCTTTTCTATAAATACTACTACTTTCTGTCTTTCTATCCACCTAGCAAAGAATCACCCACCCAGTTCACCTAAAAAAGACACCAATTATATTAAATTATACAAAGCACTTCGGGAAAACTAATATCCTATAAATGGAGATGCCAATTACAAATTCACAGTGACCACACGGACGCTGCAGGATGCAGAGTTCTTCTACTCAAAAGTCAACAGGGAGCAGAGAATTTTAATTATTCACTGCCCATTAAAAAAATACCGGTTACAACAATCACAGCTTTTCCTTTCTTTTCAAAGACTAATTCCTGCACACAAAAAATAGCAGCTTTGGTACTACATTACAATGTTGCCCTTGTATCTTTACTTAGTATTATCTTTACTTAGTTTAGTAAATACTAATTAAAGCAAATAGTAATTGTGCTTGTGAAGTAGGGAGAATGAAGAAAATGTAATGGCACAGGACAGAATAGACGAAAACCAAATTGTGCAATGGTCAGCATAATTTCAAGAAAAAAATTATATTCCATTTTAAGCATGGCTGATGTCAGATTAATTTAAACAGGAAATATTTTCCTTGCAGCTCAAGTAATTATCCTAGTTAATATACTTTAATATAAACAGAATTACATCCCTTACTCAAAGGTAACAGTTTGCTCTGCCCCTAAAACCTCAGGACTGAAATTATACTCTTCCTGAAATTGTTTAAAATCTTCCTGAAATTGCTTAAAGCATGACCTTTATTTTTTCAAGACATCCAGCTTCTGCAAAATCAGAGGTTTCGCCTCTTCTGGGACAGAGGGCTCTGATTTGCTCTGTCTAAAAAAGCACAGCTCACTGTTGGTCTTACACATTATACCTTCCAGTTTTATAGAAATAATCTTTCTGATATATAGTTGCAATTTACAAACATGTGAGTTTCCCTTGTAACAACTCAGTCAATGATCTTTCTCTCCAGTGAAATGTGCAAGTTTTCCCCCACTCCCCAGGGATAATGATTTAGTACAAGTTAAATGCAAACTGAAATAAAAGCTTAATCTTACAATGTGAAAAAAAAAAAACCACCAAGCTAGGTAAAGCAAAAATAGAAGTGTTACCAGCCTGCATATGTTTGGCACAACAAAAAAAGGCAAAATGTATATTTAATACCTTGGTGGAAACTGATTCTCTTTGGATATGCAATGCCAGTTAAGGTCACATGAAAGAAAACCTACACTGTGAAGAAACATTCACAAATATATACTATGCTAATCTTGCCTTAAAATAGTAATTCAATATACTAGCTAGAAAACCTTCATGTTGGTATTTCCGTATTTGCATACAGTTATGTGAAAAAAACAGACATAGAAAAATTATGCTAATATAGCAGGACTTTCTATTCTCTTAACAAGCAGACACAGAGGTGTTTGGTGCCTTTCAATGACCTTGAATTATGGACCAGGTTCCTCCATCTGAACCACGAGAGGACCATGGTCTGGAAGTCCCAAGCCAAGACACCCCTACGATGCTCTGTCAATTCACCTGCAGGACCAGATAAAGACTTCATGAGGATTTGGGCTACTGGAGCAGCAGAGACCACTGAAGTGCTACTTTGTGAACCCTGGACAACAGGTCACCTGGTAAGAGGAATCTCTCTTCAATCTCAGCGTGAATTCCCAATGCAACAGCCTACTCAGGAAAATCACTCAACTTTTGAGACAGGTTATCAGCATTTTGACAGGGTGAGAGAGTTGGGGG
>VXAK01022932.1:0-14096 GCA_013399435.1 Arenaria interpres
CAAATCCTTCCATGCCTAGGGACAGGCTGAGTTAGCACAATTCCAAAGTGGTGTTTCTGTAGCAAAGCAAAGGCACGTCCTGCACTTTTCAAGACAACAAAACCAATCTTACTTACCACTTCTAGAAGTGCTATTTTAATGCACTATGTACTACATAGATTCCAATAGACTTAAGAGGAATGTAACAGCAATCAAATCAGTGTTATATATATACACGAACACACGTATTTTTTTTTTTTAATATATATATATATCGTGATTACAAATACATTTCTGAGAAAAAAGATCTTTTTGAGGTCCTCATAGCCACTCCATACCATCCAATAACATCACACTTTCTCCTTACATTCTCATCATAACAAAGAGTAACATGAAGAGATAAGGAAGGTAGGAGAGTAAAACAGAGAAGGAAATTTCTTTTTTTCCATTATGACATTTTCTATGCTGACATATTTATTACTCTGAGATAATCTCTATGATCCTATTAATGATCACTTATAGAACAGACATGCTGTGACATATCTTTTAATGGAAAACCAGCATGCTCTTGTATCTCCACAGATGGGTAATGAAGATTGATTTCCCCAGTTCTCTTGATCTGAGATTTCAGTTATGCACATGTCCATAAACAATGGAAATTCCACTTGTAATTATTCCAAAAAAGCATTTAGTTTCACTCAGACATAATTCATACTCTCTAACATTCCTGTGGAATGATTTGAAGGAAACTATCTGAGACAAACATGGGTGGAACCATGACAGATCTTGGTCTACAGAGAGAAACCTTATGAAAATAGCTACTTGTCAAAGACTTCCTCTCTAGACCAGGGAAATTTTGGTAATTTCAGCTAATGTGAAAGTTACGGATTTGGTTTTGTTCATAACTGTGCTTTTAAATAAAAGTTAAAGGCTGAAAACCCGAACAGACAAAAACTGTAATTCCATGTAATTATGTATTAAATCTATTAGCTAATCCCTTTCTAATCCACAGCAATTAATTTAATTCAACACAATACTGTGATGTAATATATCGATCTAGAAGGTTGAGAGTCACTTAAGAATACGCAGTAATTGAAAAGTCAGGAGAGGACTAAGGCAAGTGGTTTAAACATTTAGCTCTCAAATTTCTAAATACTTCAACTAAACATTCATGAGCATCCTGTACGTAGAATGAATCCAGATTGTATCAATTCCTTTATAGGTCTTGTCTCTACAGAGGACTACAAGATAAGCAACATAAGATGTTTTGGGGATTGTCAGAGCAAATAATAGTCAATGCAATCACTTTTCCAGGTGAATTCAGTACTATCAGTCACTTCTGAATAAAACATACCATTATTTATAGCAACACAATGAAATGACTCCAAGGTGTTATTCCCAGAAGCTTGTGACTAAATGTTTTCAATACTCAAATGTTATTTTAAAAAATCACTATTGTTAACTAGAGAAAATCTATTCTACTTCAGGTAGTTTCTGCTGTTAGCACTTATGGGGGAAGGAACATGAAAGAGATTGATAAAAGAGCACTTGAATGATCCTTTTACACTGATGACTGCCAGGAAAGAGGCCATTGCATAGCCATTTATTTAGCAGATTGATCTGGACAGTGAGAAACCAGAGCATTACTGTGGCTGTTGGATTATACTCTCAGTACAAGTTTGAAGAGCCTGGGTTTCTGTGCTACAAGACAGAAAAAAAAGCAATTTGTTAAATGTAGCAGCTAACAAAGGGAGCAAGGGAGGCTGTATGTGATGGCATGCAGGGAAGACAACTGAAAATTACCGTCTCCTACAGGGCAGGGATTTGCAGAATCCTGCATGAGATCAAGAAAGTCTGCTATTCAGGGCATCTTCCTCTAGAGTTCTATGCAGAAATTCTCTGCATTTTTTTCCTTCTTTATTTTTACACAGAAAAAAATCCAAATATACCAGTGGAAAAATTCAAACACAGCACACAACATTTTTGACATTCTAATGAAGTGATCCACTTTATGTTGGAAGTACTTTTTCTGCAGGACTTTTAGTTCAAACGTTGTAAAGAATTTTTGTCTAAATTAAGGTTTTCAGATTTCGTATTTCATTTTTCTAACCATTTACATCCCAAGCTAGACAAAGAATTAACTTACTATAAGTTAACCTAAATTTACATACAACGAAAGAGTATAGCAAAAAAGTAAAGGAAATGAAAGTATCTAACTAGAACAGAATGAATAGAAAAGTAACTAGGAATTATATTGGGTAAAGCTAAGAGCAGAAGAAAGATTCATCAAAGGTTTAAGAGAGATGTACATGTTAAAATCCTGTGCTGACCCAATCATTAATTGTACAGAGTAAGCTTTTAACTGACAGTGAACAGTGAAGATCACATAAGGGGTAGTGAAAAGTCCTTGACACTACCAGAAAGCTCAAGGAGAACTATTAATACATGGGTAGAAGAAAAGATACAGGAAGCATGGTGACTTGTTGGCTATAGAAGGTAGGTGCCATGCAGACTTATGAAGTCTGGAGATCAGGAGGAACATACCCTGCAGAGGTATGGCCTATTGATTTCAACAGTAGTGTTCATGCTTTTAGGTAGCCATACATGGCTACCTAAATGATGCAACGGGTAACACAAATGCTCTGGAAAAGAGGAATTCATTGTTGGCAATCTGGTGACAGCATTTTGTAATGACACCAATTATCTCAGTTGAAGCAGAACCAGACAAGGTGTATGAGTACCCAATGACATGAGCTAGTTTCATGGACTATCACTGCTGAATGTACATATTGTATCAGAAGAAAAAAAAACCACTAACAGATTCAGATGATGTTTACAGTGGAGGATAACATAATATAAAATTATGCTACTTATGTCTTATCAGGACATCAATAAAAATTAAAAACCCAGGGTCTAGCCAAGGCTTTGTTGAAGGTAGTCAAGCATTCTGCTTCTTTAAGACACCACAGACATTTGGTATGCTTTTACTGGCATAATTCCAGAGATATGGTGGTAAACTGACACCATACAGTAGAAAAAAAGCTGAGAAAAGGAGCTTTTAAAGAAATAAAAATTAGAAAAATGAAGTGATTTTTTTTCACCAATGCAGTAATATCATAATGTTCCAAGAACAATTTTTCCTTTAAGATTTATACTCATTCCTTCACTTTCCATTAAATGAATGAAATACATGGCTAAAATCTAATGAGTAACCTCCTGCTTCTATAAATGTGTGTTATTAAATTATATGTAAAGTTTCAAGAATGTTAAAATTACACCAAATCAGACGATTAAAAGCAAAAGGTTAAGTAGGATCATTGTAAATATTGTTCAAGTAGTTGTAATGTATATGTAAATTCAGACAGATACATCTATATGAAAGAAATATTCAGGTTGTGCTGTAGTCACCTGTATCCAGGGTCTTAAAATATACACTGTCTGTTTGCGTGCTCTAAAAGTGGGCAGATTCATGCACTGGTATGAAAGATTTGAAATTTTTCCTTGTAATATCTACAGAGTGTTTGCTCTCAGACATTAACTCTCAACCACATGACAGGCGCATAAAGAAGAATAAGAAAAGACAAGTGGAAGTCAGATGTCCACACAGACCACAAACTTCAAGGAACAGGTTATTGGGGTATGGAAGCCTTGCTTATTCTTTGCAAGTCCTTGTATATATTCTAACAATGAGTGCAGTCAGCTACCATTTTTATTTATTACCTGGCAGATGGTTTTGAAGCTTCTCATGCAATTACTGATGGTAGCGCCACCCTGCCAAAAGCCACATCATCTCCTGATTCTTCAGAGATGCTGTAGCATTTAATGAAAGTGATGATGGACGTCCAGGTGGCAACAAAGCAGCCATCTAGAATTACAATCTCAGCCCAGCCACAGAAGTTTTTGAAGACTCTTACAACATGCTCTGACCATGTAGGATGGCTCCTTTCAGCAGTTTAGTAGCAGGCCCAGATACAGCTTTCTACCCGCTTAGATAGTCCTCTCAGAAACAGTCGGATACAAAGATCTCCCAATAGCAAGCACCCATAAATTGAAAAACTTCAGAAAGGGACTGTTCATTGATGCTTTGTGGTGTATGAAACACCATTCATGTGGAAAAAACATAGTATTCAAGTACACATTTAAAGATTGTGCTAGTATGTGTCCTGCTGATAGGACATGATAGGTGTGAAGAAGAATCTTAATTCTGCCATCTCCCTGCTGCTTCAAGTTTTGTTGCTATTAACTATATTTCTATGCATTTGATGATACACATAGACATATTATTTAACACATCACAATACTCACACTTACATATGCAAATATAAATACAGATAACAATGTGTCAGACTGTATCTGCTTTACTTTATAAACACTCTTCGGACTGAAAGAACTGCCAGTACTGCATGCTAATCTGATGGAAATCTGAAAACAGCAAGTGCTCGAAACCGAGTGACTAACCTGGCAATTTACCATATTTGAGAGCCACCTGTTCAAGCGTTGCAAATCAATGAAAACCAGATTTTCTATTCATTTTGAACATAAATACTCACAGTTACCATGAAAAATACTGTTGAATGCCACAAAAGATAGCTTAGCATATAGTAAAACTACAAATGAGATTCTGAGAATGAAGATAATGTTGATACTTATTAGATACATTTATCTCACTTCCGGCTTTCATTAATAACGTACTTGCTATCGTGCTATGAACAGTATGGCAGAAAGTAAACTTTCTTCCGTAATCCCTCCCACTCCACTCTTGTTGCACCAAAAGATATCTCTACATCCCTTTCCAAAATCACAAGGAAAATTATATGCCTATTTATGGGCAGAAAAAAAGTGTCATTAATTCAGGTATCAACTGTTTATGAAAGTATAACATATCAAAAAACTCAGTGCTGAAAGTGTAACTTCAGTTTCGCAACACTTTGCCTGTTTGTGGATATCTCCTTTATCAAACTACTTAAATTTATCACAATGAAGGTATACATTTAGATGTTTATCTGTCAGGGATATTAAAGGGTGCATATGTTCATTTTTAACTAGAGTATGTCTTCCAATGTAGACAAAATAGCTCTACAATCACATGAGAGTATTATATATTAAAACCACCTAAAATAATAATTGAACAAAACCACATTAATGGGATCCAAGAAAATGTAAGAGCAATTGTACACGAAAGGCTTTATGTCAGATTGTTCTGATAGCATAAGAGAAAATGGATGCTGTAGTAAACCATATTACATAAAGAGCAAATCTGATGTGACAGTGTGTCTGAGAAGAATGTTAATAAGAACAAAATCAAAATCATAAAAAAGAGAATGGAAAAGCTAAGCAGAAAAGACAAAGTAAATATTCCAGGCAGGGTTTGTGCTGTAATTACAAAAGAGAAATTAAATTATAAATTATGGAAGAATTGTTGTTTCCTACTCACAAGGCATGTGTGAGAAGGGTACTTGGAATTGAAATGAGTTTGCAGAACTGGGGCTTGGTTTTACTTGTTTAAGAGTATAAAACTCAGGCTCGTGACTTTTTTTTAAAGCTTACTGATATACTTCTATGCTCGTCCATAACAACAGCAAATGAAGTATTTAGGACATTTTTGCTACACTCAGGAAACCTCAGATGGGAACTAACACATAACTGCTACTACAGACATTCTTGACATAACTTAAACTCAAGGGTACTGAGATGGGAAAAAAAACCACAAATGAAACACTCAAATGTGGAAGTGACAAAGTTGAAGGCTCTTCTTGTGAAAGAGTTCAACCTTGGCCCTTCATTAAGCTATGCTGAGTGCAGGAACTTGGGTGAGAAGAGCCAAAAGGCTTTCAGATTATCTTTCTACCAATTCAGGTTCAGAAAGACATGGATCCTCACACACCATGTAATGAAACTATGGCAGTTAAAGAAAGCCACAGAGAACCATGTCCCTGTCTGAAGTCAGAAGATGGCAATAAATGACATACCATGATTCCTGCACACTACTTCTCCTTGCCTAAGGACACTAAGCCTATATTACCAGAGCAGGCGCCAACTAAAAGATTCTCCTGCTTTGGGGGAATCCCATTAACCTTCTCAGGGCAACTGCTTGCACCCACTGAGCAATCAAGAGAGGGGAACAGAAATCAGAGCTAAAGGGCACAGAAGTCTGATGTCTGATTTACAATACCCTGAGGAGACCATCCAAAACCACTCTAAGAGAAGGCAAAAACTAATTTTGTGTTGTAAAGTACATAGCCAAACAGGATCACTTCACATACTCTGTACTGACCAAGTCCAAACCCAAAAACTCGAGGATGTCCAACATAACAGTGAATCATTGTTACTTACCAGTTGTAATCCTGTGACATTTCAAAGCATCTAAAAAACAGCATTATCTTTCTCAAATTAGTGACATTTGAAGAAAAACAGGTAGATAAAGGCCATAGAGACAAAACCAAGCTTTTACAACACATCAGTCAAATTCACAAGGAGCACAATAGCAGTGTGCTCTGAAAAGTCCCTAACAATATACGGACAATGTGTACTTGGAGCCTCTGGATATTGTCATCCAGGTTTCAAAAAGTTTGGAGAGGGAAGGAGGTTGCAGTACTTGCAAAACCATTAAGAAGTGAAGGTTTTGTTTAGAGTATGTAGGTACGTACGTACTTTACCAAAGCTCCAAGAAACCATGCTTGTAGCCTTGTTAGCTTTGTGCCTGTTTTTGCAGTAAGCAGCCAGCGCTACTCAAGTGAGAACAGAAATTATGTGCATAGGGTAGATCAAACAGGCTACATGAAATACACTGAATAATATCCGCTAATTTCTCATACAGTATAGAGATCCCATAACATGCAAAATATCTTTAACCACTTATCACTCTGTATATTAGTTATGCCATTTACTGAAAATACTGCATTTTTAATTTAACATTATTAACTGTTCTAACATTCTAGTTTGTTAGCAATCACAATGTTGGCAATTGTGCAACACACAAATAAGTGCTATGCTTTTAACAAATTTAATTCACTAAGAATTTATGCTACTTAATGGCATCTAATGTAATTTTGAAAGATAAATACACTTAAATTTTACCTGTAACCTGAGCCTAAATAAAGCCAAGACAACAAAACAGAAAGGTTCAATGCATTAGTTGAAAGAGCTGCAAAACCTAAATACATCACAGGCAACTTTGTTTATCAAGCTAAAAAAGAAAATAAGAACAAGCTGCTAAGAAGCACAAACAATGCTTTGCTTTCATTGTCATATATAATTGAAATGCCAAAGAGTACTATACTCAGAGGCTATGAATGATATATGGAAGAAACAAAAATCAAGGAACTGGAATCCAGCATCAATCCTACATAATGTCTAACATAGGGAACAGAATGACAGGAATTGCCAGCTCTTGCTAACTTTACATTTCTGAAGTTCCATGCAACGCTGCCATCCCTGAATTTATAAAGTACTCCCTAGAATTAAAAAACACATCATCACTTAGAAGCTAGTTCCTCATCCACTTCAAGCATGATAGGAAGAGACATTGCCATAAAATGAAGGCATCGACCGACTCTGGAGACTGAGACAGAGAATGAACAGCTTCACACTTGGGGAATAAGTTTAGTGATGGGAAATCGAAAGTTGAGCATGAACAGGCCAGACAACAGAACAGCATCTTGGGAAGGCCAACACAAGCAGGTCTGAAATCAGTATCTGTAATTTTCAACAGGTCTACTGTTGACTTATTAGGCAGCAACGTGGAATTGCTAAGGAGGGGTTTATCAAATAGTTTTTTCCAATCTTTTGAAAGAGAAACTGGAGGTCAAGAAACAGAATCTTTCATCCAAATATTCCTCTACTCTTACAGAAACACGTCAGTGAGTGTTCTCTGACTCTCACTGACTACAATAAACCTTTCACAAAATATTAGTCATATTCCTTGCTGCATAATGATAGGCAATGTTAAAACAGTTAAATTGTTATAAGACAAGACTGATTCAATTTTTAATCCATATTTATATGAGACAAAAAGTCTGATTCAACACACATATTAATAAACCAGCAAATGCCATAAATTTTCTATGTGCACAACATGCACTTATTTAGAGCACAGACAACATTGATACTACTTTTGAAATTTATATTTAAATGAATATAAAAATTTGCTAAACTGAAAAATGCTTTGAGGATAATTCCCTTCATTAGCACACGTACTGCAAAGTGACAGAAGCCAGCACAGAAGACTCAGGCTGAAACTCTAAAAGCTGGTGGTTCATACACAGGATGCTATGTACCATCTGTGACCTCATGAAGAATTTAACCTCCACAAGTTTTTGGACCATTCACAATGATTCTAACAACATACTCCAAAAATCTCTTCAGATTTTGGACACATACCAGAACAAAATTGAAGCCTTGTTGCAGAAACTCATTCACCTAAGGCTCAATGATGACAACTTGATTCAATTGCAAATCCTGATCAGTAAGTTGTGTAAAATACTGTCTGCAGACTGAAAAATGCTATGCTAAAAAAATTGTCTTTTTTAACCTTTGAAATATCTAAGCCCCACTTGTAGTTCAACATTATTAAAGCTGTAAACATTTTCATATTCTGCTACGAGTCTGTTTAGATTCTACCCTTCTTTACACCTTAAATAAAATTTGGGTAGGTCAAAAGCTTTTGAAAACTACAGCTTGTCATTAAGTAATTACTCAGACTCTCTACTATATATCTCATATGACACGGCCCTAGAAGTACAGTGATGTTAGCTAACAATTTCTTGCCAGATCCACACAGAGATTGAGGTAACTTTCTCAATAAAAGAATGCCGAAGAACAGCTACCCCTAGTGATCAGAGAAATGGGAGATGAAGTGCAAAGTCTATCTTTGTTTAGTCATTTCTCATTTTTCTCGACAAGCTTGCAGCCAGACACAGAACAAACACTGAACAAAGACAATACCTTAATGTGCAGACACATATTTGGCATAATTAGTGCAAGTAGTTTTATCAGAAACGGCTTTCTGAATAGATTTGTGTCACATTGTTACAGCCAGGTCAGAACTCCAGCTTCAAACACTAATGTACCTCCATCTAGAGAGTTAAAGCCCAATTTAAATTTCTCTGATCTCACCCTCTGAAACACAGAATAGAAAACATCCTTCTCTGGGTCTCTATGTAATATGAATGCACTTGAATGGGCTAACGTAAGATTAGTCTTTTTTAAGTGCCCTAATCACCAATCTGTTACGTGAAGAGTCACACGTGGGATGGTACCCATGGCAGATGGAAAGCAAAAGGTAAGCATGTGGACTGGGTACCTCGGGGCAGCAGTCCTCAGAAGGGTAACAGGAATACCCCAGCCCAAATGGTTCACAGGACAGGACATCGATGTGTTTATACTGTGCCTAGCAGAGTCTCAGTTCACAACAAGAAAATCCAGATGCTACCATAGGAGAAATATAAATGGAATAAAACTTAACATGAATATTCTTTAGTGCAAGAATGTTTTTCATCAGAAAATTAGAAGAGAACATAGCAAATAGCAATCTTCTTGATTTTTCTTCCTTGAGTGTGTAATCAAACTGGCGAAACATTGTCCATAAGAATGCATTCCTGATGGATAATTTAGTAAAAGGAATCAAACTCTTTAGAAATGTCATTACCTGGAGCTTTCTGAGCACCGTATGGACTCTTAAGTTACACAATTGTATTATACAAGTGGGAGTTCTGCCTGTGTTCATAAATATTATACAGTTACTTCAAAATATGAATAATACACTCTTTATAGACTCAAAAGATAGATACAGGACTCAGAAAGCAATTTTTACAGGGAAGCAAAAAAAAAATTAGCATAAAGAATATTCATATGGCAGGAAATTTAAAGCACACAAGCTGCAACAGCAAGAAGAGATAAGAGTGAGGAAGAAATCAAAACCTCAGTGAAGGGAAACAAAACGGAGACAAATTAGAAACATTTTCCGTAAAGCAGAATGCAAAATCACTACAATCCTTCCTTGGAACAGTACGACTTGCTATAAGCTTCACTGGTCTTCTATACACATATCAAATCCTTTTCTGAATTGTACTTGCTTCAGGACAGTCCTGCTTGAGCATCTTCCTTACAGCTTCTCTCTATGCACTGACTTCAGCCCTCTTTCTTCTCATAATACCCAAAGATGCTATAACCAGCCTCCTCTGTACCCAGCTTTTCTCAGACTGATAGTCTCTGGTTATTGCTACTTGTCTACATTTGCATTCATCATTCATGGATTTACAGAACTTTCATGTGGTAGATTCTGTGTAGGATCTTTGAATACATTATATAAATCATGTCTTCCCCTACACACAACTTGTAGCATTAGCTTTCTATGTAACCGAGAGAGAAGCTGAGTAAAAGAGAGAGAATATGTACATGTGCAAGCACTTTGTTCTATATAACTCTCACTTCTTTAAAAAAAATTGTTTTCGCCTTATACACCTTCTCTATGGCCCACAATGAAATAAGCCAAGAGAAAAAGAGCAGGTTACACTACAAATGCATGCTTTTTACAGGTGCTCATTTCAGAATGAAAACACTCCTCTGAAAACAGCAGAAGTTAATACCACAGCATAATGGCTTTAAAATAAATAGTCTAATCCAGAATTAGCAAAAAATACTTCTCATTAACATTTCTGTTGTATGATACCATCAACTCTCAGTTTATCTGAAATAAGGGAGAATGATGTTTGAGAGCTCAAGTAGAGGGAAAAAAAGTCAATTACACAGAATATATTTAAATTTTAAGAGAAGTCAAAGATAAGGAGGGAAGGGGGCAATAGCCATTACGTGACTTTAGAGGATGTGTCTTCCACTGACCCAAGTGTCACATCCGATGACCACAACAATTCTGCATTTAGATCTCCTCAGAGGAAAGCCAGGAGGCTGATAACTGTTGCGAAAGTGCTAAAAGCAGCGTGGAGCCAGCTCCAGTGGGGCCATGGTATTTTTGACACCGCAAGGCTCAGTGCATGGAACTAGTCAGAAGTCTCCACACCTCACACATACTTGATCTGCAGCCTGGATAACCTGCCTGGGAGTTATCTTGTGTGGTGTTAAGCATGGACTAGGATTCTGCGATTCTGTGACTAAGAAATCACTGAAAAATTTATGAAATGCCTGTCCCTTTTAAACTAACTGTTTTAGTAAATTATTTTCTATTAGATTAAAACACTTTTACCATTCTGAAGGGGAAAAGAGATAAATAAAGTGTATTTGCCTGTTGCAAAACAAGGATGCATGTTTTCCTCTTTATCACTGGACAGAAACTAACAAATAAATTTCAGGCATGGTCTGTGATACCTGCTCACCAGCAAGCATCTTAACATGACAGGCATATCTTAACATGAAAAAGACAATATATGGATGGATCCAGAATCACACAAATTCACTTTGGGCGGGAAACAGCTGAGATCAAGGAATATTGCTTCTACTGCCAGGGAAATGTGTCTGCCAGGAAATAAAAGCAAGGTCAAGCCACATATACAATCTCAAAAAAACCCCAATTCAAAGGTAACACTGGAGGTAATTTGAAAGCTGGCACAGGTAAACACAGAATAGTTAAACTGAAAGACAACAGCAAACTGCCAAAGAGTGGGCAGTATTAGCCACTCTAATTAGTGTGTTATTACAGGGCACACCACTGAGGTATGTGCACATCTTGGCCTCTGAAAGGGCCACCTCATGTAGAGGCAGAATTATCATCCTGCTTGGATCTGCAGGACCACAGCCCTTTCTTTCCAGAGATTCAGTGCTACTGTGGCAAGAAAATTTGACTGATGAGTATGATCAAGCCTGACAGACAAAGCATAGTTGCAGTTTATGTCACAAAGAGCCAATACTGTATTATTAAGACAGGATCAGCTGTCATATTAATCATGCTATTATCCTGTTTTTCTAACATTCTCTGTATATATTATAAACTCTGAAAATTCTTCTCATTTGTTTAGACACAATCAGAGACAATGAGGCCCCTGCTGGAAACAAGTGCAACGAAAGTAATAATAATTAACAGTAATGGAGTACTGATATAAAACTGTTCTCATCAACTTTTATTGCACAGTAGTTAACACTGTGAGATTTTCATGAAATGTTCATCTTTAGTCTACTGTAAACTATGAGTTATAATACTGATCTGGAAACAATGAAGACTAGGCAGAAAACAGTATATCTACAACTTGCAATATCTTTCACAAAGCATTTCTCAATTGATATACCAAATATAATAATATCCTGAATAAGACTGTACCCTAAGTACTAGGTTTACTTTGAAATATTTATGCTTCAATATCACAGTTAGGTATTTCTTCACAACTGTCTTAAAATGGTTTCACAGGTTACATTACGAGTGTTTTAATGTTAACTGGTAGGAAGGAATATTTATATATTCAAGCTGTATTTAGTATGCTCTTTTAGGTCCTTGAAAATTTGACTGGGTAATATCGGACTGTAGCAGACAGGCTGCCAAAACCCAGTGGGCCAGGCTGTTGAACCCAGGAAGAAAATATGACATTCATAAAAATAGCCTACACAATAGTAATAATAATAGCTTCCTATGACAGCAGATGAGAGCATGATACAACTATAAATGCATTAATAGATCTGGTCTCAACATTTTGGCAATACAGGAGTCTCTGAGGACAAGAGCAAATAGGGATTTGATTTGAAAACACACCACATGAAAAAATTCAAACTGTCTAGTCATATAAAACATTATGTAGCAGATTTAGCTTACCTGTTCAGTGCCTTACATCCATGTTTACTAGCAAACAAGGTTCTCACTAAAACTTCTGCCTTGATGCTCTTTATCATATGGCACAAGAAGGTTACACAAAAGATGTTGTAGAGACAGAGACAGCAGCCGCCGTAGTCTCGTACAGAGGTACTTTTTAGCGTGGTTACACACCACAGCCAGTAGTTTGGCAATCGCCTTTAGTAGAAGGAAGAATACAGGGTTTTGAAGATTTATTGCTTTTGATTGTCAGTTTTCCTGTAATTTCTTTTACCAGTGCTTCGTGAGGAAGAACCTCTGATGTCCACTGTAAAGGGAGGAGTAAGAAACCCACCAACCACTTTCATAATGAACGTGGATGAATTTGAACTCACTGAGCACTCTGGAAAATATTTCAGTCATTTCTAGCTCATTTTACAGACTCTCTAAAGACTTGCTTGACCTGATCCATTTAAAAGAGGGTTCTCTTCATGCAATTCTTGAAAGCTTTTCTATATGCTCTTAGTTTAAAGTCACTGTGATTTATTTTGTTTGTATTCACACTATTGTTCAGCCATTTGAGCTTTCTGTGGCTGTTTCAAAGTCTTCTCTGATAGGTACTATGTACTAGCTCTGGGCCTCTAGTATAGTATATTCACTCTCCACATAATTTTTAAAGAGTTCACTCGTAACTGATCTTTTTAGTTTCTTTCTCTTGTTTACTTTAATTCCTCTGCTCCAAATCAAGCACTAGCATATCAGATGCTTTTACTTCTGCTGCATCTGCAAAGATGTTAAATCTACATGCATTACAAAGTAGCTCTTAAAAAGGAACATTTTGAACTAAGTTCAGTGTGCCATTCCGAAATAACTGAGGAGTTTCTTCTTATTTTACACCTGAAAAATAACTGGGAGAAGGGCAAGCAACAAAGTAGTTGAACAGTCAAAGAGATGCAGACTGCAATTCAGGAAAATACATCAGCCAGTTCTTGTACTTCATGAAGAGAAAACAGGTATAAGGGAGGGAGGAATTTGTGATATATCCTCAGGATTCAGTTATGCTGCAGTCTTCTGCATAAGCATAATTTGCTGCATCAGACATATGTAATTGGGAGATTCTATATTCACACTGGAAACCTCTTTATAAGTGAACACGGGGTCATCTACGGCTCCTCAAGAAAAGGTGGAATAGTATAGAAACCTGCTTGGATGGCAACGTCTCTGCATTCCTTTTTTAGCCTAAACTAAAAGGAGGAAGCTACAAGAAAAACAACAAATGTCACTTCAGACAACAGATAATATTGGATCTATATCTTGCACTGAAGTGCTGTCCACTTTTGGTATTATATTTTTGCAGTGGTTGTTGCTGTGCATGCTGAAGTTGAAA
>VXAK01022941.1:0-39912 GCA_013399435.1 Arenaria interpres
TGGCCACCCTATTTCTGATACAAACCAGGAAGCTACTGACCTTTTTGGCCACCTGGGCATGTTGGTGGTTCATATTCAGCCGGCTGTCGACCAACACCCCCAGGTCTTTTTCTGTTAGACAGCTCTCCATCCACTTCCCCAAGCCTTGCACGGGTTGTTGTGACCCAAGTGCAGGACCTGGCATTTGGCCTTCCTAAACCTCATACCATTGGCCTCAGCCCATTGATCCAGCCTGTCCAGATCCCTCTGTAGAGCCTTCCTACCCTGAAGCAGGTCAACACTCCTGCCCAACTTGGTTCTGCCTGCAACCTTACTGGGGGTGCACTTGATCTCCTCGTCCAGGTATTTTACAAAGATATTAAAGAGAACTGGCCGCAGTATTAAGCCCTGGGGACTACCACTGTGCATGGCCACCAACTGGATTTAACTCCATTCACCACCACTCTTTGGGCCCGGCCAGCCATTTTTTTTACCCAGTGAAGCGTACGCCTCTCCAAGCCAAGAGCAGCCAGTTTCTCCAGGAGAACACAGTGCAAAATGGTGCCAAAGGCTTTACTAAAGTCCAGGTAGACAACACCTACAGCCTTTCCTTGTCATAGAAGGAAATCAGGTTAGTCAAGCAGGACCTGCCTTTCATGAACCCATGCTGACTGGGCCTGATCAGCTGGTTGTCCTGCGTGTGCCACATGATTGCACTCAAGATGATCTGCTCCATAACCTTTCCCAGCACCAAGGTCAGACTGAAAGGCCTGTAGTTCCCTGTTTCCTCCTTCCAACCCTTCTTGCAGCTGGGTATCACATTTGCTAAATTGTGGGCAACTGAGACCTCCTCAGTTAGCCAAGACAGCTGATAAACAAGGGAAAGTGGCTTGATGAGCACTTCCACCAGCTCCCTCAGTACCCTTGGGTAGACCCCACCTGGCCCCATAGACTTCTATATGTCTAGGTGCTGTAGCAAGTCACTAACCATTTCTGCTTGGATTATGGGGGCTTCATTCTGCTCCTCTTCCCGGTCTTCCAGCTCAGGGGGCTGAGTGCCTGCAGAACAACTGGTCCTACTACTAAAGACTGAGGCAAAGGCGGCATTAAGTTACCTCAGCCATTTCCTCACCCTTTGTCATTATGTTTCCCCCCACAACCAAGAAAGGATGGAAAGTTACTTGATATAAGCTGCCAGAATTTTGCCAGAGCTGTGGTTCTCTGTTGGTTGAAGGGTGGTGGGTGGATGTACAAGTCAGCGCTGTGTACTGAAGGATGGAGAGTGATGGGGCTGCTCCAGCTGTAGTTTTCCCTGTAGGCCAATCACTTCTGCCTGCCTTGGAAGAACATTGTGGGAAGGGAGTAGACATAAGCTGGCTCCCACAGAGTGTGAGGGTCACAGGGCCTCTCTACAAGATCACCCTTGCAATGAAATGTCTTTCTTTGATTCACAACAGTGACCTGTGCTGCCAGTGCCATAAAAAGTAGCCACATCGCACAGGAGAACTCAAACAATTTACAGTGCCAAGACATAATACGAAAAAAAAAAACACACAGAGCTTCAACAACTAGAAAAATCGACCATGTTCAGTTCTTTGGGATTTTAGCAGTTCTTTCCTTTTTTTTTTTTAAACACAGAAAATGGAAGTATCAGTTCATTACAACAGCCCACCCTCCCCTCAGCCCTGACTTCTTAGTGTTGAATATAACTGAAGAGAAGAGTTTTCTGCACTTTATAAAAGCACTGAATGCATTTGCATATCCAGTAGTGTGCGTGTTATTTTTAAAGTGAAAAATTATATCGGTGGTAAATGTAGGTGGAAAGTAGAATAAAGTATCAACTGCTTGATGGAGACAGCACTTAAGTGGGCTTGTGTAACAGAGCTTCTTTGTGATTTTTTTTTTTTAAGGCTCTTGCTCCCTTCAGTTTCCGTACAGCAGAAGAATAATTTGAGTAATTCAGGAAAAGAAAAAATAACCAAAAAAAAGAGTAAAACCAAAAAAGATTGTCACACAAATAAGGCATATCAGAGACTAAGAAGTGTATCTGAGAACCTGAACTCTGTTCTTAGGAAAAAGAGAGAAAACTTTCCTCCTGCGAGCTTGGGACGTGCAGGCTCCCTCCAAGCAGAGATGGTGGCTTCTGCTGAAGAGTGGCACCATCTGGTGGATGCAGCAAGTAGGGCCTGCCCATGGAAAGCCACCTCTGCCCCCCAACTTGAGAGCCGCTACCCTTTCTTAAACGGATCGCCTTAAACAGATAGAGAAGTCTCCCAGTATCACCATAAGCAGGGCCTTCTGCTGGTGATCTTATTCAAATATTGTTACAGGAATACGGAAAAATAATGTTAAAGCATTCCTCTGGCACCTTTCTGCATCGTTCTTAAGTCCGTACAGATGCTACGATGTATGTTTTACACCAGTTTGCAAGACTGAGAGTTAAATAGTTTAAAGATTGTTAAAAATATGGCTTTATGTCATTAACCTATTTAATTCGAGGGTGATGTTCTCATTGACATCTCTGTAAAGCTGCAGAATTACAGGATACTAAATTGAAGGTAGATTATTATTAGAGATGTTATAGTACATAATAACAAAATAGGCCAACAAGGAGAGCAGAGGAAGTCTAAAGCAGAATAATTCTACTATTTGAAATTTTTTTTTGTTAGTGTTCAGGTTTCATGCCTCTTTTTTTTTTCTTTTAATAGTCACAAGCTTTTCTCCTCAACCTTTATCTCAGAAAACTTTAGACATAAAAAGCTGAGATTCTCACAAATTATTTGGTTCCAGCAATTTTGCATTTCTGAAAAATACCATCTATCTTGACCCTTCATAACAACGCTTCTAATCACATGGAAAAACATTAAAGCCAAGAGAAAAGACCCAAAGTGTTGTGGAGAAACGTTCAATCCAAAGGAGGGGAATACAAATTCTCACTGTCCAAAAGAGCAATATTACCACACCTCTTCTTCCCCTCCCCTTTGTTTTTTCCTACCTACACAGTCTGTGCTAAAGGCAACAAAGGTTTCCGGACAACTCATCTATACCTAAACTCCTATTCTCTTTAGGCTTTGAGCCAACTGTTTGAAGATCTTAGATGAACGACCTTATGAGCTAAGATATCAGTGCTGTTGCCATTTCACTCGTGCAGTCACATGTCTTTCACTTAGCTCTTTCCTCTTATCAACGAGGAAATCAAATCCAGGCCTAAATGAAAAGTATATGCTTCCTTGATGGTTTTATGCTTTGAATATATTTCATTAAAGTTATCAAAGAGACGCAGGATACCTTGCACTATACTGGCTAGAGGCAATTTTAGGGGAGACTTTTAGAACTCAGTCTTAGGAAAGTTTTTACACAGTCTTTTAGCTTGCATGCTAAGTCTGTCCGGTCCATATGTCTTTGCCTCGTGTAAGATAACAGCTTCTAGTCAACACTGAAACACAACGGTTCATTAAACACATTTGCCATATTGTTCTCAGCCAACTCCCAAAGTTAATGTAAGGACAGCACTTACATACCACAGTAAAGCGTAGTTCAATACTGAAGCTGAAATTCAGATCAATCTAATGGAAGACACACAAAGATAAAATAAAGAAGCAAAATTTTTTATATGTCCCTGTAGAATAAATGATTTAAACCAGCTCTCCACTGTCTACCCGCAGAACTGAAGAGACATGGGAGTCACTACCCACCATCCCGAAGTTTCAGAGCTGTGCACTGAGACAGCTCTACATGTTTTCCAGGCCTTGCAAGATTCAGTCCGGCATGCTCTTAGCTAAAATCAAATATGTAGCTTGCCTGCTCCTTAGAGCCTTGCTTCTCCCTTTGGCCACTCTGTCCCACAGCGACTGTCCCTCACTGCAGGGATGGCCGGCTCTCCAGGGCCCAGTCTGCCCAACTTTGTTTCTTACTCATCTATTCCAAACACTAGGCTCAACCACCTTCTGGCCAGCCTAAAGACTCACCTGAACACCTGACTCTCAGGCCTCCTTTCTAGAGCAGTAAAGAAGCCAGTTAGCACTGGGACTAGTTACCCAACCATACCTTGCAGGATCCCATGCACCCAATGGGTTGAATCACTCCAAATGATGAACTGGCTTCAATCATGACCCTGGTTTCCCCTTACAAGTATTTGATTATGTCCATTATGCTGTGTCACGTGTTAGTAGTTATTACCTTTTATTGTATGCCCATTGTACATTTCTCAACTGGTTAATTATCTTATCTAGACACTAAATGTATAATCAAATTCCAGCCATTAGCATCATGCATTCAGTTCATGCCTGAGCCATGTTACTATGGGGGCTATATTTGGATGTTTCCCAAGACTCATACACTCATTATACATGCTGTCCACAACCGGTATCTCAGACCACGAGCAGCTCATGCAGAGCTGTCTACTTCTACCATCCCTTCAAGAATGCCATGCAAGGAAAGAAACACTGGAAATCCAAATGCCAGCAGTTATGACATATGTAAAAGTATTTAGACGCAGAATTTCTGGACATACTTTCCTTTTTTCTCAATGCTTCCGCCTGAGGTGTCGTCACTTTTGTAATGTGGTATCTTTCAAGGAGGAGGAAGCCAGAGGGAGGTAGAGGGAAACACAGAAAGGGCATGCCCATTCATTCATTTAAATACTTGTAGCAAGGGTACTCAATTCTCAGCATGGCTGCTTTTGTTCACTTAAGTGACATTTTTGTCTAAAACAGGAATGATCAAGGGTACAGAAAACTCCTACATAAAGACAGGGCAAAAATTTCCAAAAAATTTTTCTCTGGAAATATCTTGCAAAGAAAATGAAAAAGAAGGAACACCAAAAGATGTGGATTCTGAAGAGCAGCACAGAGATTGGGTTCAGGTCTATCCATCATATCTAACAGTAAAGGAACGCTTGATTAAATTTAGGACGGGGTGCTGCAAAGCAGTAAGATACATTCCTATTTAACTATTTGTATAATTAAACGGTGTAACTTGCTGCCTCAGGAGGTTAATAAAGAAAGAGAATTATGAAATTCTGAAAGGACTGGGTGTTTATAGGGGTTTGGAAAACCTCCTGAATTATTAGGAATAGAAGACACGGGACCCAAATTGACCACGTGGGTTCATCAGTTCAAGCCTGTGCCCTTAAATATATGAAGCTTCATTTTAGCAATAGCTTTCCCCATTGAATCTGGAATGTTGTTTCAAAAACTGATTCTTTTAACCATTAAACACATTGGCACCATTTCTAGCCTAAGCACATGTCCACTTGTTCTTACACCAGCAATATCCTTCATCTTAGGTATCTCTCTTTCCTTGCTAGCTTTTGTTTCCCAGCCATTTCTACAGAGACAACAATACCTATCCCAGGGCACCATCCACACTGCAAACAGTTGTGCTGAGCAGATACACCACCCTCTCAGAGGTAATCTAACCACAGCCCTGAAGCTGTGCAGCCACCCTAGCAAGCCTGACTCTCTCACCAATACACCACATGTGCTGACGTGACCATCCTTCTTCTCAGACTGGAGCTCACTTGGTCTTTACCAGCCTGGACATCGCCGCTTGCAGTTCCAGATTTGTATAGATGTACCCTTACAGTGAGTCTCAAAGGCAAACACAAGCACTTACGCAAAGTGTAATCTGCATGGAAGTCAGGTAATTTCAAAATATCTTGCAAAAACTCTGCTGCCTTGAGGTAAGCAATGAGGTAGCTGAGACATCACAGACGGTCGGTCATGGGTATGGACATGTGTAGGGAGACCACCCA
Organism: Arenaria interpres; assembly: GCA_013399435.1. Lineage (NCBI taxonomy): Eukaryota > Metazoa > Chordata > Aves > Charadriiformes > Scolopacidae > Arenaria > Arenaria interpres. The sequence continues at coordinate 5,735 of VXAK01022941.1, forward strand.
AGACTGCGCAGTCACCCGATGTTTGGGAATCTGCCCAAGAGGGGGTGCATGTGGATTTTGGTCCTGGGCAACTTGTGCACTTTCCATTCGGATTCAGATTTCTTGCATGAGAAAAAGGACTTACTGCCTAACAAGTGCTCTAACAACTGGGCTACAGAATAAAGAGCCCTTTTTATAGTCCCTGAGGACCTCTGATGTGTACTTGTGGCTGTGTTTAACTTACAGTGGTGGACAAGTAAGCAAAGGAAGCATGAGCACCTACAGATGCGGATAGAAAGAACTGAAAATAGCATTGTATGAATCTTGCACTTGGACTGATGTCCTCCGGTCAGCTTATCTCAGAAAAGACACGTGAGCTGCAGAATGGCTTTAGAGATACATGCCAAAGGAACAGAAACATAGGAAAAACTTGGGACTGAGAGGGAACAGGAGAGAAATGAAAAATGTACAGAGGAAATAAGCATAATTCTTCTAGTACAAGAGCATGGAGACAGTCAGTGACAGCAACAAACAGATCTGATGGAATAAAACACCTCTTTACTCAGAAAAATACATATTACTAGTTTGCAGAATTAATTTACAAGAGTAGGTAAAGCACTCAGGAGAACTGAAAAAATTGCTTAAGACTACTACAAGTATTGAATAGGAATCATTCACAAACTAGAAAGAAAAAAACTTTATTTTAAAAAATGAGGCTATAAACCTTTGTTCTTCAGGGAATGAGACTGCTTAGGTTCTATAGGGAACTGAAAGGTAATTGTGCAGCCTCTAATTCTTTCTCTGAAGCTGGCTGCAATGTATGACATTAAATTGGGCCAGATGAACCTTTAATGGGGCTGCCACCAGCAGCAACTAAATATTTGGTATTTATTCACCTTGGGAAAAGGAAACAGAAGCAGAGAGAGGAAAGTAAGCAAAAGCAGACAGAATAAATGATCAAATGTAAAGAAAAACAAATAATAAAACTAAAAAAGAAAAACAATAATAAAATTAAGTTCAACATTATACTGGTCATTGTGTCATTGGGCTACTGAAGACTCCTCATGAGAGTTATGAGGATGCACGTGGCAGGCTCAAATGTTCATACTGTGATCTGCTGCTTCGCAGAAATATAGAAGCAATGGTCAGTTTTGGAAAATACCAAGACATAGTCAGGCACACTTAAGACCATTTGTAGCCAATGTATGTGTACAAAAAGAATACTGCCACCTTTCCCCACGCCTCAGCTAGTCCCTTGTTCTAGTCTTGTAGCAATTCACAACAATGTAATAAAATAATGTAGCTTTTACGCATGGGAAATCTCACCATTAAGCAGGAACATTAAAGGAAAAAACATCCCCAGTCGTGTTCATAAGTGGATAAATTGATATTTTTAAAAAGGAATCTGGGTTCTGAACACTCGCAAAGAAAAGCATCTCATCACAAACACAAATGAAAGAACCAGGTGTCAAGATATAATAAACAAAGGGGAGGACAGAGTGAGCCATCTGCTTCATCAAAGAAAAAATTCATACCCTGCAAGACTACAAAACATAAACACCCGGCGATAAGAGAAAAGTTTTGGATTTTCAAGGCCTAGAAGGCAGAAACTGCAGTAGTAACGGTGGGGTTTGTGCCAGCCAGATAATGAGAAGATCAGCCTAGCCAGAGCTGCTGGCTCTTCCCAACTCATGACCTTTAGATAGAGTATGTCATGCTGGGAACAAGAGCCAATCCATAACTGAGTAATCCGTGGGGTCCTCAGTCCCAGCAGACCTTCCCCAGCCACGTGGGGAGCGAGTACCCCTGCCAGGGCATGTGGGAACACTCCCTGGAGTGAGGTCTGCTCGTGCAATTTGGGCTGGGAAAGCCAGCGGGAATGGGAAAAGCAGGCCTGGAAACATCTAACAGCAGAGTCATAAAAGAGGAGAGGAGTCATGCTGAGGGAAGAGGCTGGCCGCTCGCAGATGGGCTGTGTCCAGCCCCATCACTGCAAGGCAGCTGGGTGGAGAGGGAGGACACCAGCATGGACAGGGCCAGTTAAGCTGGTGGCTGATGAAGGAGACCAGAATAAGAAGAGAGGAGAGACAAGGTGTGTACGTGAGGCTATATGGTCATAGTTTAAGGAGGCACGTTACTTCAGAAAGGAATTTGGAAAGGCTGGAAAATCTGCATAGCAACTTAACAATCATTAAACTTCGTCTCCCATTAATTCATCACCTCGCACTCTCTTGGTCAGGTCATGCCAACAGTTAGGATGTGTGTTCTCCAGCTAATTGAGCACGGTCAGCTACATGTCTGGAAACTGCCCAGTATATCTGTGGTATTACTGTGCTATAAACAGTATGAAATCCCAGAAGTATGGAAAATACCACTAACTGCATTAAAGGGAGAGGATGTCAGGTGTATTAGATTAATTCACTATAACCATACAAAGGATTAGAAAGAAGTTGGTCAGCGCAGTTCCTCGACAAGTGATTGAATGCAGGGCCAGACAAAGCTAACAGTGCTTATATTTAACTTACTAATGCTTACTTACTAATGCGACATCGTGTGCACCGCAGGTGACCCCAAGCAATTTAATCAGAACTTAAGCTCTATTTTAAGGATAAAAACGAAAATCCAGCCCTCACAGTTGTGAAAATAGCTCCCTGAACGCAAACTACTGTAGTTATATGAATGACCTGCTTAATTCTACTGTCAACGAGCAATAAAAAAATGCAAAGAAACAACAAAAAAGAAAAACCCGAGCCTCTTGCTTGTGTCCATAGTTTTCCTTGACAAATTTCCATGCTCTTTGTCATTGCAGGCATATAACATCATACTGCGAGGACATTCTATTTGCTGGGGGTGTCAAAAGAAACAAGGAGCTCAAACATGCCATAAAGACAAGATCATGATCTCTCTTAATAGTGTTCTACCAAACAGAGACCATATAAACACTGGATAAAGAGTTACTACATAGTGATTAGCTGAAAGCTGGTTTTCACAGCTTCCCATTAAGACCAGTGAAGAGCATCATAAATATTTTCTTCAGCTGTGCACCAAAGAGGGTAACATTTTGTCTAGGCATAAGTGGCATTTCTGGGAGCTAAACAGCACACAAAAAAATGTAAGGAAGAGGACTTAGAAATAAATTAATCTACCCAAACACAGTGCAATTTTAATGGCTTTGTATCTCCGAGACTGTCTGCTTCTGGGCTGCAACAGGACACCAGGGAAGATTCTCTACTGCCTCTAAAATGAAACCAGCACCTACTTTTAACTAACTGAATCTTGTCCTCAGTATAGGTTATGTGTGATTACATGTGGATAATTTAGTCCTGCCCATCTCCGAGTGCTTTAATTCTAGAACATCCTTGAAGAGCAGAAGGTACTTGTTGTCCCAAGGGGGAGCTCACCCTCCCCTCGTTTCTGTAAAGGTATTACAATAGTGATCACTTTTCTTTGCATATGCTGTTATAATAAAGCTGTTATAATCAAGGGTCTTTCAAAGGAATAGAAAAATTCTATATTTTTCTATCCAGTGTATACTTTTTTGCATTTATCAACACTGAAGTTAATTCACCAGCTTTTTGCTTGTTTCTCTAGCAGGTTTAAATCTCAATCAGCTTCCTCACTGTTTTCTTTTATAGTGGCTAACCTACATAAGTAGTTTGGTCTTCAAATTCCTCTTTCTCCCTTTGTCTCTTTTCTTTCCAGATTAGGAACAAGTATATGCAACAGCAGAGGGTTTTGCATGGCATCTCAAAGCATTCCTGTTAATTTTACCATGCTGGGAGTTGATTTTTCATTGCACTCCTTGGTTGTTGTCAACTGGCCAACATTAACTGTTGGATGTGTTACAAAATACAGGAAATCCTGGTGTAAAAAAGTTTGCCAAAGTAACCTAATCACCCCACAGTACAGATTCTGAACATTTGTATTTTTATTTCAGCCACTGCTGGACTTAGTGAGCCCTTATTGGTGCCATCCAACCCCACAGACAAGATTCAGAAAAGTCGATATGGAGCAGAGCTGGCTTTGCCTCTTTCCTTGCTCCTCAGGGGCCAGGGCAGCCAATGCTGCTAATGCTCCCCTGCCTCGTCCCTCAGTGTGGCTGCTTGGACCACGGTGGAGGGAGCTCCAGCATTGTTCCCAGCCCAACCTTTTCCGTGACTTCTCTCCCTTCTTGAAAAAGGACAGTATGATCAGACCAAAGTTGCTTCTGCCCTGCCCTCCCTCACCTTTCAGCCAAAATGCAGCTATGCTCCACTCTGAGTGACTTTTCTCAAACCCCGGGACTATGGGCAGGAGTTAAAAGTTTCTTTTGGCAGTTTCTTTTAGTAGTTGTCCTTTTGTTCCTGAGTTCATTGTTTCCCAGCATGGCTCACCAGGAGGTGCCTGCAGGGACAGCAGGGAGCTTACTGCCTTCAATTCCATCTCCATTCAGTCACCACAGTTGACAAACGCAATACCAAAACTTCATATGCATATTTATTATTGCCAAAAGTATCAGAATATTGCCCTGCCTGGCAACTATTTGTTGTATTTGCTTTTTATTCATTAGCAATTGGAAATTTGGCAGCGATCTCACCGTGACTGGTTCCAAGGGACTATTTAAATACAGGAAAGTACCAAGGAAAATTACAGCCTAGGAGTTCTCTTCTGAAATAGACACTTCAGACAGACTTACAAAAATCTTCTATAGTTAAAAAAGTTGAGATAAAGAACTTCATTTCAAAAAGCATATGAACAACAACATTTGTTGGTTTCTGTTATTCCAGTATCTACATCAAATTACTTAATTCTGCGAGGGATGAACTTTCAGTCATTATCTTAGTACGGCTATCAAGTTGTAATGAGTTTTTAAATGGCAGCAACTGAATTTTAAGATGTGAGTATATTACATTTTGTCACTTGAACTTGCTGCGTACCCCTGAATACGGACTGCGCTGCTCTTCGGGCACGATACAAGTACAAGGCGAGGGAGGTTGGTTTCATTTCAATCTCATTTAAATTGCTACATAACCTTAGAGAAGGGATTTAGAATTGTTCTTTTCTGCAAACTTAAAGCTGAACATTTCATTTATAGCCTTGTATTACGTTAAGAACCGGAACACGTGTGGAATCCTGCTCACGTGCCTGGTTGTTTAATGTTTTGCAGGGGCTGGGGGACAGAGTTAACCCTTCTGCACTTTCAGACCACGAAGAAAAATGTATGCAGTTTCACTGAGTATTCAAACGTCCTAAATGTCTGATTCAAAACAACGAACAGAAGGCAAACAATACAAGAGAGGAAAATAACATTAGCAAACATGAAACAAACAAGCAAAAATGCTAGTCCATAAAGAGGTGTTATTCACTGAGCAAAGCGGCATTGGGCTGGCAGTAGGAAATTTCTTAGGATGGCAATAAATTTATCTTTCTATCGCTTCAGCAATTTTAAAGAGTAGATAGTATGATCGTGTGAATAAAAAAGTTTGAGGTTGGTATGCACGTACATGCTTACTTCAGTCTTAAAAATCATCGATGAGAGAAAGCTCCTGTAAGCAATGAGTTCCAACACCAGAAACGAGCCTTTCATGTGTAAATTTAGGAGTTTCTGGATTAGAAATCTGATAGCGTTATGAAGATTTTCCTGTCTAAAATAAGAGAGTCACACTGCTGCTGCAGACGGTTGGCCAAATCCTGTTGACTCCAGCCCCGCCACATCCATTGAACTCCAAGGTTTCCAATCAAAGAACAAATTTTAGCCCAGGACTTTTTAATCGCCCACTCTGACAGCGTGACAAGCAGGAGTTTGTGGTTGCTGTTTTGTCCATCCTGCTTTACTCTGCTTTATGGGTTCAGAAGCCAAGTTGGTATTACAAAAGGACTGTAAGTCTCCTCTTAAAATCTGATTGAAGTTACTGGAATGAGGAATTTATTCTGACTGGCAAGATGTAATTGGGTATATTCCAGTAGTTTGCATTCAGATGCAAGGAAAAGAGGAGATTAAGTAGATTAACTCCCGTCATCTGGGAGATGACATTTCTTGCTGTGTTTGAAGCATTTTGTGAAGGAAAGATGGCACTGATTTTGAAGTTTATATTAATCAAATCTCTTTGATTTTGTTTGATGCAGCAGCTGCAGTGACACACCCTCGCTCTTTGAAAGACTTGAGCTGCAAGGGGCAGGACTGAGAGGAACCAGCTACACCTCAGAAGTGTCACCTTCAGCCTCCAGAGGGAAGGAAAGCACTTGTCTAATTTCTCCTCTTATCTTCTTAAATTTGCGTTAGAATCAGAAACAAGGGTGGGTAATTATGTCCTGGTACAAAGCCCCCGACTGAGGGGTGGATTTCTACACCAAAGCAAATTTGAAAATTAACAGGAGGAGGTTACATGGCAAAAACTTTCTTTTTTTTTCCTAAATAATTATGGCAAAAAGTTGTAAATGCAAGGTCCTGTTAGCAAGCTCTTCCTGACCTGAATTTACCACACTGAAATTTTACTAGTAAAGCAACTACAGTAACACAAATTCATTCTCTGATTTCAGTTCATCATATTGAAGTGATATTGAGCAACACTACATCAAAGGCAAAGATTCGCCTTTAATCAGGTACAAGAATGGGTTTTGTTTGTATGAAAGACCTTTTCCAACAGCTGGATTCACTGGAAACCAATTCCATATACCCTGTTATGGCGTACAAGCTGATCTGACTACCAAAGCCTTCAAACGGGACAAGGCAGGTAGCACACTTTCCCAACCACACTAAAGGAAGGAGTGGTGGCTCTCCGTGTTCACTGTGACTCCCATGTTCATTACTATTTATTACAAGAGGACAAGGGGGCATGAGCTGAGCGAACCTTGGAAACCAGCCAGCCCTGGAGAGATGACTTGGAGTGGATTTTGTGTTTTCATTTTATTTTCTTAGAGAAAAATCAAAGCCCAGAAAAGGATAAGTTTTGACCTGTTGTTATTTGTTTTGGCAGTGACTGAAAGGGATAAGGCAACTACTTGCTGACAGGCTTTGACTACATTCAATTGCTAAAAATCAGTTTGCAAGTGACTTGAAGTGATAGGCAAGTACTTAATGAAACTATTCAGATCAGTAAGTTTTCCAGTGAGAGCAAACCGAGGAGGGTAACCAACCATTTCTTGAAGCTGAAGCACTATTGAATCAACACTTAGCTATCAAAATATATTTAATCACAATCTTAACTGCCCTATTCCCAAAGAGTTACTTAGTCTCTTAGAGGTGCTGGGGTTTTTTTCCCCCCCCTCTTGTGATCAGCCATCACCCCTAGGAAATCTTTTATTTCCACTTATCTTGCTCTTCAGCCACAAGTCAATCACAATATGCAGTACAAGATATCAAATATTAACTGAAAGAAGCAATATTACTGTAAATGGCTAGAAGGCATTACTACAAATATCAAGTTTTATTTAACTAGTATACGACAGCTAAAGCTTGGGAGAAATTCTGCAAGTTTGGGACTCAAACTCAGCATTCATAAAGCTGCACTCTGGCTGAAAGAGTTTCACAGGAGGGATTCCAGTTACAGACAAAGGCAATGGATCTACTTTTTAAGGAAGGAGAAACAAATGTAAATATCACTGACTATTTTGTTTCAAAAACATATTGAGGCATAGGTACTACATTTGAGCAATGATTAATACTCATTATCCCAGAATACACCCCAGTCTTGTTTATATGGTGTTACCAGAAGTCATTTTGATGTAGGTGTTATTTAACACCATTTTCAACAAGAATGAGATTGTCCAAAGCAGAAACACCACATCAGCCACAGATAAACACTGCCCAAATTTCTGTGAAATCTACTTGGGAATTCACAATCACTGTTTGAGCCCAGCTCAATCTTCAGTTTTAGCACAACTGCGGCAGTTTTCCAGCTAGCTATAAAGGAAAATTGTTTTTCCTGAAGTGCAGGAATTGCAGTCCATAGGTGAGCACTGGCTCCTTTACCTCCTCTAACCAAAATACTGCCAAAACCCGACTTCTCTCTACTCCCTCCATTTGTGTGATTCCTCCCCCTGGCAAATAAGGAAGTAGCAAAGGATTAAAAAACATCTTCAGCAACACCAAAGAGCAGGCAGCGCTTCTGCTCGTAAAAACCCGGTTCAGGGGACGATACAGCATCTTTTTGATAAGCCATAAAGCTTTGATAGTTGTACTTACCCAGGCTGTTTCTGCTGCACATTCTGGCATTTCAACAAATCTGGGATGAAACGGATGTACCTGCAACGTCTCCAGTATCACACGAGGACCTTGAGCAGCACTTGGGAGCTCAGCTCCCACCCCACAGCTCTGCCAGGCACAGCAGGGTGTGAGCGGCGTTCAGAGCCCCCGATAAGGTAAAGGACAAGCAGGAAATATTGAAGAAAATGGCAGTAAGGCCACAGGTCCACTAAAACGTGACAGTTTTACTATCTTTCTGACAGTTAAGCTGCTAGCCTAAGCTCAAAAGAGAAGGCAAAAGAAGCAGCAGCAATAAGAAAAACAGTCACAGAAATGACCAGAACAAGCCAGACTGGCCTGAGTAAAGACAGACTATTAGAAAATAAAAAAAATCAAGCTAAGAGTTAGATCTAGCCTCTCCAAAAACAAGGTGACACACTGAGTGTGTGCACTTTCCATACTTAAATTAACATGGCTTTATATTAGCAATTAAATAGCAAGAGGCCCAGCTCTGCCCTGCAGCTGGTTCCTCCAGCTCTGACCTGCTGCTCAAGCAATGCCCTCTGCCTGCAGGTGCTGTGAGGCCCCTCTGGATGGACAACCCACACCTGGGAGAGGATTAGCCCTAACTGGCTGTTCACCTGTTACCTGTTAGTGTTTCTTACCATTTAACTTCTGCAAGTTTTCTTCAAAACTTACAAGAACTTCTGTATTAAGACTATTCTCTTTCTGCTATACTATTACACTAATTATATATATCTTCCATGTGATATTCATGTAAAATTAATTTGGGTTATTTGCTGTATTCTATCATTTATTCTCCTGGTAAAGTTCTCTCAAAATCAGTTATTTGGAATACTCTGGGTTGTTTTTTTTCCTGGAACTGATTCCTCAAACTTTTTTGATTAGCAGATCCTAATGGGGAGCAACAGTAGAAAAAGGAATGGAAAGAATAAAGGAGAATTACAGGATAAGCTGATCGTTCTGCCTGCACTGAATGTGGTCCTGGCACTTTCAATTCCAAGACTCTGTTTTCACTTGAACTTCTAGGCTAAAATTTTCATGCAGAGGGTCTGCCTCCACCTGACTGACTTGAAAACTTCAAGGAAAACAGTTCAGCTCTATCCAAAGACAAAAGCGAAGGAGAAAACTGGTCCAAAAATCTGAAACTGCTTCAGGACAGTCTTTGTATTTCTGGGTAGGGAACTAGAAACTTGTGAAGGCAGTTATCTAAGTGTCCGGGCTTTGTCTCTTGCTATTCTGGGAAGGGGTAGAAGCAAGGAAACCACTCAAACTATGTTCTTCGAAATTATACACCCTGGCTGAGCAAGATATCTGGGACAAGAAACCCTAGAGAAGAGCTTCGGAAGAAGACAGGAAGCCTGACACTGAAATGGGAGTTCAGAGAGGTGAAATAGATGTGAGACAGGCTGAAGAAAGCAAAGCCCAAGTAAAAGGCTCCAGAGCAGGGTGCCCTGGGCTGCTAGTCCGGCAGCTCCGGGACCCCCCACCACAGCACAGCGTCCCAGGGCAAGGAGGGCAAAAGCCTGCTGTGGCAAACAGTTATTCCGTTACGTCCAGCAGCAGCAATCTTGGTGGTAAATCAGCCTTGTTTGGTGGTTTCAGCCTTGCTGGTGACTTGCAAGAAGAGAGAATTGGCGCTGTGGTTAAGACAGTTGAGCGTTGCCTTTCTATTCTAGCCCTGCTTCTGCAGCAGACTTCTTCGAGAGCTTGCCTCAAGCAAAGAGTTCACACACAGTCACTAACCGCAAGTTCCTCTTTTCTGGCAAGCCAAACCTGTGCCCTGGGGCTGGGGAACTCATAGAGGTCCTCAGCTCTCCCACCCTCACCCAAAGACAATCCGAGTCGGCCTCTGAACTTAAAAATTGATCTGTTACCTGGATGCTCTGAAAGAACAGGTCTGAGAATCTCAAAAAGGTCTGCTTATTCCTGAGCCACAGCTCTCCAACACTGAGATATAAATAATGATAATAATAAAATCACACATCTGTGTGGTGTAAAGACAAATCATTTTCATAAAACACTGTGATAGAGTGTCTCAACAAAGATCTGGACTTTTTTTTTTTATTCAGATGACTTTGAAGGCACTAAGTTACATATGGCAAACAGTGAGTGATGAGGCATTAAAGTACAGATTAAGCCTTCATTCTCTGAATAAAAGATCTTCTTTCTGCTGGAAAAAAAATATTAGGTTTTTAGATTAAAAAAAACTGATTTCACAGAACAAGGGCACTGAATCAATGTCCTCTGCAATTCTGCTACATCTCCTTCTCATTTTAAATCTTTGCTGAAGCAGAGAGTTCTGTTTTTCCAGGAAGGGTTACACAACATTAAATCCCTGAGCAATTGCGTGTAAAACTGACAAACAGGTGTTACGAGTACACAGTTAATTTCAAAGAGGTTACTATCAGTTACATTAAATAAACACATGCATGACAAATAATATAAATCAACAATAGACATAGCTGGAATACTATAGGTAATTTTAAAATAAAATTTATCCTGTATTCTAGACCTTTCCTTTCCTTTCCTTTCCTTTCCTTTCCTTTCCTTTCCTTTCCTTTCCTTTCTTTTCCTTTCCTTTCCTTTCCTTTCCTTTCCTTTCCTTTCCTTTCNTCAGTTACATTAAATAAACACATGCATGACAAATAATATAAATCAACAATAGACATAGCTGGAATACTATAGGTAATTTTAAAATAAAATTTATCCTGTATTCTAGACCTTTCCTTTCCTTTCCTTTCCTTTCCTTTCCTTTCCTTTCCTTTCCTTTCCTTTCCTTTCCTTTCCTTCTGTTAGATATCTACATTTAATTGGAAGAATTAAATGTATCATTTGCATTTACACACTCTGCTGCTTAGAGAAGCACCTACAGAATACAGCAGAACTGACTTAAATACACAAGAATCACAGCCTTTATTCCCAAATTGATATGCCTTACATGCCACAGCATACAGCTAAGATGAAGAAAACCTCTAAAATAGCAATTAAAAACAAAAACAAACAAACAAACAAAAAAAAAAAAAAACAGAACCCTGTCAGCAAACAACAAATTTGGACTTCTTCATACTTTGCAGGACTAGTCCTTGGATTAGCACTGACTGCACTGACTCGTCCTCCATTGCTGGAAAAAACAGATGTGGTTCAAAGAAGCCTTTCAAAGTGGCGGAGGTTCTGGCTCCTGGCCAGGCCAGCCTCCAGCCAGCATCAATCAGCCCAGGGGTCTCCAGCTCCCCCCTCCCCATGTCCCCCAGCTCCCGAGGTGGGACCTGCCAGGCCAGCTGCCCGCGGGGAGGTGGCCGTGTGGGGCTTCTCAGCCTCCCTGCCCCGACCCAGCCACCTCTCCCTCTCCCCGCTCCTGGCCGTTCCCGGTGGTGGGAACGCCGTTGCTGAGCGAGGGGGTGTCACCTGCACAACATGGGGGTGTGAGCTGTCAGAAGGCAGTTTCATGGAATTTCAAAACTTTAAATCTTAGCAGTGTTCCTTACACCTGGTGGGTTTTAAAATGGAAAAAAAAAATATATATATTTTTTTTTTTTTTTAAAAAAGAGATTTATTGCATTAATATGTTCTAGTATTGGGCTGTCCTTGAAAATCAGAGAAAGGGTCGCCTATGGATAGTGCGCTGGGTTTAACCCCTGAGATCCAGCTTTTCATGCTAGCTTTCCTGGAGGCACATGCTCTACCAGTTGTACTAACGTTGGCCAGCAGTAACTACGCCACAAGGCAACTGCTGGGGTCAAGCGAGATTGTCAGGGAGTGGTATACAGCTTTATGTAACGTGTACAAAATTATATATGTAAATAAGGCATACCTGGCCCAGGCTTTGCATGTATTTCCAATCATCCTATTCTGTTTTAAAAAATCTAATTCTTTCTAAGCGGAGTGGCTCTACCTCCTCGTTCAGAGGACCTGCGAGTCTTAATTAAAACACATGCAAAACTGAGGGAGAGGGTCTTTCTCTGCACTATATCGCTACAAAGTATTCAATATATATTGTTCTTGCTAAAAAAAAAAAAAAACACCACTTTGAATAGGGATCTTGGATGAAATTCTGCTTAATTAGAGTGACTGCAATTTTTCCCCTTTGATTTCAGTAAAATCAGGCTTTCATATGTTATCATTTCCCAATTTAAAATTCAAATAACAACAACAATATAAAGTGCCCCACTGGACTAGGATGTATGATCGTTCAGTTTCTTCTGTCTGTAAATACTAATAAATCTATTCCACAGCCTGGTGGTGGCAATTGCCACGATTTTCTGCTGCCAAGACTTACACAGAGGGAAAAAACTCCCAGGATTTTGCAGAAGAGATGTCTGGTACAAACCCAAGTTATCACTGCGCAGAGAAATTCTGAAGGCTTTATTCAGTTCTTATGTGATCCTTTGGTAAAACTTACATCACTAAGCATTCAGTGGAAGCAATCAAAGTGGGAGGCTTATTCTTTTTTTTTTATAAATTTAATATGCTTTCCTCTTACTGTTAGCACTCTTTCGACAAGTCTCAAAGCAGAAATATCAGCGTATGAAATGATTCAGTAGGAACAAATGGGGTTTTTGCTCCTTTTGCAACACAGTGGTTGTTCACGGTTTGTATCATTGCAGGCCAAATTTAACAAATTAGCAGTGCCTGAAAAATTAAGTATTATATTTCCAGTATTAGTCATTTTCTCTGATTAATCTTCTATTACTGCAATACAGCAGCTTCATGTAGGAAGCAGAACAGGCATTTGTCACTAGCTCAATCCCAGTGACGCTAGAGAAAACCTTACAGCAAAAAAAAAATTAATGTTAATTTTTGCAGTATTTTTCAGAATTATAAGTTGTCAGTTTCAATTAAGTTTCAAGTAGTGCCTGTTTTGAGAAAGCCTTCGTATGAATTCGCCCTAGCAGAAAGCAACCTTGTCTTTAGCAAAAAACATGTGAACCATTTCACCAGCCATACTGTGTTCACAGAAGTGTTAACTGGGCTTTGAAGTTGATGCTATTATAAAGCACAATAATATGAGAAACAAACACTCAGCTAAGACAAGGCACATGTATTTTTTTTTTTAAATCCCTTCTTCCCACAAATATCTTTTTCAGGGTGGACCCTGTACATCCATTCTCCCAAAACAAGATTTCCTGTCACACAGCTGTGTTCACTAGAGCCATCAAAGGAGTTAATAGATTATTAATAGCAGTTAAAGGTTATTACTTGCAATACCCTGTCCAAGAAAGAAATCCCAGAAGGAATCTGAATTCCCACTGGATGCGTTTCATATAAATATCTTGAAGAACTGCAGCTATGCCTTGTTCTGCAAGACCAAACAGACCACCCCTTTCCTAGAGAGACTTTTGCTAAAACAATAGCAAACCTGCTTTTCTGTGCTTAGTGATAAATTGGGGAACTAAGGATGTACTGTGCAGTTTGAACAGATCCTTAGGACATACAAAAGACTTTTATTTAAGTTATACAAAAGGTTTATATTAAGGTCAACTTCTAAATATCCAAGAGTCACCCTAGACTTCCAGGGTAGCATGAGTGAAGAATACAGACAGCAAGAAAACTCAGGTATGACCCCTTCCAGAATGGGGTTTTTCCCAAACTTCCTCTCTGCTTTACAAATTGTGCACATCTGCACTGCCACGGACTAGCAGTCCACAGGGCTCTGCGCTTGGGAAGAGCTGCATTCCTGCACAAGCCCTTACAAAATCCACGCCAGTAGTCATTCATCATTTGCATTCATCACCTTAATTAAATACCTATTCAGCCGCTACATTTTGGTGTGGAGCTGAGTCTTGGTACGGAACAATCCTTCAGCAAAGATTTTTCTTTGGTCTGAATTTGGTTCAGGGTAGGGCTCAACATGGAAGTTCAGAAACACGGATACAGTTATTCTGAAGCCCTAATATTTCATCCCACTTTCTCACAGAGCACACGTGTCTCTGGAGTCCTGTGGTAGACACTGATACCAACCCACCATGTTCACTGGTTCAGGTAAAACAAAAACCTCATTTCCAAAAAAACCAGAGAACTAAGCAGCCAAAAATTACTTAAAACTATACTCCTGGGTAAAAGAGTTCATATGTTTCTATGAATCATTAGACATATTTATTTTTAATGTACAGAAATCCATTCCCCTACAGAGATTCTATTCCTAAGGTTATTTTATTGTAAGAATCCAACTTATAATAAAGGTAAATGCATATCATTTCTCATATACTCATTGAATTTTCCCCAGATGAGGCTTTTAAACATACTGTAGTTTACAAAAGGTCTAGTTCTTAGATATTTACTTGTTTCTACATAAGATGGTTACATGATTGAAAGGTAAAAGTCCAGAAAACCTTCTGGTTTGTCTCTAAAGATGCTTAACCTTTTGTTAAACCTACTGTTCTGTAGCATGAGGCATTGAATGGAGCTGGAAATGGTGCATCCTTATGCTACTGTTAACCTGAAGGAACAGGTTAAAATCAAAGGCAATCCTATTTTAAACCTGTTCATTGACCACATAGACTGCTGAGGATCAGAGATCTCTGCCGAGGACTGCAGAGATTACTGCAAACTGCAATGTAATAAATAATGAGTTGATGAGCTAATTATTTTAATGCCATTGGGATAAAACTCTGAAGCACAGCTAGGTGCTGAGTAGACAAATTCTTCCCTTCTAGAGACTTCACTTAGCTCCCGAACCACTTCTGAATTCAAACTCTTATCATTAACTTTCCGTTTCCAGTGTATTTTGCCGATGACCAACTCAAGTTTGTTCACTTGCAATACTCACGTATACACAAGGAAAATAAAGGTCATAGAAACTTTTAGTTTATTTTCTGCAGTGTCCTGCAGAAACCCAATGTGAACGGTGATAAGCAATGCAACTGATATTAATTCAGAGTTTTCCCTTTAAAAAAGGAAACGGGTCAAAGGATATACCCTCTAGGGTATGCGCTGGGATTACACACCTGTGATTAATCTAACAAACTGCTGGAGATGTGATTGTTTCTTCATAGAACTGCAGCTGAAACAACAGTTCTTTGGCAGTAAAATAAATGTAACCCCTTGTGGTGCCCCTAGACATACAAGATAATTACAACAAAGTACCTTCATAGGAAGTTAGGACACTCCTGCTGCATCATTAAAATAAACGGACCTGTGATAACTGATGCAGCCTTGGAAGTGCCACAGAGGAGCATGGTACTCAAGAGATGAAAGAGATCTGCTCTCCTCCTGGAACGTGCATGTGACTTCCATTAGCTTTAGTGGAGGCTGAGATTTCTAGTCCAAACCTAGCAAGAATAAGAGACAGGTTTTATCCCTGTGAAGTCAACTGCGGTTTTGCCGTGGAGTTCAGTGGGGCAAGACTTCTAAAGTAAAACTTAATTATCCCAAGGCTCTTCAAGGCCACTCTGTGCCTCTCCGCGGAGCCTGGCGCGGGGAGATTTAAGCTCGCTCCAAGCAAGCTAGCTGCCGGCGCTGAAGCAGCAGAGCCACGTCTCCTGAGCGCCGTACCCCCAGGACGGGTCGTTTGCCTGCAAAAAGGCAGCCCTCGTCACGCTCACGCAGTCACGCTGCAGCCAGGACTCCTGCCAAAACCCCCACAGAGCTGCTGGGGGCCACGGCGCTGGACCAGCCGCAGCCTGAGGACCACCGTGCTGAACCCAGTAGGGGCATCCCCCAGAGGTTTTCCCAACATTAAGTACCATAAAGAGGAAACAGTACTATCACTGTTCAATTACATCAATTAAAGGGTGTTGGCATGTATTAATATCAAAAAAAGACAAATTTCCACAGTTTTCACGGGCTGGGTGGTGACTTGCAGGGCAAAGTAAATGAAAGGAAGAAAGGCAGAAAGGCCTCCCAGTTGATATTTGTCTCCAGCATCCATCCCATTTTGATCTGAACACATCCATTTTCATTAGAAACATCTCAACAACAGTGTTTCAACAACTTTCTTCAGCTGGCAATTTCCAAGCTATCATCCAATCAAACACATCTATGAACGAGAATGCAATTCTTCTGGATGTCCAATTCTTGTCTTTATTTCAGCAAACTGCCCCAGTTATACTTCATAATAACGCTGGAAGCGCTCCGCTTCCTCAGGGCACATACCTGGTTATCGATACAGGTATCATTCAGAGGAAGAGCTTTCCAAAGCCCTGCCCTGAAGCCTTGTTTCTCACTTACCAGGATATTTTAAGTCAATGTGTACGCTGCTCTCCATCCGTACCCAAAATGTGGTGAGTTTCCAAAGACTATTAACAGACTGCGTTGCAATCCTGTTGGAGTACCAGACACCCACATATGACAGTTAGTACAGATAGGGTCATTAGGAGAGCTAATTTATGTTATGTTTATCATCATTTAGTGGGAAATAAAATATGTTGAGGCTGCTTTCCTTCATTTTTTTCTTTCTGGGCTGGTAAGCCCAGCAGTGTCCATTTATATGACTCCCGTCTCTTCATCCTTTTCAGCTGAGTAGGTGTGCAGATAATGCTGTAAATCTAAAGGAAAGGGTTAGCCTTCATAGTAGACAATATTTTTTCTCTGGAAACAGGAAAAGGCAGTGTAGTAGCATATACGTGAAAGTTGTCTCCACCACTTCAAGAATGAAAAATGTGATTTTTATTTTTTAAAAAAGCAAAAATGTACAGGCATAAATTCTGCATAGGTAAATGTTTATGTAGGAAAGTTTACCATGTTACAGAATCCTGTTCTAAAACAACTAGGGCAGTATGATGCTTTAATGTAACTTCTGGCACAGTAAATTTGTCTGTATAAAAGGGGCCCTGAGCTGGGTGAACACACCAAGTTGTCTGTCTCGTGCCAATGGAAAAAGAGCCTAATAGCCAGGTTACAAGGAAACAAGTTCCAGCTTCAGACTGATTTAGAAACACAATAAGAGCACGCGGCATTAGGTTTTAGGGCAGAAGTAAACGGGTATTTCAGGAATATCACTCCATTTCATCCCCGCTAACTGATTGTGTACCTCTTGGCTAAAAGCGGATTTGATTCACCGTGATGTGAATCAAATGTGGTGGGTAAGAAGCAAAACACAGATAAAAGAAGAGCTTTGTTCTAAGATGTCCTTCTACTCTACCACTAAAAAAATACATGGAATCTAAATATTCCCCCACTGCAAAATTTGCAAAAAGCAGAATTTGAGACTGGTTTCGAGGGCTAATAGCTGCAGAAAATCTTATAATGAGATTTAATTTCTTTCCAACGCATATCATATATATAAACAAAATAAAACCTAAAAATTTAGAAGTATCCTAAAAGAATGAAGTAACTGAAAGTAATTTAAAAAATCCTAATGTCATTAAAAACTGCTGGGTTTTATAAGATTTTAGATAATATAAATGAAAACAATATTTTTCCTTGATGAAGTCCAGTGTTGGACTTATACATTTGAATTTTACAGATTAGCTTGAAGAAAGATAATTCTACATTTTTACACTAGTAAATAATTTCTTATACTTCTTTTTCTGTAGAAGTTACAGTCATTCTTGTCACAATTCTTGTATTGATATTCGATACAATCATTCCTAGCATAGTCAGTAAAATTTACTACATTATCATATTATCTCAGTGAATTTTTCTTTTGAAATAAATGCCCATTAACCCAAGGTAACATGATGCATAAATGAAATAACTGCATCTTAGAAATCTTCATAAAAGAATACTTTTCATGCAACACCATTTTTAGATGGTTATTTTGGCAAATTCCCTATTTACAGTAATTATCTTTAAATATGAATCTTTTTTGACTTACTATTGTGCAAGAACACATCCATTTGAAAGTAGATGCTTTTTGTTTTAATCACATTAACCAAAGCCGCCTTCACCATCTCTGTCTAAATAAAGACTTGCTGCCCAAAAGCTAGACCATGTGAAATACCCTTCCTTACCAGGTTGTACAGATTAAAGGTTGTACAAGTTAAAAGGACTCTACAAGCTCTATTTTACAGCTAGATTTTTGGCAAATACCTTACAGATGCTTTCAGCTAGAGGCTTTTTGTCTCTTTTCTCGCTCTGAGTCTGCATCATTCCCTGGGATTCCTACACGTCTGTGACCTTCAAAGTTCACATCAGACAAACGTTTATCAGCTTCTCCGCAGCTCTCCAGGTCTTCAGCCCAGACCGAGTCATGGTCTGAGCTGCCCCTCAGAAGCCCCTCTTTTCACAGATGCCTATTTCTGTTTTTATCAAAAAAGGAAGAACTTGTTGGCCAGATCTTCACTTCTGGTGCCTCATATCAATTCTCAGAACCGCACTCTCTGCTTTTAGCGAGCACCACGCTGCTGGGGCTGGGGCACGGGCATCCAGGCCAGACTCTCACCATCCCTGGCTGGAGAATCTCAGGTGACTTGTACTTATTTCCCTACCCAGACTTTATGAAAAGTCTCTCCTTTATATTTCTCTGCCTCATCAGGGAGAATGATTTTAACCAACGCCACTTCCATTCCCAGGGATACTTGTTTGGGTGTCTCTCTGGTTACTGTCCCTTAGTAAGGAGTGTTTGGGTTAACTCCATTGAACCCTGACTGAAACAATTAATGCCAGTCAATATGTTAGTCACTTCAATAATTCAATTGCACATGAAAAAGCTCAACACAGTATTTATTTTGAAGCCATGGGCGAAGTTTTAGGTGTGGGGTACAAAATCTCCAGTAAACAGATATTTCCCTTAAAAGCTGGAGTCACCATCTATGTAAAGCCTCCAGCCAAAACAGTTACATCAAAAACCAAAGCAAAGCAGAGGACAACGCTGTGGGCTCACCGCACAGTCCCTGCCCAGCCCAAGCAAATTCAGTTTCGCAGTGAGATTTTGTTACCAATAAGTTGGTTTCACTTGTAATATTTCACCCACCGAGATAACTGATTGAACACACACAGAAACAAAAGGGAAAAACAAATCAAAGACTTGCTATGCCAAATTCTACACAATCTCCTTCCTCTTCTCTATTTATAACCTTTTTCTTCGCTTGGCAATGTCCCAAAGAGTATCAAATGTATCTTGCTAGTAAAAATATTTAAATGATAGCTCTCAGCTTTCATTGTAAATGGTTAAAGACTAATTCCCTTTATTTTTAGGGTCAAACAAGATAAATAACAAGAAGGAAGAAAAAAATGATGAAAGGTAGGAAACTGCAGTTCTGCCTTCAATACTCACAGCTCGGCTTATTGAAAACTGCAGACCTTTGTTAGCAACAGGGCAAATCCTTACTACATCTGGACTGCTCAGGCATCTCTTTCAGCTCGGCGCCCTGGGCACAGCGAGAATTACAGGGGCAGATATGTCTCAGAGAGCAGCAACTGATTCTTGGTAAATGGAAACACGCACAGGCACACACACAAATGCAGCTAATGGAGAGAGGTGGGAGGAAGCTGAAATGCAAAGCTTGTCCCCCAAGACAGGCTCAACACAGAGCAATGATGCCCCGTTTGTGCTCACTGGCCTCTCTGGGAAGAGATCGGGAGTTAGACCACTGAAGGCCACTGATGGAAAGCTCTTGTGAGTCTTGGCATGTTAAGGCATGGCGGCAGCCTTCGGGGTCGTAATGCTGCTGCTGAACGTGACAAGGTGATCTCTCTGAAAAGCTCAGCACTGCCTGCCAACTGTCCTTCACAAAATAATTGCCCGGGCAGGACTGTGCTTGTCCCATCAAACTCTGTCCTGTTTGGGAACGGCACCATCACACAAGGCTGTCCTAACCCTCCAAAGCTGGGGCTCGCCATCACCCTCCTCTGCTGTCAGAAACATGGTTTCTAATCACACACATGAGCCACCAGGAGCGTGAGATGCTCTCCATGCATGAGATTTCTGGTTAGAAGCATAGAGACTATAGTCTAGAGTATCTCTACAGGCCATCTGCACCCAATGGCTTTGTTTTTTAAACCATGTTTAACCAGGTTTTCAGTCTCAGAATAAGACAAAAATCCTGCTCCAAGACCCTTCTTCCCCATCCCCTTATCAAGGAGCCTGTTCCAAGGCAAGAAGCTCATATACCATTTAAAAAGGAGTTTTAACATGGCTAAAGCCGTTTCCCCCTACCAGCTGAACCATTCTGGCCCAAGTTTTCCAAACTAATACAGCACAACCCAGGTTCACGCTACGGGAAATTTCAGTCTAAGCAGATAACAGATGGCGGAGTTATAAACAACTGAGGACTGAGTCTTTTAGTAGAAACTAACAGGAGACCTCAATAAGAGGTCGTGCTAACATGTCTGCTCATAAAACTTAACTTTTACGTGGCATATTCTTATTTCAAAGCGGACGTATGAATACTTATCATACGATTGTGTACTTTCCTAACTTTATGGTTTTCATCACCTATTTCAATAGCTCTGAGATAGTCCATGCTACACTTTCATACGGTATGAGCTTATGAAAATAATGATAGAATCTCATGCTAGAAATCATTTGCAAAGGAAAGGAAGGTGATTTTTTTTTTTTTAAGAAAAGAGTCTATAGATTGTGCACACTAATTTAGGTTACCTAAGTGTATATACATGTTTAAATTGGCCTTTAGTATTAAAATGCTTGAGCATTATTTAAAGCGTAAAAATACAATGAGGGGAGGAATTCAAGAGAGTATCTTTCAAGGAAGCACATTCTGGCTGTGGGTGCAGGATAAGTGCTAAGTGAGGGCTACAGTCCCAAGTAGATTAATTACAGATTCACAAGAAAACCCCACAACTACCTGTGAGTGTGACCTAACGCTGCGAGTCCAGCCACAGCCACTTACTTGCCTTGAAAATACCAGAAAAATCACCTCCCATGTGCTTCTGAGATGAGGCATCGTTTTTGATCATATAAAGCCTAGGACAAGTTGATAGGTCTCGAGACCCTCATGGCATGCATAAGCATGGGCCCATACTGGACAATAACCTGGGGTGCTACAGCCACCCCAAATTCAGGGTGCAAGGACCATTCTTCTGCTAATAACAAGGAGAGTATTTCTGACAAGTAGCTGGGATCCTACCACGCAAAGAGCAAAGGACTGAGAAGAGAAAGGCTTCCAAAGCTCTGAAACATATTTTTATAAAAAAGACAGGATTTTGTTTAACATTTTTGAATTGTGGCTTATTGCCCACCAAACAAAATGTTAACAAGATAAACTTGTAATTTAAATTACTAGTACTTCCAGGATACTTAGAAATGTATATTCTTTTCATCTAGCCTGATGATTAAAAATGCCTTTGGGATCATGCCTAGAATAATGTTTTACAGTATGGAGGCCAATAAAGAGTCTTTTGCTAAAAACTTGGATCAGATACACTGTTACTGTTCCCACCTCTTAATCAATTAAAAATATATATCTTAACAGCATATGCCTTGTAAGAAGGAAAACATAGAAGTTATTCTCCTCTCCATGAACACGCGTAACTGTTACTCAGTTTAATGGGACATATATATGTACACCAAATGAAAAATATCTTCCAGAATATGAAGGATTCATATGTATCTGTAAATTATTACATGGTTAGGTGCAGGTTGGCCTGTCGCCACGCTAGACTCAATGCACCCAGTTTTGCCTCGTCTTGGAAGCTGAACAGTCCCAGGCCTGGCTAGCATTTCAACGCGGAGACCATCTGGGAATTCAGTGTGCCATGGGCACAAGCCAAGGAGTCACAAGGTGGTGAATATTAGGCAGTAGAAACCAAATGAGTGGAAAGATGTCATTCAGCTCCATCAGCGCTGCCGAACCGATGAATGGGAATTTCTCCTGCCTCTCCCTGCCTTCCCCAAGTAAGGAAATACTCAGATTAAATTTAATGGGAAGGACACTGGAAGGATCCAAAGTGAAGGATACAATCAAAAAATATCTCTAAATGTAACACAAAATTAGAAATACAGTGAAGAAAGTATCAATACTACAAGTGGTGTTTGAACGCTCCAAGTCAAGTGGGCGAAATCTGTTTGCAGAAATCTGCATAATTATTTTTTTTTAATCACTCGCCTGAATCTAATGGGAGGTATTTTCTTTAACAAAGTAAACAGGAAGCCCCGTGGCTGCACACATCAGACCTGCAGCACTTACACACACTGTGACTGGTAGCAAACCAAACAGAAAGACACCTTTGATTTGCATGTCCATGTGTGTTGGACCTCACAGCTGTATTATAAATGACAGGGATGTTTTTGACAGTCAAAACATTTAACATTATAATATGCTTCTAATTGAGAGATCTACCTAATGCCTGAGGCTATTGCAGAAAGCACAGAAGGAATCTAAAAACCAGTTTGAGTTTTAGCAGGAAGATGGGACAAGGGAACTCCAGCAAGTCTGTTTCGTTGTCTAAGGTCTGACCATGAGAGAGAAGACATCCTCAAGGAATCAGGAACCTTGACAATAGCCAAGACATGGCCTTGGGAAATCAGGTCTTTCTTTTTGCTTTTCTATATCTTCATCCCACCGAGAACTGCAGAAAATTTACACCACAAACTGTTGTTGCAATGCAATTAGAGAACGGTTATTGGTACTTACACAGAAAACATTTGATAGCTTAATGATTCCTGGAGTTTATTTTACTTATACTTGAGCAACTTTCATGTCATTCTTTTTTTAAGAAGAAAAATTCAGAAATTTTTTTTAATGTCATGGGCATGAGCACGATGAAAAGGGGAAAGAAGAGGAGGACTTATGAAAAACAGATGTTTTGTAAATAAAACAAGCCATTGATGGCAATTTACTAGTCATCATCATGCTAATTATTCTTTCCTGGGCTGCCAGCATCTATAAAAATATTCCAGTACACATCTACTCAGAATTGGAAGGGGGAAAGCTGTCTGAACTACTGGTACGGCAACACCGCTGGCATCAAGGGTCCCAATCCTCCTCCCGACGTTATACCGTAACTATTCAGTTACAGCTATGCAAAACAAGCACGTGGATGGCTAAACCAGAATAGCAGCATTTGACAACAATTTACAGGGGTGTAAAATTTCTGTGCCGTGTTCTAGGCAACAAAGAACCACAGGAACTATAATCCGTTATCTGAAACTTCGCTATCTGCAAACGCAGACAGATACAAGCAAATCCTTCATTGCAAACAGCAACGGGCTTGCTGTCATTAATCACTACAAGGAGGCTATTGAAGACAGACTCTGGGATGGATTTCAGCAGCAGCCTGCAGCTTTATTAGCTTAACATATCCAAGCATTTAAGTGGATCCAGTGTAGGAGTTACAGGACTCCCACCATCCAACTTATAATTCATGGTCGACTGTCCTCAGCCTACCTACAGAAACCACTTTCAGACATCTGACATCTTCTCACCTTAAAGAGAAAGAGAGGAGCACGGAGGGGGGGCTCTCAACCTGCAGAGGTTCTGGGTCTCCTTTTTCAGCACTCTACCAGCAAAACCCCAGCTCTTCACTTCTGGGAGATCAGACTTCAACCTCCTGTCCATGCTGGATACCGGCTTCAAGTTTCAAAGCAATTATTACACTAAATATTACAAAGGTGTAAAATGTACTTAATATTTATACCCATGTCCCATGCCAGATTTATTGTCGTAATGGCATATGAGTGGAAAACCAGGCAAATAAGACAGAAAAACATCTGTCCTTCCTCAGTTTTATACTGGTAGGAAAATATGTTATTCTGACATCAGAACAGGCAGCCTGTTAAATCTGAAATCTCCTGAAAACATGGTTCCTAAATTATAACTACAAGTCAAGAATGAAGATACAATTTAAATTAATCAGAGTTCCCGACTACAGCACACACTATGTCACATAAGCTCCAAAAGTACCACCAAGGCTCCAAAACCATGCTTTTCTAGTGTTGGGAAACCTTATAATTTCAACCCAAAATTTATTCACTGGCAGTTTACACCCCACTTGACCCAATGCTGCCTGTTAGCTTAGATAGCTCTTCTTCCTTCCTGATGTTTGACTCCAACCCCTTCACCATGTTGATGAAAGGGGAAGAGCATGGTCCTACCATCTCCTGACTGGCCAGTGGGAGAAGAAGCCGACAGAAGAAGGAGAGGAAACCCTTTTTCTGTCCTCTCCTGTGCTCACTGCCCTCCCTGCTCCTTTGGCAAGCTCTTCACCACCTGGAAGCTGACCAAGGCTCTGACCACGTGTCATTTCTTCAGTGGGCAAAACCTCAGAGTAACATGTTTATTAGGCATGAAACAAAGAAACTATCCCCCTTTAGGAATTAACAGCATCTGACAGTAAATAAATCACGTTGAATAGACTTGAAGTGGTAGTTAAGGCAAAGAGTTTTGGGAAGCTGAAGAAAAATGGTGAAAGGGAAGAATGGTGTTTTGGGAACCCTGAGCTGTGAGGAAAGCTTTTGTGACCTGGATGAGGACAAACCTCCCTTTTCCCTGCTATTGATCAGCAGATTGGGTGTGAGCATTTCAGCACGATGACATGAGCTGGAGTAACGCAGGCTCTCAAGGCTCCCAATATATGCAGGAAGGTCAGCAGTGGATGGAATGACACAAAGTCGTCCACAGAGTGCATTTCATCTCACTCAAAAAAGTCAATAAACATATTGTTCTAATCACAAGGAGGAAGAAACTTCACCCAAACTGAAAAAGAAATGGAATTTTAAAGATTGCATTATACGGTTTCAGACTGTTGGCCAAAGACTGTGTCTGAGGGCACAAATGCTTGTTCCACCAGCATCCTCTCTTCAGAGCCAGAAAAGCTGGAGCTGAAGGGCTGGAAACACAAAACAGGGCTATAAACTTGCTGGAGGTTTGTCTTGGCATTTGTTTTTACAGATTCACAGATGCAGCGAGTGCTCTGTTTAAAATAGGCACCCAGCTGCTTTTTATCAGCTTCAGACAATTTAGCACCCACCAGTGTCCCTCCGAGAGAGCCAGCGACAAACGGGGTCTGGCCCCTGCCGGGTGACAAAGGACACCGGCAGCAACAAGTAGCACCCCGGGCTGTACCAGGGGACAGAGAGGGGCTGGGAGGAGGGGGCTTGGCAGGACACCCCCATGGAGGAGAGCCCAGCATGCTGAGACATCTCCATCACCCTTGCAGAGCAGGTCACAGCCAGCTCGGAGCTCAGCAGGAGGGAGGTGACAACTCCGGGAAAGAGGGGCCCAGCTCAGCCACAAGAAGAGGCTACTGGAAAGGGGCAGAGCAGATGGGACCAGCCAGGAGGAGAGCCCAGATGCAGGCTTGCTGCTGCCCCTGCCACCCAGCAGAGAGGGGTGGGAAGCAGCAGGGCTGCTGCCCGGAGCTGTCTCTCTGCACCAAGCGGAGCCAACGTGCTTTCCCCCAGAAAAAGAAAAACCAGCCTGGTCTTCCTGCGTCTTGACACAAGCAAAGCGGACCATTTTGCCTGCCCCCAGCAGTTTAGTGCCCCTGGCACCTGCCTGCTTTCTACAGCCACAGGTCCTGGTCCAGGTTACTGCTGGAGAATTAGAAGTGTGAAAATAGAAATGCAGTTCCTTCAGGGGCATTGGCTGTTAATTCTCTGCCAGAGGAGGGCTCCTTTGTCAAACCTTTGTGCACTTGAAGAAACAGCAGCTAGTGGAGCAGTTACACATTAGAGAGGGTAGTCACAGAATCACGAAATCATCAGAGTCGGAAGGGACCTCTAGAGACCCTCTAGTTCAACTCTCCTGCCAAAGCAGGGTTGCCCAGAGCACATCACTCAGGAGCATCCAGGCGGGGCTTGAAGATCTCCAGAGAAGGGGACCCCACACCCTCCCTGGGCAGCCTGTCCCAGGGCTCTGCCACCCTCACCCCAAAGAAGTTTTTCCTCATATTTAAATGGAACTGCCCATGTTCCAGCTTGTGCCCGTTGCCCCTCGTCCTATCGCTGGAAACCACCGAAAAGAGTCCGGCTCCATCCTCCTTCAACCCACCCTTTAGGTACTTATAAATGTGGATAAGGTCTCCCCTCAGCCTTCTCTTCTCCAGGTTAAAGAGCCCCAGCTCTCTCAGCCTTTCCTCATCAGGGAGATGCTCCAATCCCTCCATCATCTCTGTTGCCCTACGTTGGACTCTCTCCAGCAGTTCCCTGTCTCTCTTGAACTGGGGAGCCCAGAACTGGAGGCAGGATTCCAGTTGTGGCCTCCCCAGTGCAGAGCAGAGGGGGAGAATGACCTCCCTCGACCTACTGGCCACACTCTTTCCTGTGCAGCCCAGGATCCCATTGACCTCTTGGCCACAAGGGCACATTGCTGGCTCATGGAAAGTTTGCTATCCACCAGAGCCTCCGACCTACAGCGGATGAAAGAAACATTTTCCCCACTGGGTCCCAGGCCAGGTGATGCCCACAGGCTGTGCTAGGCAGGCAACAGCACTAAGCACAGGTTGTCCAGGGGGAAACCATAGGCAAGGGAATAAAGCCGCTGGAGAATAGAGCCATTGCCAGCAACTGCTAGTTTGATCCATGCAAGGAGCTGTACTTGCACCTTCGGGCTTGAGGACATCAGTAGCCAGCATAGCGATGGCTCAGAGATCTGAAACGACTCCAGCTCTTGCACAAACCAACAGGCTGGAAGAAAAGCAAGCGTGGACTACACAAATTAAAGTAATGGCTGTCACTGAGCACCTACTGCAGGCAACGGTGGAAATCCCGCTCTTCCTGAACCTGGCAAGATCCATGTTTTTGTGCAAGAGCAAGATTGCTGTTCAGCAGAAGTGTGCCACAGGCTGAACCGAGGAATGAGCAAGGAATGTGCACAGGAGCCATCGCCGAGCCTGAGCAGAAGGTGCAGTTAGTGAAAAATCAGACGGTGGAGACAGCATCTCAAAGCCTCTGACAGCAACAGAGGTGAAAAGTGGCGAGGCAGCCTGGCTGGTACAAGTTAGGGATTGACTTAACAGAAGCCTTGGTGGAAGGCAGTGAAAGGAAGCAATTAGCACAGCTGCGGTAATGCTGCACCGGTGCATCCTTCAGGAATAAAGAGGAGCTTGTCAAGAGATGATCAAGTGCAACATCAGATCACGCTGAAACTAAGGAGCATTCCTGGCAGGCAGTTCCCAGCTTGAATTCCCTGAATATCAGGTATCAGCGAAGCTAAGAGATATTCTGGAGGTTAGCCTGACTGGACAACATGCCTAACCCTGGACGTCCCCACCTGCACACCCTCAAAAGCCCAAAAGAGATATAAAAACATGCACTGGCTGCATGACATGTAAAGCACAGGAGGGTCAGACACATGGATAAAATATTAGGAGCAAGACATTTCAGCAGTTTTAATTTGAATAATCTCAGGTAATGATGGGAGCAAAGGACCAAGGAAATATGCTGCCTATTTGGATTGCTTCAGTCCTTCAGAGTGCCTTCTGAACCTGGAATGAGTCAGGCACAATGCACAATTTAGAGGTACTGAAGGATATATAGAGGTTTTTTAATTAAAAGAACGAAAGAGATTTTCATTCAGTTCAAAATATTGTTTCTGAGAACCGAAGAAGCCTTCGCACATATCATAAGGCACATTAAGAGTGGCAACAATTTTTAAGCTTTTAAAGGCTTAAACCTCAAGAAACAATTAGCAGCCTGTAAGACGCTGCATCCTGAGCATAGTCGGTGAGGACAGGCTGAAAGTTTTGGACCACCACCAGAAAGCACACAAAACAAAAGCTGCTGGCAAAACCGCAGGCTATCTGCACAGAAGACACCACATCTACAAAAGCTTTGAGCACATTATCAGAACTGACAATATAATCTTGTCATTTAAGAAACAAACGGTCTAGACAAAGGAAGAAGAAAAGCTGATGAGTAAAACAAAGGACCGGTTTCTGAGCCATGTTTTACTCAGGTTTTCAGATCCACCCCTCAGTCTGCAGGAGTTTGCAATGCCCCAAAATCTCCTGGTGAGATCCGAAACTGATGAGGCTGGTAGGTGCTCTTTGATGAGTTTCCCACAGATTAAATGAGGGTTGCTACAGAACTGGAGAGTTCAATTGTTGTGGAAGCCCTCAAATCCTCTCATTTACATTTCCTCAATAAGGAATTCAGTGTACACAGGCTCACAACAGCCTGTAGCAACTCCTTATCAAGCACAGCCTAGCAAAACATCCATGGAGATGGATTCACAAACCAGCCAAATAAACATTTGCAGCTCAACAGAAAACAGAAGGAAAATGTGGCTGCTGTTTGCAGGGCACAAGTGTGCTCAGGCTCCCTCTGGTCTGCCTGTATAGGGCAAGACTGACCTGAGGATCCTGGTTACTCTTTGGGCACAAAAGTGTCTATCAAAGGAGACCCCAGTTCAAACAGAACATCGACAGGGTAATCGCCTGGAGTTCGTACAGATTAATTTTAAGGACTGAAAAATACCATCTGAAAATCACACCTTTCTGGTTGTGTATGAACCTTCTGGAAATACGTAACAGCAGAGCATGAAAAGGAACTCGAGACTGTGACAGACACATTGGTGAGATCTGTAATGCTGTGGATCAGCCCATGGGGCCACATCTATGATGACACAGAGAAAGAACCTGACGTGTGTGCCAAAAGCTTAAGGTAATCGTATGATCACATTATACACAGTATAACATAAGGTAAATATATTATAAGGTGGTTTGTGAAAGGAATTAAGAGTAATCACCCTACTGGCTTCACGTTCACACTTCTCATCCAAGAACAACAGGACTATGCTTGGAAGATACCTTCAACTAATTTCAATTAACGAGCCAGGGCTCAGCTACCTGTCTCCCTCCCAGTGGTGCTATTTTTAACCCCACAAACCCTAGCTTGATTTTCAGATATGGTGTCTAGCGTCTCTACAGGTGTGTGAGAGGAGAGAGACCTGTTTCAGTGACTCAGGACACACGGTGCCAGGAGGTGGAAGAGAGCTTGAGGCAGGAGAGAAGGTGCCAGGGTGGAAATGGGCAGTGGGAGCAGGGATAACTGCCCATTCTGCAAGCAGGGCAGTGGGTCTGAGCAACAGGAGAAATCTGGGGGGGAAACTCCCAGGCACAGATTTCTTCAAAGGGAATGTTAATAATTGGGGAACAACACAGTCTGTGCCTGCTGAAGAAAAAGCCAGTGCACGATACCTTGAAATATGTTAAGAAAAGGTATGCGGATTCAGTGAAAGACTGGAAAGATCAAAATACTAAAAAAAAAAAAAAAAACCCACAGCAACTCTTCCAGACAGGGAATTTGATGATGTTCCTTCCAGAAGGATCTTATTTCTCCTGACAAGAGAGAGGACTCGTAGCACCCAAGGAGCTACCCAATACCCCCCAGCTGGCGGAGTGTGTCGGAGAGCCCGTGCGGCCGGCGGGTGGGCTCAGGGGCTGGGGGGAACCATGAGCCCTGCCTGCCCCCAGCCACCTCCCCCCCCAGAGCATCCTCCCCTCCCTGGGCAGGCAGGCTGGCGGCAGCAACAAGGGGGGGAAGGCTCCCCACACCCCTGCAACTCGCAACGGCCATGGCACTTCTACATTTGCTTTTAAATTTTGTTAAACTTCATGGGAGGGGACATAATACATTTAGCTTTTCTAGTGTGGAAATCTAGAACCCCATCTTCTATGGCAGCCAGCTGATCTCTGGTTTTGTATTAGCCAATGAAGTTTTCATCTATTATATTCCCAAAAGCTCACTGCTTTCTATGGACAGTTGTAAAAATTTGCCTTTTAAATGCTAGAAGACAATCATCAGATTTGAGTCAGTATGAAAGTAGGAACTTCACTACTGCTGTTACATCTTCCTGACTCAGACTTCTTTCTTTTTGGAAGTACAATTTGCATCTGACACAATTAAAGTTTATTCTGCTTTGGTATGTTTAATTTATATATTTGCAGGCGATAAAGGAGCAGGAATGTACAGAACACCTATTTTTAATGTTTAGCCAAAACCTGCCAAGGATTTACAATAAGAAGATCTGGGAAGTAATCTGTCTCTGTAACTCAATTTGTGCAAGCTTCAGCCAAGGACGTTTATCATTTTGCTTTCCACCTTCTCCAGGAAACAGGCAGGGGAAGGCAAGAGCAATAAGTAACGCCTTGCAGAACACGCCGTCGGTTGGGCAGGAAGAGGCATCCTTCCTTCCTCTTTGGGGCAACGTGGACTGCTCCGGTTTAGCCAGCGGTTTGTTTTGTTTTGTTTTGCTGAATACTGGCCTCCTTGCTCCAGCATCAAGATAAGGACTGAGAATGGTCAAAAAATGACAAGACGGCAAGAAACAAAAGATGAGGAAGAGCGACAACAGCTCTTACAGATCCAATTCGTTTACTGACGTCTATCTCCATTAGGAACACTCGCTTTCAACAGCATCAAAATTTGACTAAAAACACTTTGCTCAAGAAAAAAAATCCAATTTTATTCTGTAATATGCACAACCACCAGGCGATTGCTGCTAAACAATTAAAAAAAAAAAAAGTCATTATCACAAGAAAAGAAAAGCCTTTACGGAGAAAGCTGTAAAAACAGTTTGAGCGCTCAAAGGTTGCATCATAACGGCTACACAGAAGGGGGACAGAAAGGGAAGACAGCACAGGAAATGTCACTCTGGCATTTCCTAATTCCTGAGCACTTGACTTCACAACCTCTACTTATTTTTGTACATAATTTCCGAATGGAAATTTCCTTCATGGAAAGGATGGGCAGCACCCCACAGCCTTCCTGGCCCGAAGGCTGGAATGCTCTGCGGCGCTGCCCCAGCCCCTCCGGATTGCTCCCCACGGCAGCCCCACGGCAGCCTCCCAGGTTGGAAGAAACAAGGGCTCCAGTCGGGTCAAATCCTTGGGAGACTTGAACAGAAAAACCCAAAGACTCTCAAACCGTAACCGCCCTGAGGATTGTGGCTCGACCAAACTCCCACGTGTTTTCCCAGGAGCAGCTAAGAGCGTCTTTCCAAATACTGTTGTTTCCCCAAACACTGGATCATGACACTGTTATAGAAAACACTGCAGCTTTTCTGTAAGGTTTGGGATTTTTTTTTCTCTTTATTTTGTTAACACGAGCCAAACAAAGCAATTTTCTCACTCTTGTTTTTAGAGAAATCTGAACTCTTTTAGTTGAAACTTTCCGTTGCAAATTCTGCCTCAGGCTCAATATTTCTTTGGAAAAGTTTCAGTCCCAGTAGTTAAAGTTTGGCCGAGTTATAAGCATGGCCACATAATGGAAAGAGTCAGAAAGCTTTACTTATAGGCAATATTACTAGCTCAACCACCAACACACATATAAACACTCATACATCTGGCTAACTTGCTCAAATTATTATAGTCATTCAGCTAATGACTGAATTTCCAAACAAATACATGATGTCCAAGACTTACTTATGGGAATAGCTTCTTTAGCGCTACTCGTGTCCACAGAGAACAAGTATATCTAAGTGAAAAAAAGCTTTTTTTTTTTTTCAACCAAGGCTAACTCTCAGGGGAAAAAAAGAAGTATTTTGCTTACTTATCTAATTAATATAGTTAGGTTATTTGATATATAAGAGCGTACAGAAGTGGCAGAACATCATAGCGTACTGTCATTTCCTTTTGAAAAGGGAATGATGATTTTTCTCATTTTTCCACTTTTCTGCATACAGAAATTATGTAATTGACAGAATAACAAGGTATAAATAAATATATGATCTGCTGCTGGGTCTGTTTTGCTTAGCAGTGCCGAAACTACACCAACAACAAACCACGGCCTCCCAGGGCTCCCCCACAATAGGCTGGAGCTGACTCTCCAGCTCACGCTGGCTGTGGCTGTGCCCTGCACCTGTAAGCTCTACAGGGACAGCTCGAGCCCCACTGGAGACCAGCATTTTCTCTCCAACGACACCGAGGCACGTGCGTGGATCTATTTTTTTTCTCTTCCCCTCTTCAACAGGAAACCTCCACTGACACTTCCACTACGTTCCTTTCACCTGCCTTCACCCTCCTTCTTCAGCTGGGGCAACCCCCAGGCAATGTGGCACGTGAAGTCAGGGCAAGTGGAAAGGCGAATTACCCCAACGAATTGCATCTGATGACCTCTAGGATAAAATCATGTGGCTTCGCGTGCAGCTCCACGTTTACTTAAATCAGCCTTTTCTGCTCTACCGGCGGTGGAACAGTCCTACTGTGAAACAACGCTATTTCGGCTTTATGTGCTTATCATTCTTGTTGTTCTCAAATTGACCTAGACAGGTAAGTGTTACAGCTCAACTTGTAGATGGGTTTTCATGCAGATCCCACTGTGATCAAGTATAGGCAGTTTGATTCTCAACAACCCCGTCAGATGAAAACTTACAGCCCGCCCTGAAACGAAGATGAATGGGATGATCTTTGATGTTACAGGCCCGGTAGGAGGGAAAGTAGATAAAAGGTGTTTATATGCCATCTTCTGCTGTTAAAATAATGCACAATGCAAAGTCAAAGTAAGCGTTTCTGTTTTAGTAAAATCAGCAGTGGCCTGTAGAACTCTGACAGGGATAAGTAGACCTCTTGCGACGAGAGCATAGAAACAGGCTTCCCTATGTACACCTCTAAAAAAAAAAATCCATCCAGTGGTAAATTTTCACACGTAGACACAGACAACAGTAAAATCAGTCCTTTGTCACAACAGAAGTATTAGCAATTTTGAAATGAGGATGGAGACGACAAGCAATGAATGGCTTGTCAGTGGTGCCTCGGAATACACACAACTGAATTAAAATATTGGTAAACTAAGTGATTGCCCTAGTATTGGTGCTGCAAAACACTTTCCTTTATAAATAAATATTTTTGGAACATATTAGGGAATTTATAATACCTTCAACTTGCTTTCAAAAGATTTTCGAAATTTAGCAAGAGGAAAGACCCAGCACCAGAAAAGAGCCTTTTCTCTGCCCCATAGCCTTGTGCTACGGTTTGGTCAAGATACAAAGCTACCGACATTCCTTTCAGTCGTATTCTCTACAAAAATGGTGGCGGCCCACCAAAAATAACCGCGCGTCCACATTTCAAGGGAAGGCCAGGCCAAGGTTCTACTGTGGGAGCAGCCGTGGCACCCACTGCGCCGGAGGTTGAGGGCAAGAAGCGAGGGTGAAAGTGGGGAGCAGAGGGGTGCACAGCCCACTACCCGCTCCCAGCCTCACCCCAGGAACCCATTTTCCACCCCCAAAATAACTCTATTATTATTCAGTTAATCCTGTAACTCAAATTGGGTGCCGGGCTGCAGGTCCAGGTTTCAGGTCCTGCGTAGGAGGAATGTGCTGCCCTCGCTGGGGTTCCCACGTTGAAATCCGGAGGGAGAGGGGGAAAAAGACAGGGAAATTGTTTTTACCTTTAGAAAACCCACCCTACAAGGAACGGTACCGAAGAGTTAGGATGCTGGCATAAGGCTGCTCGTGTGGGTTTTATTTAGTCCCTCTTGTGCACACATTGTAAGACAGTCTTTAATTGCACTATCACATATTATGATACATATATTATCATGTATAGGATTTGTTGTGGGTTTGGGGTTTTTTCCGCAAGGCTTGATTCAGTAGTCAATAAACCGCCACAGACATAAAGCATTAATCAGCTTTGTGTAATGAATGAGGTTATTTTTAAGGAAATACTTACCTCATTGAGACTCAGTACTAAATACATTTCGCTGTCTTTAGCTCTGGAGGAGAACTCTGCTGTGGGCCGGCAATTCCCAGTTTTCTGTCATCCTTGGTTTCCCAAAAGGAGTTATTTGAGCTCCTGGGGAATAGGGGAAGCCAGGTATCACTGATTCATTAGCTGCATTCACAGCACCTGGAAGGGTGGGTTTGGGGAGGGGGCCACATAATTACAGAAAAGAGCACCCACCCGCGGGTGGGGGGCGGTTTCACCTCCGCCAGCTCCCGCGGGAGAGCTATTTAGGAAACCCCGGCTGTTTGTGGACAGAGGGGGGATGGGATGGAAAGAAGGGAAGGAAAAGGGAAGGGAAAAGGAAAGGAAAAAGGAAAAGGAAATAAAAGGAAAAAGGAAAAGAAAAGGAATGGGAATAGGAAAGGAAAAAGGAAAAAGAAATAAAAGGAAAGGGAAAAGGAATAGGAAAGGAAAAGGAAAGGAAAAAGGAAAAGGAAATAAAGGGAAAAGGAAAGGAAAAAGGAAAGAAAAAAGGAAAGGAAAGAAAAAAGGAAAGAAAAAAGGAAAG
>VXAK01022942.1:0-15478 GCA_013399435.1 Arenaria interpres
GGGGGCGGCCGCCGGGAGCGGGGGCTGGCGCTCGGTGGGGCCGGCGAGAGGAGCGCGGAGCGGGGTCGGGGTGACCGCCGCCGGGTCCCGCCGGGGCTGTGCTCCCGCAGCTGGGGAAAACGAGAGGATCCAGCCTCCGGGTGCTTCCCCTCACGCTGCGAGAGACCCTGCGGGAGCTGCCGCCTTTGTCTGGATTGGGGCCGAGTACCTTCTCCTGCCCGAGGAGGCGGGCGGAAACATTTTTTTATATATTCTTCCTTTTGCAATAGCGTATTTAAGTATGAATGTTGATTTTCATAGACCAAGAACTGATGGCACAATAGGGCATCCCCTGACTAGCAAAACTACCCTATTTATGAAGCTCGTTTCTTACCGATTTTCTTTAATGAGGGTGAACCTCTCTGCTGATTGTTAAGTCTTGTGGAGGAGAAGTGTGTAAGGAGCCCACTTTCCATTAGCTCTGAGCCTTCGTTGCGGATGCATCTGGTTAAAATATTCCGATTCTTAAGTGTTTGTTTTTAATCACCCCCATCATCGTCTCATCAGAGGAGTAAAATAACTGACTAATGGGTGACAGAAGAGGATCTCCCAGGTTTTAAAAACATTGCTGTGTGCTCAGACTTCGACGCAGTAGTTAAAGCGGAGGAAAAACTGTCATGCACTTTACTTTGACTTTTTAATTTTTTATAAAAGAAGACCTTTTTATTTTACAAAGTCTGCCTTTTATGTACATGATGTATGTTCATAAGCTTTTCTGTAACATACTAAAGAAACTGATATTTCAGTAAAGTGTGTTAATGTTTTGCCTTCTTTGTCCTGAATGTTTGCCTGAGCTTCGGCAGGGCAGCGCACACCCCCTCCGTCCCCCCGCTGTGTGACAGGGACCACTTCTTTCCAGCTTCTCACGCCACTGAACTGAACAAAGTTTTTCTTGTGCCCTTCGAGGCAAGGAGGGGTAGAGTGAAGCTGCTCTTCCCCCTCTCTCTCTTTCCTAGCTGTTGTGTCACTGGAAGGGCAGAAGCCCTTTGAGTGGCTAAAATAATGTGACTATTGCATACTTCAGCTGAATAGACTTTTGTCTGTTTTTTAAAGCCTGAAATGAACTGCCATGACTAGCACTGAGATAACTGAAGCAGTGAGGTTCAGCAAACGGATATGGATGGTGTGGGCTTGGCAGCCGCAGCCTCTTTGGGTGCTGGGACTGGGTAACCAACCTTTCCATAAAGGTCACGTCAAGTGTTACTGCACCAGAAGCATCCCCAGAGGTGCCGGTTGCTTTCAGTGGGTTTTTGTCCTGGTTCTCAGTGCTCTTTTCCCATTTTGGTTATCTTTGCAATGGGGGTTGAGGCAGAATTGAAGAACAGGAGAGCATTTCAATCTTGCTTAATAGTTGGTGTTTTTTTTCCTACACAAGTTTTGTTCTAAGTAGGGCGAAGCAGTAGCGGCGGGTGCACAAAATATCTGCATCTCCTGTTTGGTTTTTCACATGTACCAGTATTCATAGGAGAGGCCATTGTGTGCTTCAAAATGCAGCCCGAATAAGGACAAAGGACAAACTAATCCTCTTTAAACCCCAAGTGCGGGTATATATCCTGCTGTAATCAAACAGCAGCATAATCTCTTCTACATCTGGACAGGCACCTCTTGCTGGAGGCAGCAGCGTGCTCGGTGGCTGCTGAGCAAGTAGGTGCTGTCTGCAGTACGGGGAGCAGTAACCTTTCCCTGAACTCAGAGAGGGCAGTGAGTTCACACCTGCTGGCAGAAAGTTTTAGTCTGTTAATATTCATTTATCTAGGTTAATCTTCACATAAAGATAATTTTCTTTGGCCATTACAGTGTTTTCCTTTTTTTTTTTTTTTTTTTTTTTAATAGGACAAGGCAACAGTTTTACAAACAATTTAAAATGGATGGTGGATTAGTTAGCTTTATTAGGTATTGCAACTGTGTGTATGAGTATTTATTTCAAAATGTATCAGCAGTCTCCAAGCCTAGCTTTCATTCAACTGCTTCACTGACAGGCTCTCCATTGAACTTGTATTTATAGTTCACTGCATTTATCTCTCCCAACAATGCACAGAATCCCATGTGACATTCCTTGCCATTTACATGATAATGCACAATTTAACTGTGTAATTCTTAATTCTTCTTTAGCATGTCTTTGTAACTCAGATGCAGCAGCTCTGTAGCATTCACCTAATGAAAATACATTTAAATAATGAACTACTGGCATAAATTTTAAACTGCTGCGAAGAGCAAACTGCTGTGCCACAAACATCTAAGGTTTCATTTCTGTTTAAGTGGCATAACTGTGGTTTTGATGGCTAATGGGAAATAAATCTCCTTTGCAATGTCATTAGAGCCAGACCCCAGATAATTACACCTTTAGAGAAGAAACATGGTTTTCTATTTGGTGACTGCAAACCACCTCAAGTTATATATAGGCTAAGCGTTCAAAAATGGGGTAGTTGTGGGTCGGTGTGAAACTAAAGATGCTGTGCTGGAGAAGCTGTGCACTACTGGGAAAGATGTTTATCCAAGGAGGATGGAGATAACGAGTTTGCATGGATGATGGTAATTCACTTCATTGCTGCATTTTATTCTTGTGTTGCAGATCATCTGCTTCTGTGCCAGAGAAAGCGATGAATTACCATCACATTAAGGAAAACTCACTTTCTTCTGTGTGACTTCTTTAAGGCAAACAGTGCTTTGTGAATTAGTGGTCTGCTACACTTTTTGCATGCCATTTTAGCTGTGTATGCTATCTGATGTTTTACGATCTTCCTGTGGAATCAAGGGGTGAAACTCTAAAACTTTTTCTAGTATAATTTCAATGGCACTTGTCTAACTCTGATTTCTTCCAGTGGAGCTTCCTTGGAGCTGCAGTAATTGGACAGGCAAGGAGGACTATTGCTTGTTTGAGAACAGGAAGACTTCAGGACCTAGAAGCGTCAGTAGAAGGTTGTTCTCGATAGCAGGGTCAGTGGGTTCTGGCTGTGCACTGCCAGCAGCTCAGCAGCACTTCACCTGAGGCTGAAGGCATGGGCTGCAGGACTGGTGTCCGAGCAGGGCTGTAGGGCTTTAGGTCTCCCTCAGCAGAACTCTTCAGGAGGCACTTGGCTCCCCACGCTTTTCACAGGCTTTCAGTGAAGTGTGTGCTCACAGGTGGGCTGCACTGGTGCCTCGGTCAGATGTGAGCTGTTGCAGAGATCTGAGAAGAGCCTTGGAGAGGTTGGGTGGGGTTGGCATCATGCTGTCTGTCCCAGATGAGCAGCGGGAGGTCTGGTCTTCATCTGTGCGGAGACTCGGGCTTAACTGGTAACACTAGCTTCAGAAAGAAAAAAAAAAAAGAAAGGAAAAAAATACCAAGAGGATGTTGTAATTTGAATGCGCATCATTCAGTCCAATATTTCTGTGTGTTTCCCTGATTAAATTCAGAATGCCTCCCCCAGATTTTTTCTTTCATTGGAATCTAAGGAGGCGTGTAGGGTCGAGGGGTGTTGCTACTCCCAGCTCGAGCTCATAGTCGCCGGGATGTTGCCTCCAAACACTGCTAGCGTGAAGGGAGGACAGAGGTCTGAGTTTCCAAGAACTGCCTGAGGGGTATCAAAATTGTGCTTGCAGTGTCCTCTGCACCCCCGGGGAGTACCAGGCAGCAGAGCCTGGGTAAATTCAGTGGGGTTCCCACCTAGTGAAAAAGGCAAGGCATTCGCAGCACAGATCTCCTTTGCTTTTGTTTGCTTGCTCTGAAGTAATTTGCAATCTGCATTTATTTCCATTGTGGGCTTCCCTTTGAGAATTTCCCTCGCTGCTTGGGAAGCTCTTCCCAGGTGCAGAGACACCCCCCCAACACACACACACACAGGCAGCTGCCCTGGGGATGGAGCGGCGTTGGCCACCAGTGCCACACCGTGCCACACTTCGCTGCCTGGCTGAGGCCGTGCCAGCCCATTCAGAGATTGGGGAGATAACTCAAAGACACTGAAAATATAGTTAGTTACACTTTGACTTACTGGGCGTACAGCACACTCTTAACATCACCAGCACAGATTTTGTGGTTTGCTTTCCCTTTGAAGTTCAGTGCATCTCTTTTTTAATGGTAATAATGCTTAGAATTTTCTCACTGGTGTTACTAGGTGGTCTGGGACTGGCTTGGCTATGGGATCCTATTAAGACTTAATCCCATTTTGCATGTTACTCCTACTTTGCAACCACAGCATAAAATGTAGTCGCTCCTGCAGAGCTGCCCTCCCCGGGCTGAAGGCAGCGGAGCCCCCGCCAGGGTGGGCCGGGCACCCGCCACCTCCTGCCACCCGCGGCCACCTGGAAGAGCTGGTACCTTGCCATCTCGGGTGCTGGGGTAGCTCCCCCCACCAAAGTAATGCACCCTCCTCTGGGCAGAAGTTATTTCTCACCCTGGTGACTTGCGGCCCCAAAGACTATAGGAGAGCGATCCCATCTGACAGCACGCCAGCCTGGACCCGGGGAAAAGAGCTCCGGCTGGATTGTTGGAGGATGAACAACAGTCATAGGACAAAAAGAGGGTCTGATGCTGCAATCGGATGGCCTGGTTTTGAGTCATCCCGCTATTCAGTCACTTCTTGTGGGTTTGGGGCTGTGGGGTTTCGTGTGTTGAGGCACTTGGACCAATGCAGGAAGGAAACACACCCAAGGGGAGGCTGACTGCAAAATGCAGCTATCGCTGATGCAGGGAGTATTGAGCAGACGTCCTGAAAACCCGGACCTGGCCAGTTCCTATCCCAGAGAGGAAAGGGCAGGCAGGGGGATTTCAGGTGGGATAATAGCAGAATGCAAGCTGGGGAAGAGTAAATTACAGCATATTGTAATACAACTAACGCAGGCAGATTTAACTTGCAGTTACACGTACTGCTGGGATATCACCACACTTGTCTACCCTGTCACCTGCGCTTTTTTAAGTGTCACAGTGTCAAGCCGGTCCTTGGTGTCAAGTCAGCAGAAGGTGTTTTTGAGGAAGTAGTCAAAGGCATGGAAGTTCCAAAAAATAAATAAATTTTGAGGCACTTAAAAGTAGGTGAATTCCACCCCCGCCCCCAACTACCCTCCCTTAAAGCCCCTCTTCTGCCAAAAGCCTTCTCCTCCCCTGGCTGGGATCTTAAAAAATGCCTTGCAGTGAGGACAGGCGGGCATTTACCTCAAGTGATACTAACACTAATGCAACTCATTAATGAGGTAAGGCATGAACACATTTTCTATCAGTATCTCCAAAGCCAGCACAAAGGAAGAGGGGTGTATTTCTGCATATCATATGTTTCAGTCAGAGCAGTCATAATTTTTTAATGTACCTGTCTTGCCGGTTTCCTTTCTGTGTCCTGCTGTGGGGAAAAGGGCATTAATAAACCATGGTTTAAAGCTGCTGTTGTCAATTTTTTTTAGCCATTCATGATTTCTTGTAGACGAGCTAGGAGTCTGCTCACAGTATTTATTCAAGTGGTTGCAGTTAGTCAACTTGCTTTAGTTTAGCTGGGTCACCTTCATCACCCCCATCATCATTTTCAATGCCCGTTAGTATGTTCAAGCTAAGCAAAAAGGTAATAGCTTCCTTTGTTTTGTTAAAAATATATAGGATTAGCTCATCTGACAAAGAGTTGCTTGGGTTTTTTTATCAGTGCAGTGCAAAATCAGGTGGCATACATTATGAATGAACCTGGATGCAAGAATCTGGAGAGCATTAATGGTATTATTTCCTTTCACACCAGTTACCCAGCAAGGCAACTGCGCAGTGGAGATATTCCTGGTTTAATAGCCACCCGAGATCAAAACCAGGCCCTCTGTTTACAATTAGTTAACTGCAAGTAACAGATTAAATCCTTTTCTGATTTACAGCCCTGCAGGGGTAAGAGCAGGAATTTGCCTGCAATTTGGATGCAAAAGCTGGGATGAGTATTATTTAAGATACGGCTTCGTCCCATAAAGACGACGAGGGGGGTGACCGTGGTGCTTCTTGCTCCTCTCTTTGCTGACCGAGCCACCAGGCTGCCAGGAATCCGGCTGACAGGGCCTGCTGTGAGAGTCAGGGTGACGGGAGGTTTTCCGAGCTCCTCTGTCAAGGAATGTTTCAGGTTGTGCCAGAAGGGAGGCAGCCATCTTCTGGCTCGTAAAAACAGGGACCTGTGTAGAAATTTATCAAAAGTAGCAGCAAAGACGAAAAAGGAAAAAAAAACGTTCAAACCGGGAATGTCGCACTGAGTCCATCTATATTACTTTCAAGGCTCATTAAAGTGGTTTTGAGTCATTTCCTTCCAAAAAAATGTGGCACAGTGCAGTGGGGGATGGAAACAGCCTGGGGACCAGCACAACACTTTAGGAGGGATGCTGTCCAGGGACAGAGTCTGCAGGCATTTATCCTTCCCTTTGAGCCACTGCAGAGGAACTGCTAACCAGGTTCTTCAGGTGCCTGTCAGCTGTAGAACAAAGGATGGCAAGTGATGACTGACAGTTCTCTTACTGGTTTGTCTTTTATTATAGAGATAGTGAAATACCTGACTTCCTGCAGATGAGTGGTTGGAGCCGATACTGATCGGTTAAAGGGATGGTCCTGGGTTAAGTCTTCTGTTTTTCTTTAAGAAGAAAACCAAACCATTTCCCTTCCTTATGTTTCTATTAGTGCTTCAGATGATTAAAAATAAATTAGAAATGCAATTTACTCATCAGAGAATAGTCTAGATAGTCATTTTACTAGTATTTTGCTCCCTTGTAATCAAGGCACATAAATGAGACATTTTTCGTCACTAGTGAATCTTCAGGCAGTCTCATTTTCAGGCACTTTCCTACACAATCTGGACACTGCAGTAACTGACCCTTAGACTCTACAATTGGTATTCCTTGAAATTAAGTTATTCCCATAAAAAATAATTAAAATTATTTCTTCACATATTTCATAAAAGACAATATTTAGGATTTTTTTCTTCTGTATCTTAATAGACCAGGCTACATTTTTTTCTCTCTCAAACTGTCAGGTTTAGCTCCTTTATGCCAAAAGGAAAGCAGACAACTGTTTTGTGTGGCAACATCTATTTCCTATAAAGCATCACAGCAATCCCACCCGCCTTACCAGTGCTCTTGGTGACATCAGGAAAGTGGTCTCTGATCGGAGGCACAGGACAGGCAGGTTGCCTACTGAAGTATGGATCACAAGCTTGGCTGCTTGATGGGTGATGTACTGATGCTTGTGCAGGTATGGGCAGTTTGGGTTAAATCCCAAGCATGTGTGTCATGTCAGCAATTGATACGAGTCAGGGCACTGGTGAGCACAAGAGCCAGAGAGGCTTTGTCTGGCCCTGGGAGAAGAAAACCCTCAGGATCAGCCCCAGCGCAACCATCTCCTTTCCTCTCCCTTTGCCTCCCACGCCCTTTGGTTGAAAATAGGTCTTTAAGCCACAGAGCAACCCCAGGCACATTCAAAACAGAAGACCCAGGGAGCTGGAAGATCTGTGCTGACACCACTGCTGTCGGTGTCACCCAGCCTCGGCAGGGGACGGAGCCAGGCTCCTCCAGCAGCAGTCACCGTCTGCCGCCGGCACGGAGCCATGGCTCTGCACCCCGCTGGGCTCCAGGCACCGCCAGCCCCGCAGTTGTGGGGCCACATGTGCCATGTCCCGGCTGTGCTTGGGAACGGGAGCCAGGACAGGCTGGATGGATGGGCTGAGACCAACAGGATGAGGTTCAACAAGGCCAAGTGCCGGGTCCTGCACTTGGGTCACACCAACCCCCTGCAGCGCTACAGGCTGGGGGAAGAATGGCTGGAGCTGCCCAGCAGAAAAGGACCTGGGGGTGTTGGTGGACAGCTGGCTGAACATGAGCCAGCAGTGTGCCCAGGTGGCCAAGAAGGCCAACAGCATCCTGGCCTGTGTCAGGAACAGCGTGGTGAGTAGGACTCGGGAGGTGATTGTCCCCCTGTACCGGGCACTGGTGAGGCTCCACCTCGAGGGCTGGGTCCAGTTTTGGGCCCCTCACCACAAAACAGACATTGAGGGGCTGGAGCGGGTCCAGAGAAGGGCAACGGAGCTGGTGAGGGGTCTGGAGCACAAGTCTTGTGAGGAGCGGCTGAGGGAGCTGGGGGTGTTAAGCCTGGAGAAAAGGAGGCTGAGGGGAGANCGAGTTGACATAGTGCTCAGGAATATGGTTTAGTGTTGGTTTCTTTTTTTTTTTGTCAGGGTTAGGTTGACGGTTGGACTAGATGATCTTAAAGGTCCCTTCCAACCTAGACAATTCTGTGATTCTGTGACAGGCACAGCCCTCATCCCACACAAGTGGGAAACGCGACACATGATTTCTAGCAGGTACCAAGGGGCAAAACCCAAGGATGTTTCTGTGTATTTGCTAATAAAAGGTGTTGCTGTGCTCCAGAATTGGTGCTTCTCCCTGCCAGGATCACCCTCAGCATTTCAGCAGCTACGGCTGCTCTTGAGACACAGAGTTTGACCTTGGAGCTGGGGAGCAAAAGCTGAAGGATCCATGAGGAAGCAGGGAGAGGTGTCCTGCACGCCGAGGCTGCAGCTGTGTGCTGCTCAGCTGAGGCTCACCAGCCCTGCCAGCCAAGAGGCTGGGACAGGGGGACAGGGGCCACCGAAATCAGGGGGTGGGAAGGCCGCAGAAACTCAGCAGAGTCTGGCCAGCAGGAAGGAACATGCTCCAGTGAACTCATCTCTTCTGATGGCACCTAAAGCGCTTACATCCTTATTTACGACATCCCGGTGCGTTGGAGTGCCTCGCCTCGGGCTAAATGGGAATGAGCGAACACCACCTCTCTGAAGGGAACTCCAGCGTATTGGCCCCTAACGCACTGTTCAAACCCCTCAACTCCTCGTCTTTATCACCTAGATCATTTTTGCTGCTGTCCACGCTTTGCTGCAAAGTTCTCAGACACCACAGATGTTTGCACAAGCCGGCACACGTTATACCACGTACAGACAAGCGTGTGTGCTCTGTGGGGCATGCTGCCTCCTCGCTGCGACTCTGGGCTGGAGGACCTACCCACACTTACACATAGAGCCCCAGAAACACCAGCAAGGATGGTAAGGAACACACAACATGCTATTTTATGATGAAATGCAAATAAGTGTTTTCTTCATTGTAATTTTTCAATCTGCTGTCAATTTAATGATCCCCATCAGCTTCCTTCAATTGCAGCAACTATAGATACGTTCACAGCCACCAAGAGAATTTCTTCTCAGAAAGAAAACTGTACTTACTGAACAACTTTAAAAAATATCCTGCCTGATACAAATTACTCAAAAAAAATTGTTAACATTTCAATTCTCACTTTGCATAATAGCTGAAAAATATAGGTGTGCCAGAAAGAAAGGGCAGAATTTTGACTTCTAACATTTCAGATGTGTGTACATCTTCCTGAAATTGTTGGTAAAGGGCAAATACAAGAAAAGCATTTCTAGCATCTCTGTACAACTTCCCAGGAGCTGAGATATAGCATGGATAGATAATAAATAATGATATTCATGATTAAAGATAACGCCATGAACCATTCAGAGATAGAAGTACAATAATTTCTGTGGTAAGGAATGAGTTTGGCAACCAAGATGAGTTAGGCATCTCAGTGCTCTTGTAGGGAGTGTCTTATTGCCCTTGTGCTACGGAGAGGAAAACAGGAATGGAGAAGCCAAGGGCACGTTGCATGGCGCTGGCAGAGCCGGAGCACCCAACTTACCAGGAAAGCAAGGCCAGTGATGGGTGAGCTCTAGCAAATATTGCGTTAAAGGTGGAGGTAAGCTAAGGTGAACCTCACATCAAAGCCGCCAGGAGATGGGTTTTCTTCTGCTAGCCATGCTGCACGGGAGCACCCTGCTCTCTCTTCAGAGGTGCTCTTGATGCTGTGGGCCGGTGGGAGCCTTCACCATCTGCCACGGGCAGGAGGGGACCTAGTTTGTGGCCCCTCAGGGGACCCGCTTCCCCCAGCCGGCAGCTGGGGGCTCAGGCTGCCGCCGGAGCCGGCAGAAAGCTTGCTCCTGCTCCTTGGCTCCCCCCGCACCTCTGCCCGCTGCCGTGTTACTGCCCTTGCAACAGCAACACGCACAGCTCACCTTGTTTCCCAACAACACCAGGCAGGCTTCAGGGTAAAGACAAGGTAATGCAGTCCTGCGATTATAGTTACAAGCCTCAGGGTCATAATTGCAAGTAAAAGAAATCTGTGACATGGTTATAGCCTGTATTTAATGTGACATCTTTGTCAGTCTCATATTTCTCCCAGAGTCTTTGTGTGACATGTGCCTTAAAGGGCAGAGATGTGGATTTAATAGAATAATGCGACTGCAGGCACTCCTCAGCATCCAGATTAATTATCTCTCTTTTTCTCCATATTTTCACTAGATCTTTCTGCTCCTAATGAGCACAAACG
Source organism: Arenaria interpres (assembly GCA_013399435.1). NCBI lineage: Eukaryota > Metazoa > Chordata > Aves > Charadriiformes > Scolopacidae > Arenaria > Arenaria interpres. Next base: position 10,391 of record VXAK01022942.1, read on the forward strand.
TGACATCAACAACCTCACATGCCCACATCTTTTGTCTTCTGGGGTCCCCGTCCTGGGGAGATGGTTTAATACACAACCTTACACTATGCTGAAAATCTGTAAGGTTTTACCCAACAGTGCTGCATTAACTGTACATATTTTCTGTTGCGTCCATGGTCTTTGTGCCTTCCTGCCATTGCTAGCAATCAGCCGGAGCATCTTTGGATACGTTATTAACAAGAGAGGAAAAAGAAGCTCTGTGCTGGTGAAGCCTTTCGGGGCAAGCTCCTGCTCTAGGTATTGCTGCCTCAGGAGTGTCAGGCTTGCACCGTGCCGGTGCAGGTTTGCACAGCGGTGACTCTGATGGGACACACTGACCCCTTTGGGGTTGTCTCTGGACTTGCTTCTAGGACACGGCACCCGCCACCACCCGCCGGCTGGTCTGGCCCCAGTCTTTGGTCGCCCTCACCTTAGTGGGGACAGAGGCAGCCTCCCAGCACGCCTGGCTCAAAGCCCCTCCTGGTGGAGCAGAGCTTTGGAACTGGAATTTGAAGCTGCTGGGTTGGAGGATCGGGAGCAGCGCGGTGTACCAGCGCGGGCATGCGTGCTGATGGGGGCGTGGGAATGACTTGGAAAGATTTGGGATCTCAGGGCTGGGTTTCAGGGCAGACATACAACTAGGAAATGATTTTTTTGCTGCCTTGCTGTTGGGGTAGGAGTTTGCTCTTTTAAAAGTGTGGATTGTAATTATTTTCAGATTAAGCCATACAAGAAATGCATAGTTTTATGCACTTTACTCACTCTGTGGTTGTGCAAATAAAACCCTAGGGACACAGCAGAAGAAAATCAGGCCATTTTATGCTGTTGACTACCTAATTTAATTACTGTTCAACCCAAGTTCAGAATAACTGGGTTTGAAAACAAGAAAATAAATATACTTTTATTAAGACAGGAAAGTAATGAACTCAAGTCATTAGATGTAGGTGAGGCTTCTGTAGATCATCAGATATCAAACCCAATGGAGTCACAAAGGCCACCTAGTATTAGCAACACTTCCAGAGTTCAGGAACACAGGAAGGATTTTATTTTCATAAAATAAAACTGATTTTCTAGTTTTCTCCCAGCAGAAGTCAAATCAGAATCAGGTTTAGAATGTGATTAGCCAAAAATGTAAACGTTTGATCTTTCTTGGTGGTTTAGGTGGCTTTTTTTGGGGGGNTGTTTTGTCTGTTGAGGGTTGGGGATAGTTCTGTTCGTTTGAATTAGACTGTGAGTAGTGTCAGCTGAAATAAGTCTGGCATTCATATGCTCCTCACAGAGCATCAAGTTTTGCTCTCTCAACACTTTTCTTAAGCACATTGCACTCAGGATTCCCTATGACAGGTTTGCACCTGGAGGCAAAGTCAGTTCCTGCCCCCCCCTCTCCCCCTCCCCCTTCCCTTAAACCCCATGTCTTTTCACATCAAGTATTTAATTTTCCTTTGTTCAGGATAAAATGGTATGTAAAGTATGTGTTGCCATGGATGCAAAACTGAGACCTTCTCCAGGTAGATTTCCAGCAGGATATTTAACATCAGAGGGCACTACGCACGGATGGCAAGACAGAGACAGATTAGGGCAGGGAGAAGCAACTGTAGCTTGAAAGTGTCTCGTTGAAATAAAGCAAATCCTGTGCTTCCTGGGGGATTGCTGGGCTTGTTCTCCATGTGCTCAGCAGCATTCCTCTCTCAGCACTCGGTTTTCTCCCTTCCCTCCTCCATGTGCCTCCCACCATGCGAATGGCGTGGATCATTTCTATTTCCCACCCAAACCCACTCAGATTTGAGCTGTGGCCTAGGTAAATAATTTTTTGTGTATCCTGCAGATTAAGGAGCGATGGCATTTTAAATACCGTGGGAGAGCGGTGTGAAGAAGAATGGCTGGGAGTGGTGCAAGAGGATCCCCGACTGGTGAATGACCCAGCAGGGGGATGCTACTCATCCACGGAGGGCAAGCAGGCAGGGAGAAGGGAACGCGCAGCTGCTCACGGCTCGAGGACTTCTGGAGATGACACCTCTGCTGCCGTGTTTTCTTCTCACAGCAGATGAGGCCATGCACCCGGGTTTCATGGACAGCACACAGGGCAGTGTTGAGCCATGGGTGAGAAGCAATCATCTCACAGGAGTGCTATAGCACCAGAGAGCGACACAGAGGGCGTGTAGTATAGATTAATGCATTTCAAAAGTGGTTTACAGTGTTCCCCTAACTTATATTCAACCTTATTTTTTATACCTATTACATCTGCTGCAGCTTAACATCCTTTCCTTTCAGCAACAGCATACTCATAGCAGAACATCAGTTTGCCATGGTAATTACTTTGGACTGTGGCCTCCACAAAACTCCACTAATACAGTTTCATTTAATTTTGTCTAAAGAGGGCATTGCTTCCATAGACTTGCACCAAAATTGGCTCATTTTGCTTCAGATTATCTTTTCCCAAAGGATTGCATTATTGCAGCCTGCACTTGCTCCCCACTGCTGAAAGCACACACTTTAATCCAGCTTGGGACACAAGTTAAATGCCTTTTTAGGGTTTTTTATATTTTTCCTGTGTATTTGTGGGCAGGGCACCGCCAGAGAGCTGCTCAGTGGTGGCTGCTGTGTAGTGGAGGGGGCCAGAGGAGCCTGCAGTTGGGTAGGCATGAAGCCAAAATTAGTTTCTTGTTCGGGCAGCCCACTATGGCTGCTAGTGGGGCAGGGCAGAGGTGAGGGCATCTGCAGGAGCATCGGGAGCCATCTCTGCCCTTGGTTCCAACAGTCACCCTGTTGTAGGGCCCTCATTCCTTTGTCATTCATAAAAGCTACCGCATCAGAAAGGCACTTTCTTTTTTCTAACTGAAATAGGCTTTAATAAAGCTATTGTATTTGATCACTGGCTAAGGAAACAATAATTTAGCATAATAGGAAAAGATCATTAATGTTCAATGAACCTAACACTCTGCTCTAGTTTTTGCTGCCCTAGAGAGATGAAGTAAACTCTTCTTCCTTAATTGAAGACTAAATAGAGTACATTTCATTTTTCATTTCCAGCACTTTTTCCAATAGGCTTGTGATGTTCGCTAATGTGTACTGAGAGGGGTGGACTGCCTGGCAGCAGGGGGAAAAATGGGTGGGAGGGTTTAGAGCACATAAAAACTTGCTTGTTCTTCATCAGATGGCTCTCTAGGGCCTTCAACTTGTCTTGACAAGCCTCATTTCAAAAGCCCCCAAGGAGCACGACGGGGAGATGTGGTGGTCTGTTACATTGCGAAGTAGAGAGGAGCAGAGAACAATGTTCTCTGTCCCCTCTCCCACAGCCATCCTTCCACAAGGCACCTGCAGCATGGAGCTGCACTGCTGAGTTCTCTCCCAAGGGATTCTCTGGGGCACAGGGGGGTTTCCGAGCTGCCAGGTGAGTGGATTTCCTCCTGCCAGGGTCAGATGGAAGGAGCCTGCACTTGGGCCACAGCAACCCCATGCATCGGTACAGGTTTGGGGAACTGGGGCTGGAGCTGCCCAGCAGAACAGGACCTGGGGGTTCTAATTGCCAAGCAGCTGAATATGAGCCAGCAGTGTGCCCAGGTGGTTGGACTCGATGATCCCAAGGGTCTTTTCCAACCTGGAAGATTTGATGATTCTATGATTCCATGAACGTTGCCAGAGCTCTCTCCCACACCAGCCCCGGCAGCCAGTTCAACCATCAACCCTACTCTACAAAGTTCTCCCCTAAATCATATCCCCCAACACCACAGCTAAACAACTCTTAAACGCATCCAGGGATGGTGACTCCACCACCTCCCTGGGCAGCCTGTTCCAGTGTCTGGCCACTCTTTCTGTGAAGAATTGTTCCCTAATGTCCAGTCTAGGCCTACCCTGTTGCAGCTTGAAGCCATTCCCTCTTGTTCTATCGCTAATTACCTGTGAGAAGAGACCAGCACCAACCTCTCTACAGTGTCCTTTTCAAGTAGCTGTAGAGAGTGATGAGGTCTCCCCTCGGCCTCCTCCTCCTCAAACTAAATAGTCCCAGCTCCTTCAATGGCTCTTCATAAGATTTATTCTCCAGGCCCTTCCCCAGCTTCGTTGCCCTCCTCTGCACCCGCTCCAGCACCTCAATATCTCTCTTGTATTGAGGTGCCCAAAACTGGACACAATACTCCAGGTGTGGCCTCCCCAGTGCTGAGTACAGGGGGACAATCACCTCCCGACTTCTGCTGGTCACACTATTTCTAATCCAAGCCAGGATGCCGTTGGCTTTCTTGGCCACCTGGGCACACTGCTGGCCCACATTCAGCCGCTTGTCAATTAGAACCCCCAGGTCCTTTTCTGCCAGGCAGCTCCAGCCACACTTCCCCCAGCCTGTAGTGCTGCCTGGAGTTGCTGTGGCCCAAGTGCAGGCCCTGGCACTTGGCCTTGTTGAAGCTCATACCATTAATGTTGGCCCATTGATCCAATCTAGCCAAGTCTCTCTGTAGAGCCTCCCTATCCTCATGCAGACCAACACTCCCGCTCAACTTGGTGTCATCTGTGCACTTACTGATGACACACTCTGTGTCCTTATCAAGGTCATCGACAAAGATGTTAAACAGAAAGGGCCCCAACACTGAGCCCTGAGGAAGACCACTTGTGACCGGCCGCCAGCTGGATTAGACTCCATTGACCACCGCTCTTTGGGACCGTCCATCCAGCCAGGGCTTGATCCAGCAGGTTGTGAGCCCATCCAGGCCATGGCAGCCGGTTGGATGGTCAGGGACAAGCGACTGGAAGCCGACGGGTAACTGTGCTGCAGTGGGAGCTCATCTCAAGAAAACAGAAAAATATTTACAGCGCATATGGCTACACTGCCTCGAGTTCCAGTCAGGCACCACAGATAACAACCGTGCCAATTGCAGTGATAATCAGCAATAAGATTAAGGGTAATAGCTTGTTCCGCAGCAACGGCGAGTCCCTGGCGATGCAGAGCGGATTCGGAGCCCCTGAGGAGGGGCTGTGTGCGGGTGTGACCTCTGCAGGCCACCAAATGGCGGGGCTCTGGGGGCGCTGGGCTCTGCCGGGCCGGGCCCCCACGTCCTCGGAGGGCAGCTCCGCCTGCCC
>VXAK01022943.1:4582-32557 GCA_013399435.1 Arenaria interpres
CTTCCTTCCTTCCATGTGCATGAAGAATCCACTCAAACTCACAAGAAAAACCAGAAAGCATTAAACTGGAAAATGCTTGGGACTTTTATCCCCCTCCAGGTTCCTGGATGTTTGCAGAGTTCAGTTACAGAAAGGTCAGAGCCAAACCTTTCTTGGCAGTGTCAGGCAATGCAATGAGGGGCCTGGCCCCAGACTGCAGCCCGGGAGGTGCAGGTTGGATGGAGGGAAGCACACCTTCCCCCAGAGCGGGGAGCAGCCTTGGGGCAGGTCCCCAAGAGGGTGGAGGCTCTCCATCCTGGGAGGGTTCAGGAAAACTTCTAAAACAGCCCAGGAAAGAGGGACTAATGCAACCTCCACGTGTAAGTGAAGGAAACGATTCTTTTGAAGCAAACCAGGAGAGGGTATTACTCAAGGTCCTCAGACTGCATGCCAGGCAAAGATAGAGGTCTAGGCAAGTTTTCCTTTGTTGTTATTGACGTGGATGAGGAAACGAGTCTTTGTGCAGGCTCTGGTAGAGAAACAAGCTGTATGTGGGGCAGGGCAGCTTGATAACATGGTCAAGAGTGCTCCAGATGGGGCCTCACCAGGGCAGAGTAGAGGGGGAGGATGACCTCCCTCGACCTGCTGGCCATGCTCTTTGTAATGCACCCCAGGAGACCGTTGGCCTTCTTGGCCACAAGGGCACATTGCTGGCTCATGGGCAACTTGTTGTCCACCAAGACTCCCAGGTCCCTCTCTGCAGAGCTGCTCTCCAGCAGGTCAACCCCTAAAATGTACCAGTGCGTGGGAAGCTTGGCTATAAAAATGTGCTGGGGGTTCGAAGCTCTTGTTAGAAGCAGAGTGGAACAGGGCATGGCACTGAAGTGCCCTGTCTCACTGAGCTCAGTATCTACCATCAGAGGAAGGCAAATCACCTCATTCCTTTCACCAAGCTTGGTAAATTTATCTTGAGGCCAGTTAGGTCTTGCTGGTGGAAGGCTATTCTCAAAGCTGCCCTTTCCAGATTAAAAACCTCCTAACGTCCAGCCTATGTTTACTCTTGCGGTTTGCACCCATCTGCATGACCTCTCGTAAGACGTGCACCACCACAGCAGTGCTTCTGTCCAATTCTGCACTTGGCTGAATGTGACTAAGGATGGCCAGTCCTGCATAGCAACTTTCCAGATGTGATCCCGTTGGATCACATACCCACATTGGGTAGTGTTAATCCTTCCCTGTCTCTACTGATGTCTCTTCTGCCCTGACTTAAACTCATATTTGCCGTTATGTGGCCATGCCACACAGATGGCTCATAGTTGTCTGAAGGTCAGCCAGTCTGTTCAAGCCTTTCTCTTCCTTTGTTATTTTCAGCTGATGAGTTTGCAGTACAAATACATGGTGTTTGCTACAAGTGCGCAATTTTTCACTGCTAGATTTCAGCCCATCTCTGCCTGGTTGTTCTCTGTACTTGGTCACTGTCAAGCTTTGCTCTGTCAACAAACCTCATTTATTATGGCTTTCTTTTGGCCATCCAAGCCCAAATCCAGTCTGACAGAACCATAATAAAAAGGTTGCCACTGGATTAATGATTACACTTGCCCGTTCTTTCATCATTCACTATTCTAACTAGTCCCTTGCCTTGAGCATGTTATAATCTTTGGGCTTTCTTCCTGCTTTCTATTTGCTGAAAATACAACCTAGAAATTTACCTTTTCTGCATATAAAGCACATATCCACATTCTGTAGTTTCTCTCCTCTTAGTTACATGGAAAAATTAACTGTTATTATTTATTTCTACTCTCCAGTAGAAAATCCATTTTGGCTGGATTTTGAGGGTTTCTGAGTTTATCTCTGTGTATTTCAAACTCCCAACCACTCCATGGTGTGTGTGTGTTTGCAGCATGGGATCACCCTCCTCAAGAACTGGAAGGGCTTGACAAGCTCCAGAAAGACAAGCCACATAATTATGGGGTTGTTGTGCTGATGGAGTTATCCACACAGGGTGAAGCCACTCTGCAAGACCAGAAAATGCTTGTAAAGAGCTCAAACCACTTATGATGCCAAAGGTTTCTATATCTTCTGGGAGAACAAGCTGTGTGACACACAACCTCATTATGACATAGCCACGCTGATGAGGTGGTTTAAACAGTATCATGCCAGAAGGGAGAGACCTGAGCTTTGATCCCAGGTGTGTTATAGCACTCAGGGTTTCCAAGGGCGCTGTGTGCCAACAGGACTGATATCCCAAGTACTGGGTGGCCAACTGAAAAAGCAAAGCAGCAAAAGGCCACAAGAACAGAGATGTAAACACAGTTATGGAGATGTAGATGTACTCGGGGTTAATCAAGGTCAAGGATGGCCTTTCCTATCAGCAAGGGAAATAATTATGTGTCTCTGCCCTAATTATAAGCTTATTTAAATGAATTAGCCAGATGGAAAAGCAGGCCAAGGGAGATGCAATGCCAACTGATACAGGATCAACAGCCCGGGTTTCTGGATGCCACGATCTTGCCCAGCAGCAGCAGAACTTTAGCTTTGCTTGCTGAACTCAAACGCAAGCAGCTGCATGTGAGCCAGGGAAGAGGTCACGCTCCTCAGAGGAGAAACAAAAGCAGCTCAGTTACCATTGGTGTTACAGAGTGCACAAGAAGCTCCCAAAGCTAACGTGCTGGTGCATCATCTGTAAGTGTAAAGGCATGACCCAAAAGCAGACTGAGTCGTTCCAAGCCTGCACCCTCTGCCTCCTCTGAGTCTCCACCACACCACCTCATCTTTCTGAACCTCTTTATGCCAGATCAAACTCGCCATCATCTTGTCTCTACCCTGCCCCACTCCTTCTGCCCAGGTCAGGAGCCAAAACGGTAAGACATCTCATGTAGATCTTTGTACCTGAGCTGCCATCTGCACCTTGGCTGTGCTGAGCCAGCCCCATTCTGACAGAGTAGAAGTATTAAACATCAAATGAATTGAGGACGGCTTTCTAATCTGAGCAATGTCTGCTGAAGCTATGCAGACCTTATTCTGAAGATGACACTCAACAGTGAGGCCAGGGTGTCCAAATAGCACCACTCACATGTTCTGTACTTCCCTGTTACTTTGGAACTGTGAAGCTCAAAGGCTGACAACTTCTCTTATTTCTTCTCCTAAAACCAAAGCTGGCCATGAGATAATAAGGAATGGCTGGCAGCCAGCAGGAAGAGATCCTTGCCTGCAGATCTGTTCCTGGAAAGCAAAGGAAATAAAAGGACAGTTTGCATGAGAAAGAAAGCAGAACACAAAATTAGAGGCCAACATTTTTCCCTCCCTGGACCGTGTAATTAATATCATTGGTTTTAAAAACATTATACAGAGAGATGAAACCTATACCCATTCTTCAATTCTACAGCTGCAGGCAGTGAATCCTGTGCTATTTGATTATCTGAATGCTCAGATTGGCAACAAGAGTAGTTTCTTCTCTCCTGAAAAGACCAGTTAATAACAGACTCAGCTGGGGACACAACAAAATATGTTTTTTCTGCCCTTTGCTAAAGAAATATATTGCTGTCAATGGTAATTAGAGGCCATCAAAGCACTGGGGAACAGGAAGGCTTACTAAGGAAAAAGGTGCTTTCAGAAGAGGTTAGTTCATTAACTTTCTCAGTTGCTTTTCAAATATAGCTTGGTTTGGAAACTGAGGCACCTCTAAGGAAAATCCATAGACAAAGCAGAAATAAGGAAATTATTGAGGACAGTTCTTTGAAATGTAAGAGAAAAAAAATGCCAGTAAATGGAAATGTGACATGAATTAACCATCCCCAACATCATCATACTTGAAGATGAAAAAAGATAAAGGAGAACAAAAGAGAGAACAACTTTTCATGGCTGCATTTGGAGCAGGCACATTTGTATTTATTTATTTATTGCTTCTCAGTTAAACACAAAGAAGACACAACAAGGACCAAACAAGGACATTGCAATATTTGTGGACAGTGAAAATGGCAATTTGGCTGCTATGTAAATGTCCAGAGTTTTGGGGTATGAACTGGAACAGCTCTTCAGAGAGAGGATAATACTATATGTGAGGACAAGCTCTCCAGAAGGAAAAGGGGTATTTTCAGCACCCAGAGGCTGTGCCTGACTAAGTGGCATCAGGCATGTTGATACCCACCCTGCTTGTAACTCACTTGGCTGTTTGTCTCTGACACATGACAGAGCTATCTGAGCAATGACGTTAACATACCTCAACCTACACTGTGTAGGCGCTAGGTGTCCGAGTCATCCGGTCCTTCTTTATTTCTCAAGGTGATGAACACGCTGCACAAAAGTACAAAAGTTCTGAAAAGAGCCCAGCTTCATGTGTAACCATTCAAATAATGCAGCGTTTTCAGCAGAGAGCAGCACTCAAAAATTTCCTATGTGACCAGGGCCCACAAAGACTCCTAGGGACTCAGATGCCATCAAACACAAAACGTATTTTAAAAGCAGGTCTTTCTTTTTATGTTTTCAAAAACATTCTCTGAATGGGAAACAATTAGAGGAGGGTCATCACAGAATGATACATAATTGATAAGATTTTTTCTAATAGATATCCTAATAGATACATAGAAAAAAACCCTCTTAAAGACACCCAAAAGATACAACTGAACAATTTAATGTGATATGATAGGATGTGACAATTTGATGTGATGTGATAGGGGCAAGTAAGGGTGAGGGGTAAATGGCTTCACTTGACAATTCAAGACTGAGAATTCCCTTTCTGGAATGGAAACTGATCACAAATCAGTTTTTATTTAATTACCTTTTAAATTCAAATTTTTAAAATCTGAAGATTTACAATCTCTAACTAAAAACTCTATGAGCTCTCTTTTTCTCTCTCAGACAAGCTCATGCACACTGCTGTAATATGCATTACAGGTCATTTTCCTACTAAAACCAATTACAGATTTGTTATAGTGAATAATTACGTAGAAGATGGAATTTGTATTTGTCTCGGTACTTTATAAAATTCCCTCAGTAGGTTTCAAAACAAACCTAGACAGTGTTTTCTGAAAACTGTACTGTGGGTAGGTTCATGCTGATTTTGCTACAAAAGACAATATGCTAGAAATGACTTGTTTTTTGATAAGCTTAATAAAAACTAAAGAAGATCATATGAAATGATGATGGAGCATTTGGATTTTTTCCCTTCTGGACTTCTATTCAAACTGAAATCCAGATTACTTGTCTGCACTGGTCTTGAAATGCTCACTTACAAATTTAGTACAGCTTTGGAAAATTGGAAAGCTCACAGGAATAATTTCTGAGGAACCATTTAGTATACTAGACAAATGCTCAAAACAATTTTGTCTCACTGATTTTGAATTACCACTGGTTTATAGTAGGCAGTGTCTTTTTTTTTTTTTTTTGAACAGTAACTAGTCATTAGCCTCACCTTCTTGCACAAGCTTGATTTTCCATGTTTAAGCTGAGCCGTTTCCAGCACAGCTCCACAACCAGTGAAATGCATATGCAATCATTACGTTTGTTTATCTGCTTAATGTGCTAGCAATTAAAATGAGGTGCAATAGGTGTTCGCCTCTTCACTGGGGAGGTTGTCTTCTGAATCACCATGGGATTGTTCTCCTTCTTTCAGATCCTCAGTGTAGCTTAAAGACTGAGAAGCGTCTTTACATTGTGATACACACAATGATTGAAACTGGTATGAAGAATACTGGTGTAAAATCACAGTGTGCATGAAAACACTTCTTGGAATATTTTAAATAGGAAATAAAAGTCTAAGAACTAGCTACATCCTGTGCAGAACTGGAAACATAGTTAGGTTTGTATGTGTTTGTTCAAAATGATCTTTTGTGTCCTAACAGAGAATCAGACTTTGCTCCTCTTTCCTGAAGTTACCATTTCAAATACTTCTGATTTCTAAAGAGGAGACAGAAATTTAACCGAGGTTACAAGTGCCAAACCTGGTAAACTCTCAGCACTGTACTTGTTTGGGACTAACCTACACCTGCCTCGAGACCCCAGCACAGGAAAAGCAGCGTGCTGTGCAAGGCCATGAAAAGCCACAGAAACAGTGCAGTACTTTGTGCTGCAACCAAGATGTGGCTGAAAAAGAAGCCCCAACAGAACAACTGAGTGCATTACCTCTCAAGTGAGATTAGTCTGTTGACAGCAGACGTACTTGCTGCTAGGTATTAAGAGATCACAAATCCAACCCCTTATTAGATGCATCTCTATGAAACATACAGAACAAAATCCTCACTGTCACCAATTTTGCTATATACCCTAAAAGTTTCCATTATGCTCGGTAAGAAGTAGCCTTTCACACTACAGAGGGTTGAGCCAAAGCCTTCAACAAGATAATTTACATTTCATACTCTACTATTTCTTTTTCCAAAACCACCAGGAAACATGGCAAGTAGCCCTGCACATTGTCATGATGAGACAGCCAAGTCACACCACTCTGGTTTAACACAGAGAGCCTGTAACTTTGCCCAGAAGTTACAATTATTCCTATACTCTTCTTTCCCCTTTCTTTCTCAGTTTTAAAGGCTTTGCCTGTTTGAGCCTTTGCATATCATTGCATTAACACTTTATTTTGGCTATTGATGAGGTGGGAAACAGGTGAGATACATATTCCATATTAATTCCAAAAGAATTTCACTAGTTGACTAAATATATCATGAAAATCTATTTATTCAGTGAAAATTCTCAACTGTGTAAGCAATAGCCTGATTGTTTAGGCAGGGAGTAAAGTACCTGATCTTTCTGTGTATAAAACATAGGTTTCCCCAGGACATACTGTGGTCCGAAAGTCCTGAGACTTGAGATGTTTTTGTTAACCTCAAGTCTTGCTTCTTCAGTTTCCTTACCTACAAGCTGATATCTATTTAGTAGCAAGGGTTTTCTTGAAAATGGGTATTGTCAGCACTGGGGATGTTGTGCTTATGCACTGGATGAGGTTTTGCTTATGCTCTTGTCCAAGCTGTTTTATAATCTGATGCGTCACTGTCACACTCAGGCTTTTCTACAGCATGCCTCTTTCTATTCTTTGCTTTTATAAGCCTTTCTAAGCTTTTCCAGAGAGGTCATTACAATGCTGGCATGCTGTGCCAGTGGGATTTGAGGATTATCACTGGCACCAGCAGCTCTCTGGACACCACTCCCAAATGGAAGTGTCCCAGGCTGCAAAGTGTGCACTCTTCTTTTCTTTTTCCACACAAGCAAAGTCCTTCGACTTTTCCACAGAAGCATATTTCCACCTGAACCCACTCCTGGGGGGAACACATAAACTGTGTTAAAAAACCCACCGCACCTTGAACCCCTGGTGCCATCCCTGGCAAGCAGTGATCCACATCCCTCTCTCAGCCCAATGCTGGCTGTGCTTTGAGTGAAATTCAACAGCTTTTGGGCAACAAAGACCCAAAAAACACCCTCGAAACCCCCACGCTAGCCTCACTCACCCGATGCCTCTGCCAGTGTGGAGAACGATGGAGCTGCCCCACCCTGGAGGCCGAGCCCGGCCAAAATGGGCGAAGGGGGGTATGAGAATTGGGGTTTTCAGCATCGTGAGGGGCCGTAAATGGCTCAATAAGGTATTTATTTTCTTTTTCCACACGAGCGAAGTCCTGCAGGGAGCCCCCCTGAGCTCAGGGGAGCTGCCATCTTCCCCCACCTCACCTGGGGCTGCCAACCGAGGCAGGAACAAGGTGGGAAAGAGAAGTGGGGGCTTTAGCGTGGCAAAGGAGCAATAAATGGGTCAAAAAGGTGGAGTTTTAGCATAGGTGTGCAGTCCTGATGAGAGACAGCCCGCCCTGAGGGCAGCCACCGCCCCAGGCGAGGGGGGGGAGCAGCTGGAGGCCCCGGGGAGAACTCTCCTCAAGGCCTCGCCCGGGCCGGGCCTCCTCGCCCGGCTACGGGCGGCCCGGGCTGAGGCGCGGCGCCCGAGGCGAGGGGAAGGCGAGAGGAGGCGGTTCCACTCCGCCCCTTCCTGCGGGACCCGCGCAGTTGCCGCCATGGCGCCGCTGCGGGCAGCCGCTGCGCTCCTATCTGCTGCCCTTCTCCTCCTGCCGCTGGCGAGCGCGGGGTTGAGCGGCTACTTCGGCACCAAGTCCCGCTACGAGGAGGTGAACCCGCACCTGCTGAGGGACCCGCTCTCGCTGGGTCCCGCCGCCGCGTCGCGTCTGCCCGCCGCCTGCGCCCCGCTGCAGCTCCGCGCCGTGCTCCGCCACGGCACCCGCTACCCCACGGCCGGGCAGATCCGCCGCCTGGGCCAGCTGCACGCCCGCCTCCTCCGCCACCCCGCCGCCGCAGACTGCCCCGCCGCTGCCCACCTGGCCGCCTGGCAGATGTGGTACGAGGAGAGCCTCGACGGGCGGCTGGCGCCCCAGGGCCGGCGCGACATGGAGCACCTGGCCCGCCGCTTGGCCGCCCGCTTCCCCGCCCTCTTCGCCGCCCGCCGCCGCCTGGTGCTGGCCAGCAGCTCCAAGCACCGCTGTCTGCAGAGCGGCGCTGCCTTCCGCCGCGGGCTCGGGCCTTCCCTCAGCCTCGGCGGTGACGGTAAGCCCGGGCTCCCCGCACACATCCCTCCCCGGGGGGCTGAGGGAGCCCCGCGGTCCTCCTCCTCCTGAGGAAAGCCGTGAGGCCAGTGCCATGTTCCCCATCTCCAGGCTGAGGGACCCCTCAGCCCTCCCCGAGGGGCTGAGGAAAGCCGTGAGGCCAGTGCCCTGTCCTCCATCCCTAGGCTGAGGGAGCCCCGCTGCCTCCCCGGCAGGGGCTGAGGGGAGCCCCATGTCCACCCTCAGGGGAGCTGTCAGGCCACTGCCATGTCCCCCATTCCCAGGCTGAGGGGGACCCTGCACCCCATGTCCCCCCCGCCTTGTAGGGACACTTGCTGTGGTGGTGAGGACTGTCCCCAGGAGGGTCTCTGGGTGGCTGGGCCCCCAGTACCCCAGGGACTGTCTGTTCTTCCTTCACTGAGGCCCGCGTTTCCTTTCAGAGGCGGAGGTTGAAGTTAACGATTCCTTGATGCGGTTTTTCGATCATTGTGCCAAGTTTATTGCCTTGGTGGAAGAGAACGATGTGGCAATGTGCCAGGTGGATGCCTTCAAAGAGGGGCCGGAGATGAGGAAGGTCTTGGAGAAGGTGGCGAGTGCCTTGTGTCTGCCGGTGGAGGAGCTGAACGCAGGTAATGAATGCTTTTTGCAGGTGGCTTTGTCTCTGAGTCTGGCTGGGAACAACTTCCAAGTAGTTTTGCAGAATAGGTAACTTAAAATATGCTGTAAATTGGAGGCACAGTCTCTAATTAAGGCTGCAAATGCATATTGATGTTGCAGTAATGAATGGTTGTTAGTCAGTGGTCAGAAGAAAAAGACAGTTGAAAATATTGTGCCTGTAGGTGAAATCAACTTTACCTTTGTTTAGAGGCATATGAGAGTGTTACTCTTTTTAATTCTGCTTTGTGAGCTTTTGTTACAATTCAAGCACCTTTTCCTGAGGTTATTTGTGTATGTCTATGTTGTAACTTCACTCGTCCAGAAGAGAAGTGCCAGGTTTCCCTGTGTGGTGAAGTGGTGGAGGAGCTCCCCCAAATAGCTGTTGCTGTCCTTTCCAGCATGTCCCTAAAGCTGCAATCCCAAAGTTGCAGCACGCTGCTGTTCAAACGCAGCCACTAATGTGGAGAATGAGTCATGGTAGCCAAAGACTGCTTTGCATTGAATGGATACACCTTCCTTGTGTTGACTCTCTGTCCTTTGTGGTAATGAGGATGCACTAGTGGTTGACATGTATAGCATGTGCATCAGTAGATGTGCAGCATTTGATGTGAAATGGTCTCATTTTCCCCTCATAGCAAAGAAATGTGAAAAGCTTGCAGTCAGCAATGTGGATTCTGTGTGATAATGCTGTTAGAAGCTGTTCGGGTTTGATTCTTGGCCTTTGGACTGGCGATTATTTATTGGCTTACATTGCTAAATGGTGGTAAAACTTGTCATTTTAGAGACAAGTTGTGGAAAAGCTGCTACATGTGTAACAGTGGTTTATCTTTTGCTTGTTTGTTGGATTTATTGCAGATCTTGTTCAAGTGGCTTTTCTCACGTGCTCATATGAGTTGGCAATAAAAAATGTGACCTCCCCATGGTGTTCACTCTTCAGTGAAGAAGATGCTAAGGTAGGTGCTAAATGGGAGAGATATTTGAGAAGCCTTCAAAACATGCCTCAGTGTTCAGATGTAATCCATTGCATGGTCAAAAGTTGTAAGTTGTGTGCCCTTTATTCTTCAACCTAATGAAGCACCTCTTTGGTCTCCAAAGAGCTCTGGATTAATCAAGCAGCATTTCTGAAATACCCTTCTTCATTTAGACTTAAATACTGGTGCAGCCTTGATTTGCCCCCGTTGACATGTGGGTTTTCTCCTATTGTGCTTAATTCATGTAGTGCTTTTATTTCTGCAATATATGAAATGCCCTGGACAGCTTTGTTTTCCCCATATGATAAATGCCTTGATTCCAGAGGACAACAAATGAGGTATGCTAGACCTTGATGTTTTGGTTTTCCTTGTGTTTCAAGGAATTGTTGATTTCCTGCAGTGTGTGGTGGCATCGTTGTTCCTGGTTGTGGGCTTTTTATTTTACCTCTGCGCCATAATAAAAACTTGTGAACTCTCTAACTTTAGGTGCTGGAATATCTGAATGACCTGAAGCAATACTGGAAGAGAGGATATGGCTATGATATCAATAGTCGTTCCAGCTGCATTTTATTCCAAGATATCTTCCAGCATTTGGACAAAGCAGTGGAAGAGAGCAAAAGGTAAATAAAAAGGCTTCTATGCTTTGGCTACAAGCTTTCTGTGGTCAATCCTGAGTTGGGTTTGATGTGAATGCAAGTCAATGTTTACTTCCAAACATAATGATGTTAGGAGAGTTTGAGCTAGGAGAATTTTAATGGAGATAATAAATTTTTTAATAGAGCAGTATTTACTGTAAAGAGTATTTTCTTTTTCTTCCATTGATGCTCTAGTGCCCAGACAATGTATTTCTATCTTTTAACTTACTGATCCACACAGGACTTCAAGGGACAGCCAGCTGCTGTGTCTGATAATAGTGTTCTCTTCCTGCATGGTTTGAGAAGAGGCCATTGAATTAAAAACAATGAGCTTTTTGTTTAAAATGTCCTTGTTAAAAATCACTTTTGGTGAAAATGGAAGACCAAGTATTGAAAGTGTCCCTGTGATATGTTCTGTTATCTAGTTACTTAAGCACTTCAATGTGGCAGTCTTTTTACATATATTTGATTTGAGTCTCTTGGGTTATTGAAGCTTTCTGTTCAGATTAAAGGTGCTGAAATGTAATTACGGAAAAATAATTATTACAGCTCAATCCAAGCACTTTGTGTCTCTAGGTCGGAATGGCCTGTTGCAGGATCCAAGAGACTTGAGCTCTAATAGAGAAACAACCTTGTAACAAACTGCTTTGTTGCAACTACGGAAGGGCAGACTTTGGTCAATATACTTGGTGCCTTGTAAGAACAGGAAAAAGGCACTTCTGTCCTGAAGTTGTCATAAATACATTTATTTGTTCCATGAATGTGAAATCAGTAGTTCAGCTGGCCAGTCAGAGAACTCTGTCTAGGATATTTAGTTTCCCATCCTTATTCTTTTACAGCAAAGGTGTAGTTTGGGAACAACACTGTAGCTGTAGGAAGATATTAGGCCTTACAAGTAACTGTTAGTAGGCTTGAAGATACAGTAACCAGGTGTCTTCAAAGGGTGGTGGTCTGCCAAAGTGGTTTGTCTTCAGCTATTGCCATGATTTGACAACAGTCACTTGGTGTCAGTGGAACAACAGTAGCAGTGGTACTCCATCTGCTGAGTTGCACAGTGATCCAGACTGCCTTTGCAGCCTCATGGGTATAACCATCCCTTCCTTAAAGGTTAGAGATGAGATGCCTGTGGCATTTTTATGGATTGTTTATACTCCTGTGAGCTGGTATCAGCAGTCTTGATGCAGTATCTGGTTTTGATCTTGTCTTGGGATGGGGAGTAGCAAAATAGGAACTGGGATCTATTGTTGTATGGAGAAAACAAAGGATTCTGTTACAGGTTCGGATGTTTGTGTCACAGAATTACCTACATTTGCTTTCATGTGCTCGTAGCCTATTTTTTTGAGAGAGGGAGTTGCTTCAGATTTAAATGTGGTGCATTCATATGGGAATTAATTTACAGCTCATGTGTGTGCTGCTCCTGCAAAATGAGGCATCAGAAATTCATGGTTTAGTGATCAATCACATTAATACCTTAGCATGTAAGTGTGGAAACGTTTATAAAAGTACATAATATCAGGGATACAATCATAAGATTGTACAAATGTTGTGCCATTTAAATACTTGATAGAAACCAATTTATAAGTAACTTTAATTTGTAACCAGCAAATTCAGCTTTGGTGTTGATACATAAACATTGGCTACATGTGGTGGATGTTCTTGCAGTCCTTGGGACTTTATTTCTATATTCAGTATATTAAAGAAGATCTGGATAACACCCAGCACAATGATATTAATGGCTTTTATGTTTCAGAGAGAAAAGCATGAGTCATGGATGTTTGAGGCTGTATGCATGTTTTTTTTTATTTTATAACTGGTTGGAAAACGTTTTTTTTCTTCCTCTTTTAGTTGTCAGGCTGAAATAAGAAGTAGCATTCACATTTTGGATTGGAGGAATGATCCCTAAAGTTGATTATAGCAGAAAAGACAGGAAAGAAGTTTTGCTCCTTTAAAAGTTTGCTGTCTGAGGATCCAAGCTGGATATGAGCAGTGGTAGAACTGTGTAGTAAGTCAGCTGAAGCGTAGTTCTCAGTCAGTTGGCTTTTTTGCTGCCCTTTAGTGTGGGGTGCAGGGAGAGATCCTGTGTTCATTGCTGGAGCTCTGAGTAACACAGGAATGTTGAGATCATGTTTAATACATGACACGGTTTCTTTCATCTAAAGTGGAGTTATCACTAGGTAAACAGTACACTTGCTGTTTATCTTAATTACTTTCAGGGTTCACCCGGAAAATCAACCCGATATATCTGTTTATAAACAGTGTTGGCTTTGTACGCAAGAAGGTAAACATGTTGAAAATTTGCCTTTAGGGTGTACACGCAGGCTTTCCCAACACTTGCATCCAGGTTGATGCCTTGGTCCTGCTCTGATGATGATTTGAGCCTGAGGAGAGGGGCCATACAGGTTTGGAAATGGGAGCTGAGCATGGGAGCATATGGGACTTTTCTGCGTTGCATGACAGTGGCCTTTCTGAATCTCTGCTGTGTTGTGTACCTGTCAGCACGAAGGAGATGCCTCTGTTCATTTTGCCACAAATGGGTTAAAACTTGACAGTTGCAAACTTGAAATAAGTTTGGCTTTGAGGAGGAGTTGCTGTGAATGATAGTGGGCAGCTGGCGATAGGGACCCCTCTCCAGCCAAGATGGCTTAAGAAATTGTACTGGCAAGTGATGGCTCTGGTGTGTGGAAATCTAAGACTTATGTGGGAGTCACTGATACCTCTCGTTTCGGTAGTGGTGGAGTCAAAGCAGTAGTTACACTAGATCACCCTTTAAATAAACTTTCTCTGCATCTTCTCTTCAGCCTACTGGAGAGCTAAATGAAAAAATGCATAAAGGCACAGGTCAGTAGCACTCAACTTTGAACAGATTGACAAGCACTCTGCTGTGATTGCCTCTGTCCTGTGCTGTCTCTGTCTCTACAAATACAGAATTTAAGAACCGGGAATGAGAAGATCAGGAAGAAGTACAAGTTAAAAGAGAAAACAGAGAAGCAAGATTCTTAACACCCCTCTGTTCTCCTGAAATCTGAAAAATAACTTCTAAGTGCAGCTTGACACGTGTAAGAAGGGTGATTGATTTTGCTTCCTTTTAGTGTAATTTACTCTTAGAACAGTGACAGCCTTTCAATCCTTAAATTAGATGAACAACAGTGAACAATTTATGTTTACATAAATAATAAAAAACCAACCATTGTTGACAAAGATCTATATCTATACTTCTGATTTATTGAGATGTAGATCAGCATTCACTAAATTACAAGGGGGAGCAGGCTTCCTGGGGAGGAGCAGTTGTCTGCTGGAGAGCACTAAAGGACTGAGAAGACATGATGAATTTTTTCAGCTTTGACAGCAGAAATTTGGTTGCAATCTCTGAGGCTATCCTGTTGTGTTGCCACCACAGGGGGAAGCAGGGTAGTGAGTTTATGCGTGTGTCTAAAGTGATCCGGAGCCTGAAAATCTTGTGAAATTCAAAGCTGGGTGAGCAGTCTGTTTAGTCTGCGTTATACTGAACAGGGGCTGAAAGCTTCTGAGGTGCGTTGCCTTGCACAGGAGTGTGTTGCTCCATCCCACGACGTAAGGTGGCAGTCTTAAAGCACTGAAGACTTCAGTGTAATCTGAATCCAGTAACCTGGAGCATTTAATAATATGTGGAAATCTGCCACAACTGATGGAACAGCTTGTGTCTCTTGTGATCAAGAAAGTGGTGATGAAACTTATGATTTTTCATCTAGGGAGAGAGACTTATCCCGGGTCCCATGGCAACATGAGAGATCAGAGTACAAACAAAAGCAAGAAAGTGTACAAATAAAAAAAAAAAGTCTGTATTAATAACAGTAGAAAATGATTGGGTTTGCATGAGTGTCTCTTTTTATGGTATTGTGCAACATCAAGACACCAGGTTAAATATTTTTGTAGCAGTTTGTTACTCAGAAAATAAACTTTTGGGATGATGAAATATCTTTTACTGGAATGTTGTTTCAATTTAGTGATGTTTAATGTTGATTTGTAACTGACTGTTTTAAAAATTGAAGAACCACCAATTTACTTCCAAAGCATTATCTTTGCTATGAGTTCACCTTTCTTCCTGCAAAGCTTAGATAGCTTTCTGCTATCCAAAAGCAGAAGGGGGAGCATTTCTGTTACAGCAAGAAGCTGAGGGATCTGGATTATCTGTTCTTGTCCAGGCTTGGCAGTGAAGAACATTGTTGGCAGCACTGTGTTTTTGTAGCATACTTTAAGTATTTGTATTCAATAGAGTCGTCCAGTTTTCATTTCCAGTTACAGCTAACTAAGGAGAGAAACCTTGTTTACATTGTAATCCTCTTCCTTCCGTTAAGTGATTCGTGACCTTGTAATCTGATTGCTCACTGAATTTAGTTGCCTTATTGGTTGCCTTGTTAAATGCTGCTTTTCTTTCTTCTGGGGAAAAATATCTTCTGCTGGTTAGTCTGTTCTTAAGAAAACTATGGAAGTGGTAATAAATACCTATTACTAATTAGTCCCACCTCCAATTTGCAGTGCAAAAGTTCCAGACGTTTCTAGGATGTTTCATTGTATGAATTCCAATAGAATTCATGGTTTAAACTAGCAGTAGTCTCTTCTGTGTATGTCTTGCGGTACAGCAAAGATGGTTTTGAAGGCTATGAAAGGGATTTTCACTATATGATTGCTCTTGTCAGCTGTCCCCATCCAGACAACTGGTAGAAAGGTGTTAGAATATCTATTCAGGAACTTGGGTCCGATATTGAATGTATCAATAGTTGTATTAGTGACCACCTTCTGTTAGCACAGCCACGCATAGACCCTATTCTTCTGTACCCTCAGTAGTAACAAAGTATAAGTGTCTAATAGAGATTAATTCTTCAGTAGAAAGGATCCACTTGAGACCTTAGCACAGTCGCAGTGGGCCTTTCAGGACCACATTCCTCCATACCTTCTTACCAGCCTGTAAGAAAATGTCATGGTCGCGTTTCTATGGAGATGTTGGGAGCTAGGATTCTTTCCCATAGAAATTTTCTTGATTACCAGAAAAAAAAATAAATTGTATCACAAGATTTGAACATAAAATTAAGCCAGGTGATTTGTTACACTGAAATGGTGTACTTGGATAGTTACACTTTATTTTTGTGAAGACATAAGAATTGCATTTTTCCCAAGTCATCCTGCTACTCAACGATGTGGCAAAGAAGCTAATGGGGAAATACTCTTCACTAAACGGTTGGGTTTTCCCCCCACTGAACTTAGGCATTACTGAAAGTGTCGCTGCTTTTCATTGCATTGGTAAAACTGCCAGGTAGTGATACACGTGTGCATGTTGCCTTGCAGTTGTGCTACTATGGAACAATCTTTGAAAGGCTGCTCTTGCCAGTCAGCATTGCTTTAAACAGTTAGAAAGTGTCCAGTTTCCCAACGCTGTGGTATTTAAAGATGCCTCGACATCAGGATCTGGAAGAGCAATCCATGAGTATCACCTTAGCTCAGAAGCAGCATTGAGTTCTTTGTGGCTCATATATGAGCTACAGCTGGTGACCAGAACCTGCTATGATTTTTCCCTCCCGGCCCCCCCAGTACAGTGCGGATGGTAGGAATAACCTCAGACTTGATGGGCCCCCATCCCTCCTCAAGAGGCATATCTGGTCTGTGTGTTGTATGGGACTGCTAGGACTGCCAGCTCAACCCCATTGCTCACTGGCTTCTTACCTTCTCAGGAGACTTGGCATGCTGAATTTGGGTGGAGAAAGGGGAAACTCTACAGTTGCAGGAGGAAGCCCCTGTTGCTGCAGCACAGAGTATGGATCTGTGGGAAAACTGTACATAGAAGGGATAAAGATGTGCATTGCTTTTCAGGTTTCTGTGAGATGCCCAGGTGAGCCTTACATCTGTCACCTGGGTGTGCTGTTCTGCCAACAGGAACTGTGTGTGTTGATGAGAAATCCATGTATTTGGGTAATTAATGCAATACAAAGCTACTACCCCTGTAAAAAAAAAAAAAAAAAAAAAAAAAAAACAAAAAAACAAAAAAAAAAAAAAAAAAAAAAAAAAAAAAACCAAAAAACCAAAACAAACAAACAAACAAAAAAAACCAAACAACACCTTAACAGCTGCACACTTGGGCAGGGGTAGATTTGAAAATTGGTTGTGGCACGCTTTAGGGAAATCAGCTATTCACTAAAGCTGTTTTATACTTTTTTTCTTCTAGCTTCTTGCTCATGAAGGAGAATATGAAATACTTGTTATTACTTGTACTGTCTGAAAAGATTACCATAAGGCTCTGAAACTGAGGGTTATGCTTTGTGCAGCCATCTCAATATTTAAAGTATGTGGCTAATGATTGAAAATACTAACCTAGCTGTACATAAACATTGCAAAATATTTGGTGGCTGCCTATGAGGGTAAGCAGGTTCAAGGTATTTAAAAAAAATGCTTACTTGAAGTTGAACCTAGTTCAAGATCAAGTGTAGGTGATCTTTGTAGTTGTACCAGGCTAAGCCATATGGTTAACAGCTTAATTTCCCAATTTATTGGTAACTTTTATTGCTTCACGTAATTTGCCTTCCTCTTTCCAGGTTGGTTCACAATGCAGTTGATAACCTTTCTGTAGTCATTTACTACTGAGTCCTAATCGCTCCTTTCAAAACTATGACTCAGTAGAAAATATTTCAATATACAATCTAAAAACAATTAACTGTTCAAAACTATCTTTTTATAGTATGTACAAAGGGAACAGCAAAAACCTTCCACGTATGCAGTAGAAATTATGTAATTGGATTTTAAAAAAAACAAAACCCTTTTGCTCAGATCAAAATTGTTCCGTTGTTTCTTCTAATAAAACTTGTTGGTTGCTGCTGGGATCCCACATTTGCAAGGTTCAGGTACTTATCTCTCTGCGTGCCTCAGCAGGTTGAGGATGTCCTGTGTTCCTTGGTGGGAGTTGTAAACCAGTGTGCTTGATCACCCCCACTGAAGCAGAGCAGCTCCAACAGGGAACCAGTGCCGTGACACGTAGACGTGTAATTTGCATTGTTTGAAGGGCAGAGGAGTTTGTAGCCAGATGCATACTACATGGGCTTACTTTGAAGTATGAAGTGGACCTTGCAGAGCCGGCCAGGGGTGTTAGTACTGTGCTCCCCAGAGGGTCCCTTTCTCAGAGAGCATGGGGGTGTGAGTGGCTCCATGTGGCTTTCGGGGTGTCCCCACCACGTTCCCTGGCTCTTTGGGGTACTGGGAGAGCCTGCGATGAGAGCTTCTGGACTAGGTGCTTGTCACCTCATCTGCTAATTACATAGTGATATATGACTTCCCAGAAAAATAAATTGTTTGACTTGAGCATATCTGTTCAGAAAGGAGAAGAGGTGTTGTGCGTGTGATGGGTAAACTGATCCCTGTAATAAGAGGTTTGTGTATTCACAGAAGAGCGTGCCAACGTACAGTTCCATACACCACACAGTTTACATTAGTACACCTGAAAAATATACAGGTCTTGACTTTATTTCCAGGAAATCAGAGAAATGGGATGACTTTTGCTACTAAATTGTAAATGTCTTAAACAGCGGCTTTGTACCATACTATGTGGTTGCT
Organism: Arenaria interpres; assembly: GCA_013399435.1. NCBI lineage: Eukaryota > Metazoa > Chordata > Aves > Charadriiformes > Scolopacidae > Arenaria > Arenaria interpres. Next base: position 22,934 of record VXAK01022943.1, read on the forward strand.
TTTGATAGCTCCACTTTTCAAAGATGAGGCTTCTGACAGGATTAGGGATGTTTTGAGGGAAATCAGGTAGAGACATGACATTCTCCATTGATCCTTGTGGCACATTCAGCAGGTTCCTTGTTTCTGCATTTCTGGTGGTTCAGGGGACCTCCCCTGGGAATGTGTCTTTGCATCCATCTGGTTAGAACTAGATCTTTTAAGTGTTGCTTCTGCCTTTCAAACCTCCCAGGCTAAACTTAATCTCACATTAATTGCCTAATACTTGATTGCTCTGAAAAGATACCTCAGCAACTTTTATAGAATCATAGCCTTTTATCTAAGGAAAGAAAAAACCAAGCACAACAATAGCTAGGCAGGTAACACACAAATGAACTGGTCTAACCTGTATTCACCTTGGGCAGGAAGGGTCTGACAAGTGGCATTACCCTCTTGATTTGGTTTTGGCTCATCACAATTTTTTAACATTTAGCATCAGCACAATGCTGCTGCAGTAACGCATTTAATCTCTGAGGTCCATAAGAATGTGAGAGATGGGATCCTTTAGAAATGAGCCTTTGAAACTGTAGAAGCTCTCAAGTGAAATGCAGCCTAGTTAGCTTTGAGTGATTAACTCTTGAGGGACTAGATAAGAGCTGTTGCCTTTTAATCAGGGTTTTAAATGTGTCTTGTGTAGTCTTGTCAGCTTTCCAAGTTTGCCTTTGCCATGAGTGAGCTCATGTATGTCCTTGTTGGAAAAGAAGAAAATGTTTATCTTGTTAGTATTTGAGGTGGCATTTTCTTGTGTTGGTACTGATTTGGGAAACAAATGGGCACAGCTGTCTTCTGTTCTACTATTTATGGTGAAAGCTTTGACACGTGAGCACTTAATACTGTTTGACAGATACATACTGGGTTTTTTTCCTCCTCTTCTTCTTCCCACTGGGGATAACACCCTTGAGCAACACCACTGTTAGGTATTTCTGCTGCCCTCTGAGTCCCATTGCTACTACTGCATTCCCTGATCTCTTCTGTTTCCTCGTGTAGATGTAGGGTCCCTCCAGGCTTTTTTTTTAATGTGATTTATTTCTGGAAAATAAAAGGGAAGGTGGAAAGGATGGAGAATACATTGCATAGCTGAAAGCAGAGATTTTTGAGCACGTTGTGCCAGCTTTCCTACTGGCGAGAAAAAGGACAGAATGTAGTCTAAGCTTGCTTGTTTGACAGTTGTTAAAACCTACCTTCTTTGAAATTGTTGGAGGGATTTTTACAGAAGTTTAAAAAGGTTGGCTGGTTAAGCTTTGCTGTAGGAAATGTTTCTGCTTACCCCACTATCTCCTGGGGTTTGGGTTATCTCTAGCTGAAAGTCACATTATTGCTTAGGAATAAAACTTTATTGAAAAGAAAGTTAACTTCTGCCATACCTAAAGTGATATATCTGTAGTCCTAGAAGAGTAGGAACCAGCTACTGATGAGGGTGGGTGAGCTGATGCAGAAGATTCAGGGTTAAACACGAGACTGCTGAGATTAAGGAGAACTAGAATTTGCCTGAATGCTAAATCCCACGTCCATGCTTCTCCACGGTGCCTTTTCTTCCATGGTGAGACTTTAGCTTTTGGGTTTGTGTTGATGAATTGTTCAGTAACATCTTCATTTTCAGCTGTGGTCAGATTTACTTAGAGGGTTACAGCATGGGCAGTTCAGCAGCTGAAGTCAACACGTCTCTTCAAGGAATCCTGCTTGTGTTCTATATGGTGACAGTCACTTCTGCTGATTTGGAAGTGCCCCATAAAATGAGTAAGAAACCAATTGCCAGCAATCGATTTCAGACAAGCTCATAATATTTTATAGCAAAGTTTTATGAGCAGTCTCTTCATCTCCCTTTAAAGTTGGAAATGGGATTTATTTTTTTTTTACTACTGCTCAGTGTGCTTTCCCAAGTCATTGACTACTAAATAAGAAGGAGGAAAAAGTGAATTGAAATCTCATTAGCAGTTGCCAGAGTGTGATGCTGAGGACTTTGGCAGATGCTTCCACATGATGCTGAGTCATTAATCTATAGTAAAGAAGATTGAGTGTGGAAAACTCAGGCCTTCCATTTAATATTTTATTAGCCTGTGCTAATAAATTTTATCTGGTCTGAATTTATCAGTGTTTTGTTGTTTGTGCTATGTGCTGCTATCTTGCCTTTATCAGAAATGTAGGGCCAGTAGTAACCTTTGCCTGTATACATGCTCTGAAGAGGCAGTCTTAGTGATTTCCCTGTAATTAAAAATATTACTGTTGCTGTTTTAACCTTGTTGGTGATTTTATTGTTATTAGATGATATGAAACCACATCTGAATTGGAGTCGTGACCCCAGAGACCAAACAGGGAGTGCTTGAGTAGTCTTAGAAATCGGGTACACAGCACTGGTGAGAAACTAAGTATACTGTGTTAAAGAGGCTATTGAAAACTTGGGATCATATTGTATAAGGAAACAGTTTTAATCTCCGTTAAAATAATATGGTGGGAGAGGTTTGGTTTGTCTCCCAAGGTGGTTTGGCCTGTCAGCATGAGGATTTCCTGAGACTAAACCGAGTGAAATAAACTCAAGTTACAGTGAGAATGAGTGCCTTGTTTGTTCCTTCTTTTGTCTTCAAGAAATTTTCTTTCCTCGTACTTTAAAACTTCTGTGTGTGTATGTGCATATGCTATAATTTGTTTCCTATTCTGGAAACATATGTCTTGCTGTTTTTGTTAACTAAGAAGTCAATCATATTTTTTATGATTACTTCCATTTCAAAATTCCTGCTAGCATCAGCTGGAAAGTAAAGTCAAACCTTGCTTAAAGCCAGTGCCGATAGCCACAATGTTTTGTTTTGTTGGGTTTTTTTTCTTAGCAGCTCTGAAACCTTTTTTGGCAGGAGGGGTGGGTGTGTGAAATCTCTACCCCTCTACTCTGCTCTGGTGAGATCCCACCTGGTGTACTGTGTCCACCTCTGGAGTCCTCAGCACAAGAAGGATGTGGACCTGTTGGAGCAGGTCCTATGGAGGGCCATGAAGATGATCAGAGAGCTGGAGCACCTCTCTGATGAGGACAGGCTGAGAGAGTCGGGGTTTTTCAGCCTGGAGAAGAGAAGGCTCCGGGGAGACCTTAGAGCCCCTTCTGGTACCTGAAGGGGCTACAGGAGAGATGGGGAGGGACTCTTTATCAGGGAGTGGAGCGATAGGATGAGCGGTAATGGTTTTAAATTGAAAGAGGGGAGATTTAGATTAGATATTGGGAAGAAATTCTTTACTGTGAAGGTGGTAAGACACTGGAACAGGTTGCCCAGGGAAGTTGTGGATGCCCCTTCCTTGGAAGTGTTCAGGGCCAGGCTGAATGGGGCTTTGAGCAACCTGGTCTGGTGGGGGGTGTCCCTGCCCAGGGCAGGGGGGTTGGAGCTCAATGATCTTGAAGATCCCTTCCGACCTGAACCATTCTATGATGCTATGATGAATATGATATCCCAGAGTAGTGTCAGTACAGCTCTTTGAAAGGAAAACATACCTCTTGGAGCTCTTGGGAAGGATCAGCGAGTATACAAATAGGGTGATCTGAAAGACACAGTCGTGATTTCCAGATATCTTTCAACAGGTTTCCTTATCAAAAGAAATCAAGCAGCCAGGGTTAAGGGAGAAGGTCCTTACATGGCTAAAAAATTAATAAAAATAGAAGAAGCAGGGGGTAAGAATAGCTGATTGATTTTCCTAGCAGAGGCAGGTTGCTAGTGGAGATAAATCTGCGAGGATCTTGGCTGCCCAGCATGTTGTAAATGACTGGGAAGAAGAGGTAAGAAGTGGCATTGCAAATGCAGCACTTCTATTCAAGATAAATTTTTCTACTAGGAGGATTGTAAAAGGACCTTGTAAGACTAACTGGGCTTGAAAATTGTGGATCTGTGGAGTAATCCACATGGTAAAGTTGGCCTTATTGTCGGGTAGAACTTACTGCTTAAAGGTTGAGTTTTGAGTTTGTTATAGTTGCCCGGAAGCATCTTGAACTTCTGTCAGCGAAGTAGAAAAGTGTTGGATATCGTGAAATAAGAAAACAGAGCATTATGGCTGCAGCATGGGTTTACAATATAGCTTACTGTTGTGAGTATTGTGCATTTCTAATACTCTGATCTAAAAGGATATAGCCTACATGGAAAAAATTTGGAAAGTAGGATTTCTCAGCTTGGAATGAATATTATTGCCAAGTTGTATGTCAAAAGAATAAATGGTACATAGCATCTACAAATAGAAACAATTAAGAGCAGTGTGGGAAGCTGTGCAACTCCTTGCCACAGGACGTTGTGCATGCTAGAAATGTTACGTGTATTTAAGGAGAGATTTGACAAAGGAAAGATTCATTGAGAGGTTCTATATTACATAGAAGCCACATCTGTCAGCAGAACCACTGATTTTTGAAGAGCTGGAAGAGGGGCTATAGCAAATGTACACTTCTTGGTGGAGCAAAGGCATGAGCAGAAAAAAAATGTAACATCCTCCATACAGAACCTCTCTGTGGTTTTAATGCTTCGTTTGAACAGGAAAACTGAGAGAGGACTGATTCTGGTATGTTTAAGTGATGTTTCGCCAAAGGGGAGAGTACGTGCGTGTATGTGCATACATGTCTAGAGGAGCTGTGGGAGCATAACGATGCAGGGTGCATTTCAGACTGCACAAACACCATGGCTATATCAAGCTGGTAGTCCAGAGCCCATCCTGTGCCAGTGCTGAATACCTGATCAAAGTTTGAATCTACAGGCAAGTTCCCCAGTTAACCATTCTTCAGTCGCTTCAGACTTTAGGTTGGAGCAGAGGAAACGCCTCCTTTTCAGGCCAATTGTGATGTGTCTTATTTGTGGGTGGACTTTGCTGGCAGCTGGAGTAGGCCAAACATCACCTCTTGTCTCGTGAGAGCTAAATGTGTATTTACATGCACTAGAACAAGTGACCTGGGCTTCCGAGTACCTCTTGGAGATGGTCCCAAAAAGCCATCACGTCTCTGGAGCAAGGGGCGGATGTTCACCTTGGCTGCTGCTTCCTCATGCAGAAAGCTCTTATCTTTCCTTTGGTTGAACAATGTGTAACCTCTTGTTGCACAAACTGTCTTTGTTTTAGGCTATGTTTGTGGTAAGAATCAGTGACTTCATTTGCTGGCCTGTGTGCTGAGGGAGTATAATCTTTTTGACTAGCTGGCATTCTCAAAAGTTGGGAATAGCAGTAGTCCTGTTTGTAATTTGGACTAATAAATTGCAGAGGGACAGCTGTTTTCCTCTGACAACTGCATCGCTGTCTTCAGACTGAACTTTGGTAAAGGCTGATACACCTTCCAAACATCTGAACTGTATTACAGGACCAAAAAAAAATGGGTAGTATTTTGCTATCCGGTTACGACTCTTGTTTGTGATACGCAGTTGAAAGCATGGTGGTCACGTAGGCAAGAAACGCTCCTTAAAATCCCGCGGTGGTGTGCCAGAGAGGGAAGCAGTTTGTGTGTTAATTCAGTAATTTGTATGCTTGTGCAGACAATCATGTGGTTGTAGTTGGGTCAGAGGCTAGTAGGGATTTCTTAATGTGCCAATAAGTTTGTACTTAGACTCAGTTTTCATCTTGAAACTGAATTGTCACTTATCCTTTATTACAGCAGTTGGGAAAGGGTTTTGATTCTCAAATCTAGTAAAATTAATGCTGAAAAGTTTATAATCCAAGTCTAAAATGATGATAGTGTGGGGATTTGCTGCACCTTAGATTACTTGAGGCAGAAGCTTATTTAAAAAAACTTTTAAATATTCTGCATAATTTGAAGTTTTCAGAATAGCTAAAGAAAAAGTGTATATTGTAGTAATAAATTATTGGTCTTTGTGAAATCGATTGCATTCTGGATGATCTCAGTAGTTCATTATGCTTTGTCATTCAGGTTGGTTTTGCGTCTGCCAGTGAAAAACAAACAAAAAAATTACTAACTCTAATCGGTCCTGTTAAACACAGCTCAGCATGCTGGGAAAAACTGTTATATTTTAGCCATAAGTTTGTACTAAAACAAATCTGTGAAACCTGTAGTAAAAATTTTATTTGATTAAAAAAAAAAAAAAAGTCTCAAGGAGTTTTTCCGAACAGCCTGTGATGGGGTGTATGTATTTGCAATAGATCTGTATCAACAGAACTAATGAGTTATTGCAATGTCCTGCATCCCTCTCACGTGGTGACAGTGGAAGGGGACTCTGTCACATCTGATGAGGGGCTTGACTTGGTTTGAGTGTTAACAAAGCCTTGCAGCTGGGCTGGTGATTTGCTGCCCTTCCCTCAAATTCCTGATAGGAGGCGGCAATGCTATTTAAAAATTTTATATTTAATGCGAAACTGGTATGTTAACTGTAGCGTGGTCACTGGATCTTTCCATACCTGGGAAGAACAGGAGCGAGTAGGTTCACGGAGAGAGTCAGATGTACTGAGTATATGGGTGCACACCGTAAATATGGTAAACAAAAGCAAGAAACAGATTCATATTAGGCTTTAGCTGTAGCCTAACTACAGCTGTTGTAACTTCTTACATTTTATGTAAGAGCCAATACCTTTTAACTGGGACAAAATGTAGGAAGCTTGGATGTTTAAAAAAAAAAAATAAATCTGTAATATACTGAAATTCCCAACAGGTTTTTATCGGGAGTAAAACAGGCTCTAAGTTTACTTCTTTCAGTCTGTGTTGCTACAGCTGTACAATATGTTGGTATGTTGGTTTTAAAGCACAGGCTCTTGCTTATCCTCTGTGCTTTTTTCTTTTTTAGTTCAAAACCCATTTCTTCACCTTTGATTGTACAAGTCGGACATGCAGAGACGCTTCAGCCACTGCTTGCCCTTATGGGTTTCTTCAAAGACGATGAACCTCTCAAGGCAAACAACTACATCAGACAAGCGCATCGGAAATTTCGCAGCGGCCGGATTGTGCCTTATGCTGCCAACCTGGTATTTGTGCTTTACCACTGTGATCAAGTGAACACCTCTAAAGAAGAGTATCAAGTGCAGATACTGTTGAATGAAAAACTGATGTCATTTCATCACTCAAATGAAACCATCTCCACTTATGTGGACCTCAAGGACTATTACAAGGACATCCTGGAAAACTGCCACTTCAAAGAGGAGTGTGAATTGCCAAAAGTTAATATTACCACTATTGATGAACTTTGAGGGAATGAAACGGAGTGGCTGTTGTGCAAATTGATCTCAGTTCTGTTCAACCAACATTGGTGAATAAGCACTTTTGATGATTCGCTGCTGCTGTGTTGGCTTTCTAAACTTGCAGATTTGATGGATTGTCTCAGTTAGCTCAGTACACTGTTTATTTATTACATAAGCAGAATTACAAAACCAAATGCTGTAAGAGGGATATTGATGAGCATTTGTAACAGATAAGTGATGTCAGATGAAGGGTACCTGCATGTTAATATGTCTGAATAAGTAATTTCATTGGTCATTCATTTTAAGAATGTGCTGTAGATGGATTTAAGAGCTGCAGCAAATTCTGTTTTATGAAATTGAAGGTGACTGGAACCAATTAAGTATTGCTTTGTGCTGCCTGTTTTGCTAGCTGCTGTTTTCCTGTAGTAGGCATGAATTCAAACCTGTGAGCTTTTTTGCTCCTTTTTCTGAGCCTCTAGGGTGGAGAGGGTACATAGTCCTTCTCCACAGATGTCCAACTTCTGCCTGGACAGCACCACACAAACATCTCTCTCCGGCGTTTAAAGCAGGAGGAGTTGCAGTGTTCCTGCATGCATTATCTGCCTGGAAAGGGTCCAGGAGTTAAAATTCTTAAAGTCATCATCGACCCATCCTGCATAGCACGTTAGCCTCCAGGGTAAGTAAATTATCCTTAAAAAAGAAGTGTTAAAAAAAAAAAGAGAGTGGGAAGTAGTCATTCTTCCTTTAAGGTGCTCTGGGACATGCAGCAGTTGTTTAAGTAATCTGGTGCGTTCTTTCACTTGCTACCATCAGTTTCTTGTGTTAAAGGTTTGGGGTAGGGCATTCAAGTTAGGCTCTGCATGGCTACAAACATCTGACAGTTTTCCTAGCAGTTGGAAAGGGCCTTTGGAGGTCTGCAGTCCAGCCTCCTGCTTGAAACGGGGTTGTTCTTAACGCTAAATCCAGGCGGGTTTTGAACTGTAAAAAGTAGCTGTCTGAGACTTGACTTCTGCTAGCTTTAAGGCACTGAACGTAGTATCACTTCATAGGCCTTATACATTTTATGTGCCACTTTGTTCTTGAAATGAAGCTGTTTTAAAAGAAATTAACTGCGTACAAGTACTGGTGATCTTTCAAAGAAACTGCATTTACAGTAGGTTCAGTTGCTACTGAAAGTTGGAGAGTATTTTAGAGCTCTGCAGCGTGGCAGAAAAAGGAGAAATGAAGATAATTGGCTAGAAATGTCTCAAGTGCAGTATGTTAGATAAAAATTCCTACATCTCCCTGAAGGGAATGGCTGTGTGAACAAGTTGTCCTGAAGCAAATGAGGGTGTGGATTTATGGTGCTGGTAGCTCTTGAAGTGCATACTCATGCCCTGTAAATGTGTTTACTGGGGAGAGGGTGAAAGGTCGGTGTAAGTGATTACCACAGGGTATCAGGTGCACTATAACACACCAGCATTTGCTGCAGGGTAACTTCTTTTTCTAGGCTTACCTTCAGAACTGGGAGTTTAGCTGCTGCAAAAATGGGAATGAGAAAACCAAACTGGCTCAAAGTTGAGGAGTTTACCAGTGTATATTTTTAAAATTTTTCTGGAGGACTTAGGCTTGTCACTGTTCTTTTTTTTAAATGGGGCTTGTATAAAAGCATTTAAGGATTACATATATGTAAGTTGAGGAGCAATCAAAAACATGTTTTTTACTGTTCTACTGTGAATTAAGGATTGGGACGTAGGGCACTGTTTCACTAGTGCACCAGTTCCTGTGGAGTCCAAGGTTGTGATCACTGAAGATACCAGTTAAAGCTGGCGGATATTTAAGCATTAACATACCAGTGAAGTACCTGCCTGTGTTAGCTCTGCAGCTGCTCTTGTGAAACCGGTGAAATAAGAATATCAATGCTGAGACAAATGCAGGTATATCGGTTGGAATAGTTGTCAGCCCCAGCGTATGACTTACACTTCTCTATCAGCTTTGCTTGTCTCCTTTTTGACGTGAGACTTGAGACTCGGTCAACTGATCATAATTACTGTGACAGAATCCTGTTACGGCCTTTATTGCAACGTTTGAGGCAAGCTCCAAAGAAATGAACCTTTGTTTAAGGGCAGTTAAGTTTGGTAAATAGCAGATGCAAGGGTGAGAAAATTCATCTTTGAACAAATATGTTTTTCTGTGAGTCAGTCATCCTGTGATGATTCATGATTTGAACAGAAGGGATGAAAGCCTGACTGTTGGAGATGAATGGAGGATTTCTGTTTGTCAGTTCAGTGAGACATTTGAAGACATCATGTTTGTTAAAAGAGACATCCTTCTTCCTTATGGAGGAGGAATATGTTGTACTTGACTGCTTTTTTTGATCACGTGCCAGATGAGGTGGAGGAACCAAAAAGATCCTTCTACAGTGAAGCACCATAGAATCATAGAATTGTCTAGGTTGGAAGGGACCTTTAAGATCATCTA